>CM057103.1:1922500-2275000 GCA_029959045.1 Taenioides sp. WSHXM2023 | reverse complement strand
AATGGTAAGAAGAGGGGAGGGGGAGAGAGAGAGACAGAAGAAGAGAGGGAGAATGTAAGGAGAGAGGAGGGGGAGAGAGAGGGAGAGAGAGAGACAGAAGGAGAGAGGAAGAAGGGTAAGGAGAGAGGAGAGAGAGAGGGAGAGAGAGAGAAAGGGAGAAGAGTAAGGACAGAGGAGGGGGAGGAGAGAGAAACAAGAGTAAGGAGAGAGAGAAGAGTGAGGAGAGACAGAATGGGTTGTCAGTGTAAAAGTGAAGCGATAGGACTGGGCAGACCACAGTACAGTGACAGTATTAATCCTGCCCTCTCACTCCACAGTGTGCAGCGAGGAGGGGGTGTTTTCTGAGTGAAACCTGGGTCCTATTGATACTTAACAGTAACATGGGGGTGGGGTGTTCTACATGTATCTCTATGGCAGAATGTTAGTCTGTAGTTACCATGGTGACACCATGCACACATTAGCAATCACAGACCAAAAGGTTTTAAGATCAGATCAGATGAGTGAAAATGGATTTAAACAGCAATTCCACATCTGAAATGATCCAAATGGGGGGTATGGAGTTTAGAAACACAGTGGAGCACTTCCTGTATTCCCACATGACATCACGAGGTGGAAGAGTGTCTTCTGTTTGAGAGAAGAACTCAGCCTAAATCTGCAGGGTTTGTGTGTTAAACGTGTGAATGAAACAAAACACAACTCCAGCTCTGTTTGTGATGAGGAAACGACATTATAATACAGATCAGAAAATCGGCACTTAAAATTTGAAAAAAGAAAAAAAAAAAACATATATAGAGCGGTTATAGAGAAAGAAATGACCCAAAATAGTAGTATGTAGGTATGGATGAGCCCGCATTTTTGTCACCTAAAGTTAGAAAAAATAGCTGAAAAAATAGAAAATATATGATGAATCTGACCTGTGATTTCAGTCGTTGCCGTGACAACCACAAACACAATACAAGACATCACCTTGATGTAGTGACAAGCTCAAAGTGCTCCGAAGAAACCCCGCCGCCACGCCACGCCCGCCGTCACCCGTCGCCCGTGGGTGGAGGGTGTGGGGGGTGGAGGAGGGGTTTTCAGAGCGGGGCCTGGGTCTCTTTACCACGGCAACAATCTCCCATAGCGACAACCTCCCGGGCCGGCCCCATGACACCGATCATTCTTCAAGCGAGCTCATCCACAAATTCATACACACCCCGAGCGCATTAACATACTGCGAAAGAGGGCGCATGTAAACAGGCAGAGTGCACGCATCAGCAACAGAAAGTCAGGTTTGAAAAAAAAAAAGAAAAAAGAAAAAAGGGGGAAAAATACGGGGCGCAGAAGGGCCATTTTTCATCGTAGCTTCGCGCAGTGTGAGTTTGAGGGAGGAGGGGGTGCTGGTGCTTCTTTTGGGGAAGATTCTGCTGGGCTTGCAAGTGCGTTTGCAGCTTTAGTGTGCAGCCTGACAGACAATAGAGTCAGACAGGAAGTGATAAACCCAAGAGGTAACAGAAATTAAACAAGACATAAATGAGGGGGAAGGTTATCCAAACAGCCCAATGAAATTTAAAGACGTTACCATGAAAATGTGTTGCAATATGACCGTATTGTAGTAAAGGAAATGGATTTTATTTAGTTTTTTTATCAATTACAGCTAATCTCAAGTTATGGACAGAAAAAAGCTACAGTTTAGTTGTTTAGATGAGGAGTTAAGGATGTTGCATTGAAAATGTATTGCAATAATGGCCATATTATAGTAAAGGAAATTGCCATCACGATCCAAGCTGTTAATCAAAAGTTATGGACAGACAGGGAGTGATAAAACACAAGCGGTAACACAAATGAAATGAAAGACATAGATGAGGGGTAATTTTATCTAAACAGACCAATGAACTTTAGAGATGTTATGTTGAAAATGTATTGCAATAATGGCTGTATTGTAGTAAATAAACTGGCATTTTAGATCAAATTTGTATTAATTATTTATCAATTAAAGCTGGTAACAGAAATTAAACAAGCTATAGATATAAATATATAGATATATGAAGGAGTTTAGGTTATCCAGACAGACTTTAATGAACTTTAGAGATGCTATACTGTACTGGAAATGAACTGCAATAACGTCTGTATTGTAGTTACATAAATTGTCATTGTAAAAATTTAATTCAAGCTGTTCATTAAAAGTTATGGACACAAAAATGGGTCCAGACAGGAAGTGATAAAACACAAGATGAAAACAGATACAGAGTTAAGGTTATTTAAATAGCCCAATGAACTTTAGAGATGCTGCTAATATTGGAAATGTACTGCAATAATGGCCGTACTGTAGTAAAGGAAACTGTCATTGTAAAACTTTTTTTTTTTTTTTTTTTTTTTTTTTTTTTTTTTTTTTTTTTGCTGTCAATCAAAAAGGTACAGTTTGTTTCAATATTTCCAAGATGGCGACAGAAATGAGTAGCTATCAAGATTCAACTACAGAGAGCGGGGCCAGACAGGAAACGAAAAAACACAAGATGTAACAGAAATGAAACAAGATATAGAAGAGGAGTTAACTACTGTATGCACTCCATCACTAGTGACGTCAAAATGATATTATCGCGATATTATTCTCACAATCTCACAATATAATCTTAAAAATGAAAATGTATATATGTTGAATGAGAATTTTAGAAACAAGTCAGTTAAATTTATGCTTTAAAAAACTGATTTCAGGGCTCGTACGGGGTTAAAAGTTCTGAAATGTAACTTGGTGCAAGACCTAAACAAGCTTTAAAAATGATTAGTAGAAAATGCAACATGTAATTCAGACTTAACCTTAAGATGGAATAATTCTTAATAAACTATCTATTCATTATGAATTAAGTCTTTATTCATGCTTTATTAAGGCTAATTAACATATACTGACCTTAGAGACCTCTTGTATATAACTGAGATATATTTGTATTATTATTTCTATATATAAATGTTACTTATACATATACATTTATAGAATTATGCCTTATTTGACAGCTGTCTCTTGCTAGTTTTGCTACTTATTTAGAATATATTAATACCATTGATATTTTTACTCTTTGTTATTCTAATATGTCATGTGTGAGCTGCTGTGTCCAAATCATTTCCCTTGTGAATCAATAAAGTTTGTCCGAGTCTAAGTCCAGTTATTTGCACTAGGAATGCTAATGCTAAGTCCAGTTATTTGCACTATGCTAATGCTAATGCTATGCTACGACGACATGAGTGAAGCTAAATGATGGTATCATTAATGATGAATAACTGTGGAATTGAGTTGTTGTTTTTTTCTCATAAGAATCATGAAATAATAATAATAATAATAATAATAATAATAATAATAATAATAATAGGTCATAACGCCAGTTGCACCACACACTTCTCATTTCCGCACTGAAGCCTGATCCGTGTGTGTGTGTGTGTGTGTGTGTGTGTGTGTGTGTGTGTGTGTGTGTGTGTGTGTGTGTGTGTACTGCATCTTATTGGACTTAATTAGGACTAATAATGTCATCTAATTTCGCTTAAACCTGGAGAATGCCTTGAGTGGTAAAAATCTCCTCTTCAGTGGCTGCTCTGAGGGTTTTCGTGTCCCTTTCTCTTCACGATAACAGTCCTCTACTTCACTCCTTTGAACATATTCTCCTCCCCTGACCACCTGCAAGATTAAATGAGACTAAAGAGGCTGATTATTGCTTCTTTAAAGGCGCATTGTGTAACTTTTTGGTCTGTCACCTGCTTGTTTCTATGGATATGTCTTTGCGATGTTATTGCTTTGCCTGGAATGTTCCATGGTATGGCTTTAAATGTATCCAACTAGCATTTATTCATTATGGGACATGGCATTAGACAGAATGTTAATGAAAAACAGACATTCTGACTGTGAGCGGGGTCGCCTCTCCACAGATCTGACCTGTAACTTGGTCTGGTTTGTTCTCCATGAAGATAGAAAGGTTTAATGCCATACTGTGAAACATTCCAGACAAAGTAATAACATCTCCATGGAGGAAAACATTTGATGGACCCTCCACACAATGCATCTTTAAGGGTGAAAATTCTCATATAAAACTATTAGAAGGGGAAAATTGGAAATATAAATATGCTTTTTTGTATATTTTTCTTTTTTTTTACACATTTATACCCTTTCATGACATTTTGTATGATGTAATAAAACTCTCTTCTTGTCACGATACAAAAATTTGAAACGCTCTCAATATTAAGAACAAGGTTTCAAAACCACAAATTTCCATACAGAGACAATAAAGTGTGCCTTACCTTACCTAAAAATATTCAGGAAATGTCAAATTTTGTTCGGTTTTTTTTCAGTATCTTGTTCAAATGAGTATCTAGTTTCCATATAGTTTGACTGATTCGTTCATATGGAGATGGAGATGTTATTGCTTTGTCTGGAATGTTTCACAGTATGGCATTAAAACGTTCTATCTTCATGGAGACCAAACCAGACAAAGTTACAGGTCAGATCTGTGGAGAGACGACCCCGCTCACAGTCAAAATGTCTGTTTTTCTATTTATTTTTATTTTATTTTTTTTAACTACAAAACCACCTGTAATTGAATAAGTATAAGGTACAGCTGTTTAATGACAATTGCTCCAAACAACTGCTTTGTCTGGAACATTCCAGACAAAGCAACAACATCTCCACAAAGAAAAGCATTTGATGGATCCTCCACCAGAAAAGTTACACAATGCACCTTTAAGGGCAATTCAGAAATAAAATATTTTTAAAAATCTGCTTTTCTCCATGGAGATGTTATTGCTTTGTCTGGAATGTTTCACAGTCAGAATGCCTGTTTTTCTAGGTATTTATGAGATATAAAACCAGCTGTAATTGAATAAATGTAAAGTGGAGCTGTTTAATGTCATACTGTGGAACATTCCAGGCAGAGCAATGACATATCCATAGAAACAAGAAGGTGACGGACCCCCAACCAAAAAGTTACACAGTGCACCTTTAAGCTCAGTATAAGACCACTTGAATCATAAAAACACTGTATTGCGTTTTCATTTTCTATAATCTCCTTTGACGTCCAACAGTGCGTCTTAAATTGTGTCTCATCTCTTTGATTGTTCCTGAACGATGGCGGCTACACACAGCTGCTCGCCACACACCAGAGCCGAACACACATGTGCCTCTGTCTCACGGCGAAGACAAATCACAAATCATACCACGGGATATTCTTTCAAAGTAAAACAAATGAGTCCTACCAAAATATTTACACGTCAGCTTGTTTAGTACACTGTGCCTGAAATGGACCAGGTCAAGTCTGTTGTGATGCTAATGCTAATTATGGGACATTTTAATCACATTTTAATCACAGTGATGAGCTAAAATCATGGTATAGTTCCAAATTAGAGCCTTTTTAACAAATATTTGGATGTGTATTTGGTTACTGGTGTAAAGATTTGCATATTTCGCCACAAGACGGCACATGATTCAGAACTGGTTATGCAAAATTATTGAAAACCGGCCAAAAATGAAGTGTGCAAGAAAGTATGGCCATCTACTACTACATATACTACTAGAGCGTTAGTCCACTGATCCGAAGGTTGGTGGTTCTAATCCCGCTCTCGACGTTAACATGATTGGTAGAGTGGACAGATCTGCTGAGCCACAAATGAATGCTGTCATTGTGTCCTTGGGCAAGACACTTAACCCACCTTGCCCCTAGTGTGTGCGTACACTGGTGTGTGAGTGGGTGAGTGGTTCCTTAATGTAATGTGCATTGAAGGTGGAAAAGTACTGTGTAAAAATATGACCACTTACCATTTACTGTATTATATTAAAGTATCAACCATATATATATATATGTATATTTTTTGTATTATATGTTATTATTATTGTTAGTTTGTGTTAGTGTGGTAAGAAATATTTTATACATATTTGACGGCCTTATTCAAAGTCTGAACCAAGAGTCAAACCCAAATATTACGTCATGAACTTGCATAATGACAAAATTAGAAATAACTAGGAAATACTATAGTCATTATTTTAAAACATGAATAACTATTGTCATTACGGTTGTGTTTGACAGTCAACAAAAATGTACCCAAAAATAGAAAATTTTAAATTTACCAGTGGTGGAAGAAGTACTACATTTTGTTGGGATAGAGATTTTAGATGAGATTTTAACATAATTCCTGATATATACATTTTACGGTTCAGTTTCCAATTTTGGGCTCACAATTTTGTAATTTCATTTCATAGTTTTGTTTCCATTCTAGTACTGCTTTTTGGAACTGTTAAAGAGATGTAACTCACTGACCCATCACCCTTTTTTGTCCAGTCTAAATGTAAACACACGTTAAAAAAAATCTCATTTGTGCACGATCTTGTGGCAATTTTGTCTCACGAGGTCTTGTACCATCTCTATTTGTTACTGAAGTAAAAGTACAGATACTGGAGCAAAAAAGACTCAAGTAAAACTATCACACAAAAAAATCTATTTAAGTACTAAAGTATTAAAGTATATCTGTTTGAAAGTGTGAGACTATTTTGCACAGATTGTGAGGTCTAATAAAGCTTCAAATGTTTTCCCCGTTTTTATTTGCATATTTTTCTTTGCTCAAACTAAGAACGCGTTAAAAATAAACCCTCAGCCTTTTTCAGCGGGTCTCAAAATATCATAAAAAATACCTTTACTTTTCAGTCCTGTTTGAAAATGTAGTGGAGCAGAAAGTACAGACACCCGCTCTCAAATGTAGTGAAGTCAAATTAAAAAGACTTTAAACTTTAAAGGTAAAGTACAGATACCTAAAATGTATACTACTTTTACGTTACGTTCCATCACTACACATGACTGAACGTGCCCCCATTTTTCATTATTTACTTCCTTTTTCAACTTCCTGTAGAATTCCAAAACAGATAAGACTCTACACACACCGGCTCCTCTTTTATCGACCATATGAATCCCTCTGTAGTGACCAGTTGTGCTAATTCCTAATCCACTCCCACAACTGCAGCCTGCGGACTTTCTAACAGTCCAATACCCTGATCGTGACCCAGGACGCACTCTGAGCCTGCCAGATCTGTTGTAATCCCGCCTGCCCTCACTTCCTGCTTCGGGCGCTATGGCGACTGTCTCCGGCGATAACTTTGAACTTTCCTTGCTTCGTATTAATCCTCTTCTCCTCACCACGTACGCACACACTCGCACATTATAATCAGCTTTCTTAGCCTGCTTTTGCGTATTTTTTTTTTTAAGATGCTGCAGGATTTCGTTACAAAGACATGTCACGTGCAGTCGCGTAGACACACCACTGGGGGCGGTCCTTTGTCACCTCCCTCTTTGTCGTCGCACACATGAGTTTAAATGAAGAAGTGTGCGATGCGTTACTTAGAATATAGATGAATAGACTTTAGGTTTAATGAAATCACGGCAGGCTACAGTAATCCCTCCTGAAGGCCAGTGTCAACATAAAAAATAATAAAAAGCAGTTCTTTAAAGGTCCTACATTACACAAAACTGACTTTTGTGAGCTTTAAGTTGTATAATGTTTTTATAATGTTGTTACCTCCTCAAAAACATACCTGGAGTTACAAGGTTGAAGTGTTTTCTGTTTGAGAGAAGAACTCATCTTAAATATGCAGGGTTTGTGTGTTAAACATGCGTGAATGAAACAAAACAAAACACAACCCCAGTTACCTTTGTGATGAGGAAACTACATTCGAACATAGATCAGAAAATGGCGTAATATGGGCCCTTTAACCAGCTCTACACGACAGCGCTAGGGTAAGGCTTGAATCAGAACAGGTCAGTTTTCAAAAGTTACCAAAAAAGAAAAGAAAAAGAATGATCACTATCAGGATTTCACAACATTCACAGGAACAATTATGTGCTTCAGAAGGTGAAGCTAAAACTATAAGTAACTATGGCTGGGAATCACAGGGTCCCTCATGATTTGATACGATAATCACAATATGGCGATACATGTGGTAATCGATATAATGCCCTATGATATATTATTGGGTTTTTTTGAGAACCAAATACTTTTTAGCAACAATATTTCTTTGTTAAACCACTACTTGTGCAAAGTTAATATGAAATAGCCATGTTATAATGTTGCTACCTCATCCAAAACAGACCTGGAGTTGTGTTTGTTTCACACATGTTTGAGTAACACTTTATTATTAGTCTGTCTACATCTCCAAAGCTCAAAATGCTCTGTTCCACCTTGTGATGTCATGTAGAGGTAGTTTCAAGTTAAGAGCTACCTTTTGTTCAGTACAGTCTGGCAGTTCTTTGGCTAAAATTATGCAGGGTTTGTGTGTTAAATATGTGAATGAAACAAAACACAACTCCAGGTGTGTTTGTGATGAGGAAACAACATTAGAACATAGATCAGAGAATACTGTAGTGTAATATAGACCCTTTAAACTGACAGAACCGTACCTCCTCTCTCCTGTTTGGGGCAGATTCCTTTGGCGGGTGTCAGTCTCTTCTCCTCTTCGTCGTCTCCGCCCGGTGACACCTGAACCCCCACCTCCACCGGCCCCCTGCCCAGCTCCAGATGACGGGTGCGGGGGGAGATGGACAGCCCGTTGGTGGCGCCAGCTTCGCCCGGTTTGGAAAAGGACCCCGGTGGACTCCGGAGCCCCCTGCATAACCGGCGCTTGTGTTCGATGAAAACCAGGATGTCCCCCAGAGGGAAGTTGGTCTGGCACTGGCCGCAGGTCAGCAGATCGTGCTCCCCGGAGCCCGTCCTGCGCGGGCTCGGGGTGGACGATTCTGCCGACGGAGAAGGTGATCCTGCCCCTGGATCATGATTGGCTTCTGCTGGAGAGAAGAAGAAAAAAGTTAGATTAATGATAAAGTTTGAGATGTGTGATGTTGGACAAGAAACAGATTACGACTTTATTAAAACACCTGAATTCAAGGTTCAAGGTTACTTTATTTGTGCCAACAGGTAAATTTTGTTTGTCAGCGAGTTGGTGGGTCAAGAGTATCGAAAATCAGATACAAATACTAACCTTTTCTTTACAAATGTACAAGTGAAAGTATTTGTGTTCTTATATACGTCACCTTAGCAGTTGTAAGTTTAACAAAATTGTTTCAGATTAGAGGAAAATTTTGAATACAGTGTCAAGGGATGATGGTTTGAACCCCAGAAGATCCCAAAATTTCAAAGTCTATCCAGCTATCTATCTATTTATCTATCTATCTATCAAATGTATATATCAAGCATTCTCTCTCTCTCTTCAGTCATATTGCAGCATTTTCACTGCAGCAGCAAAATTACCAGCCGCCTCAGCCTCGCCATCTCCTCTTCACCACCACCAACCAACATCGACACTTTGGAGAGATCATTTCCATCACAAATCTATCACACTAACTACCAAAGTTTATCTATACAACAAACTGTGTCTAGAGGCCGATATATACTGGGCTATCGGCCTTAGATTTCCAGCACAGGCCGATATTTTGTTTTGGTCGATCTTCTGTCTAAAAAATACACACAAAGCTTTATTTAACACTTTAATACAAAGCGATAGCTGCAAAAAGTGAGACTACACAGCTCTCTTAAAAGTTTGTAGTAAAAAAAAGGGCTTGGGGGGAATTTGTAATAAATTTAAACAACATAATTTAGGGAAAATAATCCAAATCTGCCCTATATATCGGCCCAGAAATATTGGTAGACTTTATCGTCCATCAGTTGCTCTGGATTCTAAATAATCGGCATTGGCATCAGCCATGAAAAAACCCATATCGGTCCATCTGTACTTGTGTCCATTTGAATCCTCGTCTGGTCATACTGTGTTGTTGTTGTTTTTTTTATACTTTTGCGTTCCTTCTGTTTCCTAATCAAAGTTCCAGTTACGTTCATAAGACATAAAACAGCCACTTCTGTCAAGACAACACCTGCGTGGCCCTGATCAGAGCAGGGGATCTGTGTGGGCGCGACCTGACACGTGTGTGTGTGTGTGTGTGTGTGTGTGTGTGTGTGTGTGTGGGTGTGTATCTGTATCTGTGTGTGTCTCTATATGCATCTGTTTATGCGTATGTGTATGTGTGTATGTACGCATTTCTGTGTACGTGCATGAGTGTATGTGTGTGTGCATGTATCTATTTCTATATGTGTGTATGTATATGTGTGTGCATGTGTGTGTGTGTATGTGTATGGGTCTGTGTGTGTGTGTGTGTGTGTGTGTGTGTGTGTCTACATGCATTTGTCTCTGTGTGTATGTGTATATGTATATATCTATGACTGTGTATGTTTGTGTGTGTCTGTGGAGCTTGTGTGTGCATGTGTGTGTGTGTGTGTGTGTGTGTGTGTGTGCGTGTGTGTATGTGTGTGTGTGTGTGTGTGTGTATGTGTATATCTATGTATGTGTGTGTTTGTGCATTTGTCTCTGTGTTTGTGTGTGTCTCTGTGTGCACATGGGGATATATGTTCGTGCGTGCATCTCTGTGTGCATGTCTGTGTATGTGCGAGTGCGTGTGTGCGTGTGTATATGTCTGTGTGTGCGACCAGGATGATATTGATGTGTTGTGTTTCCGGTGAGGTCCTTGGCGGTGCAGAGCTGTCAGGTCTGTTCCCCGGCTGCCTTCACCACGTGGGACTCAGCCACACTCACTCCAGGGCCACCAGCACCTCCTCGCACATATCAGCCTTTTACATCAGCGAAGAGAAGAAAAAAACACGCCGAAAAAGATGTCTGCATATGAATATGTGCAGGTGAAAGGCACTGCTCGGTATATAGACATAAAATCTATAAAATCTATAAAGCAAAATGAATACGTAGACATACAATCAAGTAAAAACATAGGAGCGTGTAATGAAACATGAAACTGGACGAGCACCCAATTTAGTCTTTGCTTCTCAAATCGAATATTTTGGGGAATTTAAAAAAAAAATAAGCTGAAAGAGTTGTGGAAACACATCATATTTTCTCATTTACATTTTTATTTTAATTATTATTATTATTTATTTTTATTTTTTACATAATTCTAAAAAAAAAAAAATCAAATTTTGTGGGAATTTAAAATGTTCATAGCTAATTATTTACTGTATGAATCTGTTTTTACCTTTAGTTTTTCTTTTTTTTCTTTCTTTTTTTAAGTTATAAATCATTGCAAAAAATACAAAAGTAAGACATCTACTTTTCAATAGCCTAGCAGCAGGTGAAAATGTTGTATTCTCTGTAGACAGAAAATCTATAAAGCCAAAACCTGGGGTCCTGTTAAAAGACTAACTCTCATTCTTCACAGATCAGACACGGTCATTAATAACCATTACATTCTCGCCCTCCCTCCTCCTCCTCCCTCTCTCCATCCCTCCCTCCCTCCCTTCTTCTCCTTCTCCCACAGCTCTACATAAATCCCTCATGGACACAACCTCTTCTTCAGGATTTTCTTAACGCTACCCGCATGTACCGCTATGAAAACGTGTCCAGATAAAAAAAAAGGAAAAAAAAGGAGAGAAAGACAAGAAGCTGCAAAGATTTCTGGGTAAAACTGTCAAAAAATAGGGGCACCTGGACAAGCCTTTCTTCTGTAATTTTATGCATTGTTTATTTATGTAGACTTAACACTTAAAGGTGCGCTGCGTAACTTTTCACGCTAGTCTCCACGTGGATGCACTTGACTGCTCAGCTTGAAATGTTTCATAGTACGGCATTAAACTGATCTATCTCCATGGAGACAAGCAGCCTAAGGTACAGATCAGTACAATAAAATCACCTCTAATGAAACAAAGGCTGAATAGACTTTTAATGCCATACTGCGGAACATACCAAGCAAAAGCAATAACTATAATAATCTCCCTAAAGAAAAAAAAATGTGGCATACCCTCCACTATAAAAGTTTAGCTTTAATTAACTATATATAAGGACAAAAACATGTTTAAATTTGCATTGTCTATAGTGTGATACAGACAATGCAAATGATGTGACACTGACGCATGTATTAACAAAAAAAAAAAATTTTCTTTACATATTTAATGTTGAAATAAAAATGTTTTAGTTTAAATATAGTACCAAAGCCAGGATATGATTCAAGTCTAGTTATAAAACATGCATGTGCACTGAAGAAAAGTGAATTCTCACAATATATTTAGGTAAAGTTCGACAAAAAAGCATGACTAATTTCGTTTTTCTTTCCTTTACAAATATGAAGTGAAAGTATGTGTTTTCTCATATATGCCATCTTGGCAGTTATAAGTTTTGCAAAATTGTGGTTCTAATTTGAGGAAAATTTTAAATACAGTGTGAAGGTACGATGGCCTGAAGAAGACAACCAAAATTTCAAGTTTTCAGAATTTCAGAGGCCCATATATGAAATGTAACCAAATGAGCACCAGATTTTGCAATACATGTTTTTAGTAGTGATGTGACGTTTGTGTAAGAGACGGCTCCTTAACGTGAACTGGATCATATTTTTTTAAAAGAACCAAATCTTTTTCTTTTTTCTTTGTAATTTTTATGTATTTTTACACTGATTAACGCTAAACCAACACAAGAACCTGCACAGAACTAGAGCAGGCAATACCGGTAAGAGCTTTGGGCACAAAAAAGAAAGAAAGAAAAATACATAAAAATATATATATTTGACAGTTACTTTTTGATGAATTATTATCGTAACGTAACACTTTATGTAAATTTTCATAATTTCAAAGGGTGAACACACTCCCACTCTCAGTTTGAACCATTTTAAACAGATCTCGGCCTTGGTCATGTCTCTGTGATTATTTTGTAGTTAAATTCGCAGGCTTCTCTCACATAATTAAATATAAAAAGAGCCAGTCTTTTGCTCTTTGAAATGAGATTCGGATTCCGCAACAGAGCCGAAAGCCCTATCACTAGTTTCTACTTTTCTTGAATATACGCACATATACATTTACACAAATGTTTTTATAGCATTGCTGACACCTCACACTTCTCACTGCATCCCCCTCTGATCACAAACACACAAACCCTGAAAGGTGTTGCCATATTTAACTCCATACGTGTAAAGAAAAACATATTATGCACTGCTGTATTTTTTTATTATTGCTAATCTTTTCTTCTCTTAAGATAATCCTCGCTCCCTCCCCTACAATGCCGCACTCCCTCCTCCTGTACACACTCTCAAACACGTTCTAGTCCATTCTGTTCGCCCTGGAGTGACGATCTGATGCCAAATATTCTTTCCTCTAAATGCTGATGGTTTCCTGGACTCCTGCCAAATAATTTCCATCTCATAATCTTTGGCGGCGAAGAACGAACACAAACACATATTTACCTAAAGTTCACAGCTTGTGACCGCCATGCGCACGGTGAGCTGTTCTGGAGTGAAGCTACTGTGCATATAGGGCTGTTGATTGTGTAGTACGCCACGTGCATTTTAACATGAGAGCTATCTGAACACAATATTACAGCATATTCTGGACAATCAGAGCTGGGAAGTAACTGAAGACATGTACTGAGAATGCTACGCTAGGGGCGGGACGAGACCGAATCTTCACAAGACGAGACTAGACACGAGATAAGGTCCACGAGATTGAGACAAGGTGAGATTTTGATATAAATTATTATAAATACATTGTGGCGTTCAGGTCACAGTTTTGGCCTTCGCGTTTTTGCTTTGCGCTGTTTTTGGAACTTTTGGCTCCTCAAAATGTGAACTCACCAGCTTTTAAGCTTTTTTGTCCAATCCAAATGTAAACACACGGGGGAAAAATCCTGTCCCTTACTTTAATGTCTTTCTTATTCTGTAAAGCACTTTGAATTACTTTGTGTACGAATTGTGTTATAAAAATAAACTTGCCTTGCCTTACTTTGCCATTTGCTGTTGTTAATAAAGAATATACTTTTCTAAAATCAAAGGAATGCCAGTATGACAGTATTTGATCACGCAATTTAGGTTTCAAACTGCACAGATTCAGACTCTGATCAGCGATAAATAAATGCATAAGAAACTGAAAAACATATAGAGCTGTTTTAGATCCTATATTGCATCTTTACACTATAATTTAAGTGCAACTCTGCATATTCTAAGTATTCAGAAGCAGTACTCTGATTGGACCATGTTCAGAATGCGTTACGAGATATAATACTTTAATGCAGGCGTTCAGTACTCTGTAACTAAATACATTTTCAAAGTATTTTCCCGTCACTGTGGACAAGAATCTAAATTGCATTTTCAGTTAGTGCATCAAATTACTAAGGCTGTGATTAATTAAGCTAATGCAACAGAAAAAAAACATGTATTTATTTATTTTATTTATTTATTTATTTATTTTTTTGGTTGTCGTTTACACCTCTACAAACATGTTCTGAATTATATGAGATTCTTGCATTTGTTTTTCCGTTCATATTTCAGTCTCTTTCTCTCTTCTCTCAAATGTTCATGCTTATGGCATTGCTGTTCAGAATCATAATTTTGAAAGCAAATTTTGAAGCAAATACAAACCGCTTCTGAAATACGTGAAGTTCCTGTATTCGCTTATCAGTTCATTTTTCAGTCTCTCTCTTTCTCTTCTCTTCTATGGCGTTGTTGTTCAGAATAGCACTTTTGAAACATTTATTGCGAATCCAAACACAGTTAGAATTTGGGTTGTGCAGTGCTACTATGGCGGGGCATCTTGTTTAAAAATAAATAAATAAAAAAGCAGACGCTGATTTGTAAAGGCCTAGGAGTGTGTGCAGTAGAGGTGATAGACAGCTGGGCATTTCAAGGGAGGCCTCTTTGCTCAAATCTGCTCTGAGTGAGAAGCCCTCGGGGTATGAGCTAGTAAATTAAGAACTTGGCAGTGTCACTAAAATAAAATAGAAGTTGGACATCTTCAGAAAAAAAAAAAGAAAAAAAAAAAGAAGGGAGCCGTTGTATCTCCAGGCTCCTTCACATGCATGTGAGAAAAACAAGAAGAAAAGCAACCTGGAATCTATGGACGCAAACACCCCGAAGTGAAAAGTGGAAAAGCAAACTGGCTAGCTTCGTGACAGATCCCTAATTCGTCTATACTGCATAAACTCAAATGTGAAAGCGACGTGGTTGATAAGTGAAGGAGGTGATGGAGCCCAGTGGATGCAGTGTGAGACATGCCAGAAAAGAGAAAAGAAAAGAGAGACAGACAGAGAGAAAAAGGAGAGACGAGACATGATGATCGCAATAAAACTAAGCTGTCTATGATACCACACACACTTTTAGCTCCTCTGTGAGTTGCTGTTGCGCTGTGCCGGGCCTGCACTCGGTGACAGTGAGGAGGGGAGAGTGAGAAGAGCAGGGGAGGTGCGGTGAAACAGCCTTACAGCGCCCCCTATCAGCTCGAAGGGGATTTACCAGCATCAGGGAGAGCTGCTGTACAAATGCCCAAGCCTCTGCGCGGCCACTGGTGCACAATGCAGACCAGATGGGACACACACAATGGAGTTCTTTGACAAAACTGCCCAGTTTTGCAAAAATTCAAGACAAAAACTATATCTGTATTTTTAATTGTATACACTTACACTTAACGCTGCTTTTGTAAAGGTCAAATTCTGAAGATTAAAGTTGAAATACATGCACAAAATGACAACTTGTTCATGAGATTTTCGCTTATGTAAATTCTACATTTTTATGGTTTAACAGCTTAAGGGCATACAGCAGTGTTGTTTAAAACTAAAATCTGAAATGTTGTGTGGTGTTATGTAAACTGTTTTAAAAGAAGTTAATGTAGTAACACTGTGACAGTTCTAAACAATTATAACAGAATCATTTTGACTGTTAATGTAGGCTGACGCATTGTTCTGAAGGTACAGCTAAAGCCAGGGGCACTTGTGTGGTAGTCGTCCCATAGCGCATGAGTTGAGACCTGCCTGCATTTCTTTGTTTCAGCTAAGTCTGCCCTGCTGAAGGCGTATACATGCGAAACCCACAGGGGGAGAGCCGCTAAGAATCGCGCTGTCATTGAAAATAAATGACACCAGCAACGATGCAGATGGTTGCAATCAAAAATTCAAACAAAAAGCAGCTCCGGTCAGCCTCTCCCTTCCCTCTTTCCTCAGCTCCTATTGCCAATGAGGGCTGCAACATTGTGTATTGTGCAAGGCCTGGGTTGTGTGTGTGTGCGTCTCATTATCTTATCTGCATTTAATCTGTTGCAGTTTCATACCTTATCATAAATCTTCAATTATTTGAAAAAAAAAAAACAAAGTGAACAAAATATGGCTTGCGCAGCTAACTGGGGTCTGTCACTAAATCTCCATAACTGACTTGTCAGCTTTGAGCTCTTTGACATTTGGAATTATAAATCAAATTTGCACAACACTTTCAGGCAGATAATAATACTAGTCTTTATGGCAGTGTGAAATTGATTAAACGTGTTCCATTAGAGTGAAATACAGGAAGAAAATCTGCAGGAATTGAGCAAAGCAAACCATGTACCGTAAATCAGACAGCGCTCACCACTCATCTTTTAAAGATTTTATCAACTCGTTACCACAATGCATCTGTGTGTAGCACTGCAACGCCATATGGAGAAGAAGACGACGAAGAAGCATGCGTAAACAGTTATGATGAGGCTTCACCACCACACTCCTGCCCCAAATTAATCCCTAATATTAGAATCTGCAAACAATGTAATAAGCTGCTTTTCCGCTTGCTGGAAATGTAGATTCTAATGTGTAAAGTAAGTAAGAAAGAAAGAAAGAACGAAAGAAAGAAAGAACGAAAGAAAGAAAGAAAGAAAGAAAGAAAGAAAGAAAGAAAGAAAGAGAGAAAGCCTGGGGGGTTTTGGTCTCCTTCACAAACCGAACACACAGATAGCTGGTAGCGTGTGCATACAAAAGGGTCATGAAGTTTAGCCTGCAGTACATCATGTGTTTTACTGACTGTCTATTCACTTGTACATAGCTGGCATACATTCAGACCTATAACATCTGCAAAAAGCATTTCCAGTACACGTCTCTATAAGCTGGCTCCAAAACTATGTGGATTTACAGGTTCCCCAACTCCACTTTATCCTATAGGCCCACGCTGCAGGGCTTCTGAGTGTTCAGTTGGTAACTTACACCGGATAGCCCCCTTTTTGGTGTCACTTTTTTACCTTTCTGTTCGATTTACACTGACACCAACTGCTCCAGATTCTTTCTAGTTCACTGGTGGCATTAAAACTTGTATTAATATTGGACTTAGCGCAGGGGTGTGGTCTATGTATTGTTCATATTAAAAACTGGAGATGTTGATTTAATTAATTGTCAGTTTAAGCTGGAGGTGTAATCTTGTGTACCTACTTTTTTATTTATTGTGCAAAAACTGACTCCTGTACGTGATAACATGGACCTTGTGAACTTGTGATGGTCACTGTACACAAAGCAGCATTGTCTGTGCAAATAGACCAGCCCTATATGGTTATATTGTGGATTTAGCAAAGTGAACAACTCTTAACTAAGTGTTTGAAGTATATTTGCAAAGGTCATTGTCATTGCAATAGGCCAAGAGTGCAAGAGGAGCAGTGAGAAACAGGTAAGACAGGATCCAGGCCCTGCAGATGGCCTCGTGCAAGAATATCCTCTATCTACTGTTACTGCACACACTTGCACTGACGAGGCCTGAGTCAAGTCTCCACCACATGCCCACACACTCACCTTTCACATGCACAACTATTCACCTGCATTTTCACTTTGTATGAGAAGAAATATAGCGATGCGATTAGAAACTGTAATGTTTGTGTAGTGGTGAATAAAGAAAAACAAATAAAGTTTGTAATGCTGGCATGTCAGAGGGAAGCTTCTGTGCAGTGAAAACATGTTTAAGTGAACTCAGGTGTGTGAAAGTGATGAGCACTTCTGTAAATAAAATGATCAAATATCTCTAAAGGAGGAAAAATAAAATAAAAACAAGAAAAATGATATTAATCCATAAAGGCAAAAATGAGGCACATGTGTGAGTCTTTTTCTTTATAACCAAAGAGGATTTAATAAAGTCGCACATACGTCAGAATGTGCAGGTCTGAAACGTGATTTTGTGAAAGGAATAACACAGACTTTCACGTTTAAACATGTACGCTCCTGACTCGTATATTTACGCACTGAATTGTCCTAATGATTTCCTGCGCTCGGGCAGATAAACGCGGGACGTGTCGTTGGAGCGAAAGGAGCAGCTCCTTATTGCGCTTCAACACATTGGCCAGAGATTACATCATAAACTTCTGCTGTGAATTAGCCAGATTAAGGCCCTCCACAGCAAATTGGATTTGGGCTAAAAGCGCAGCGCGGGGACATGAGGAGGTTAGACTGATAGAACTGATTTACAATTGGATTATTTTTAATCATAAACACACACCCCTCTGAAATATTCACATATAATCTTTACGAAATTGAATCAAAGATGTAAACGCACTTTGTGAAAGTTTACGGAGTGTTTTGTTGTTTTGTTTTTTTGTTGTTGTTTTTTTGGGTTTTTTTTTTTTTCCTAAAAGGAGTTTGCTTTGTGTGCTCCTTTACGCACAGGTGAAGGCCCGTGAGTTCCACAGAAATATATATTTAATGCTCGAGTGAATAGATCAAAAATAAGATCAGACATAAGAATAATCGGCCTCTGCGTGGATCACAATCATGTTATTAAGTTAGACAATGGCGCTCAATAACAAACACACTCCGCTCAGAGTGTGCGGGGAAAGTATAAAACAGGATATTACCGGATACACATTAATAACAGGGTGCGCACGGTGCCATACGGAGGAGCACGTTACGTGTAAAAGCGTGAAAAGTGATTCATTTCATTTAAATCCACGCTGAAAGCTCACGCGTGTCACACACTTTCACACTCAAGCACTTCTGCACAAAGTAAAAAACACGCATTTTTATAACAAATGTTCTTTTTTATATTTAACTGCAAATTAGCCTTTATGTACGTGTGTACGCGTGTGTGTGTTTGAGTATGTGTGTGTCCTTCCAATAAAATGAAGAATTAAGCTGATCAAAACAAAACAGACCAAGATTTGTTTTAAAATGTGCACGTGGTGTGATAAATTGTGAGCTGTAAGAGGAATTGTGACATTTTCATATTTTTTCATTTGCGTTTGGCTGAAAGCTTTTTTGAAGCAACTTTACAAGTTTATTAGCCTAATAATAAGCTACTTTGACAAATGCAGAATGGCACACAAAACACACAAATATATGAAACATCAAGAACAAGTAAAAGCACGCGCGTGCAGCCCCGTACTCACCTTGTACCGTCTCCCTGTGCGTCAAAGATAAGTGCTGCGGGTTCACCTGCTTGCGACGGGACATTGCCCCGGCATTTACTCTGGCATCGCCCGGTGAACTGCACTTGGAGTCGGCTTGAACCGTGGTGTCGGTCCTTTGTGGCGTTCAACTATCCGCTGTCCCCTCTCCTCTCCCCTTTGTGATTGTTTGGAGAAGATGTCCACCTGAACGCGGAGTAGTAGAGTCTCGTGCGTGTTTACGGCGGGAGGAGGACCTGTTTCCAAATCCCGGACCGCGCTGCTCTCCGGAAGACAAATTGGTGTTTTAATCGGCTGCGCTCCTCCGCGCTTTGGGGGTCAGGACGCCGCTGTGCTTTCTAGGATTCCACACAGTCCTTGCGTGTTCTTCCCAAAAAACTGACCGATTTGGCACCGAGTCGACCTCCTGTGCGTCTTGGAACGGCGCGGCAACTCTAGGCTCCACTGGCCACCGCTGATGGAGAGTGTGCGTGAGTGCGCGAGGGAGGGAGAAGAGTAAACGAAACGGGCAGATAAGACACCTCCTCCTCCTCCTCCTCGTGCTGCTGCGCCTCCGTCGTCTCTCCAAACACGGAGTGGTCCAACGCTTCCCCAGTTTGGTCCGAGGCGACTTGTATAGTTGACTCACGCGGCATAAAAGCGACACTGTGTTTGTGGGTAGGCTATATGCAGCGGCGCGTGCGTACGTCGGCGTGTGTGTGTGTGTGTGTGTGTGTGTGTGTGTGTGTGTGTGTGTGTGTGTGTGCGTGTGTGTGTGTGTGTGTGTGTGTGTGTGTGTGTGGTTGGGGGGTTGCTCCTGCGAGAAAAGTGGGATGGTATTCAAGTTCAAGAGCGGCCGTGACGTTGGAGAGACTCGGGAGAACGGGAGCGCGGACACACGGAACGGGCTTCGTGGCAAAAGTAATTATCAGTGACTGCGCGCGCTCTCCTCACGCGGTGTTTGACTTTTGGGCTGATGTTAAACTCTTCTCTTATTTCAGCTTAATGGCTTTTTAAATAAGAGATCTATTCATCTGTCCACTTCACAGCCTTAAACGAAACTCAAGAGATACTGTGAAATAATGAAGACCTTTTTCTGTCGCTTTTGCTGTTATTATATTTGATAAAGAGGATCAGAACCGGTCCAAACGCTGTGCCCTATCCGCCAATCAAATGTGTAACTGTCAATCAAAGCCTTGAATTACGCGTAACAGAGTCATTTCCTCAAAACTCTTTTTATATTTTCAACATTCTTCAGAAGCAGACTATTTAAAATGATTTATAATCCGGGTGACCTTTGACCTTCATACAGGAGAGCCTAGGGTTAGGGACCTGTCTTTTCAGGCCTACGTATTTTATACACAACAAACACACATTGTAAATAGGCTAAAATAAAGGCTAAAACACAAGTGAATAGGCAGAATGTTTGGGGTTTTTTTGTACATGATTTCAACAGTGGAGGATTGTGCGTTATTGTTGTTATATGTTGTGTTTGCATATTCTGCTATTCTCTAATTTTGTTACTGGTCTTAATAAAGTCATTAAGCCTGTTTGCAACTTTTCAGAAGCATGCATTTATAAATCAAATCCATTTTTTTGTATTTTTGTAACTTCCTGTTCTGTTTTCTTGGCTTCTCTCCCAATTTTAGCAAGTTCTTAATATTGTTTTAATCAGAATCACAATCTGTGGTCAATTCGTGATTTCAAAATACGTTTTCCTTGCTTTGTTTATATGTCCAGTCCTAAAATGTAGTTTCTATATCAGACTATATACACATTAACTCAAATCAGTGCATTTTTTATTTGCATTTCAGATTCTCTTTGTGAAAATGAAAACATGCCTTTTTTTATTTGGTGGTCTCTATATAGCCTATTTATGCAATTATATACACTTTTAATTGATTCTGTTCACTTCTTCAAACTGTAGGTCTCTATTTATGTAAATATATCATTAACACGCCTTAGTTACAAATATGGCAATTCTCTGTTTGACATTTTCATGCATTTTCCATTAGAATCAAATGAGCAAATACTTTATGTCTTATATGTCTTATTCTGAGCAGTGAGGGATTGTGAGGGATTCTAAATTCGTCATCAGTTCTTATTTCTGCGGTGTATTGGATCAGTCATGTGTGTGTCCACAGAGCAGAGTGCTGGTGGGTAAAGTCAGCCACGTTCTTTGTCGTCAGAGTCATTTGAATATGAGATGAGGCAACACTACCCTCTGTTGGCCCAACGCAACATTTAAGGCACTAGATGACGCAAAACTGACTCTTCTTGTGAGATTTAAGTCGTGTTATAATGCTGTCACCGCGTTAAAAATATAACAGTATAAAATAAAAATACCTGGAGTTGTGTTTTGTTTCATTCACACATGTCTCAGACTTAGACTTAGACAGACTTTATTGATCCACAAGGGAAATGACTTGGACACAGCAGCTCACACAGCACATTATATGACAATAACACAATATTTAAAAAAAAAAAAGGTAATAAACTTCCAAATAAGTAGCAATAAAAAATACCAAGAGATTGGTATCAATAAGACATAAATTATATAAATGTATGTCTTATTGATAAAAATCTCTTGCTATTTTTTATTGCTAAATAAACAAATATAGTAACATAAATAGAGTATATCACAGTTATATACAAGAGGTCGTGAGGAAACAGTGCAAACATATGATGATTGACAGAAACACGGGCTTATCTGTTAAATAAGCAGTTGTTGTACATCTGTATGTCTGAGTAACCCTTTCCTTTATTATTAGTCTGTCTACATCTCCAAAGCTCAAAATGTTCCACCTTGTGATGTCATGTAGTGGAAGTTTTCAAATTAGCAGCTCCCTTTTACCTCTAGTGGAGATTGGCAGTTCATAACTGGACACACTGACCTGTCAAAGGGACTAATTATTGGAACAGTCTCCATGGACAATAAAGGAAAGGAAAGTCTGGATGATTGATAAAGGTCAACTATAAAGAAGAATTATGGTTCACACAGGTGAGGTTATGGGAACATGGCAGACCATTAAATCATTATTTGAATTATTATTACATTTAATAAAGGGGCAGACTAACATAAGATTTTTTTTCTTCATATTTGCTCTTTTCTAATCATGGAAATGCCTTCTGTTATGTACATTTGCATTATGTACTGTTATTTATTGTACTACTGTGCATTTTCACGAGAGGAACAAATGCAAAAATGAATATGAAAATGAATAAATAAGAAAAAGTCCATCTTGATCTATACTGAAAATGCACCTTAAACTGTGGATGAAGGAGAACACTTTTAATCCGGCCTGTGTGTCTCTGTAACTGTTTTGTATTTTGTCTTCTGTGTCACCAACAACAGAAACTAGCATTGTTTGTTATAATCTGGCATATTTACACACTATTTTTATATTTTCAACATTCTTCAGAAGCAGACTATTTAAACTGATTTATAATCCGGGTGACCTTTGACCTTCGTACAGGAGAGCCTAGGGTTATAGCTCTGTCATTTCAGGCCTACGTATTTTATACACAGCAACAAACACACATTGTAAATAGGCTAAAATATAATACAAGTGAATCCACAGAATGATTATTTTGGACATTTCAATAGCAGAGGATTAAGTGTTATTGTTGTTATATGTTGTGTTTGCATATTTTGTTATTCTCTAATTTTGTTACTGGTCTGAACAGTTATTAAGCCTTTTGTAACTTTTCAGAAACATGTAACTGTAAATCAAATCCATTTTTTGTATTTTTGTAACTTCCTGTTACTGCTGTTCTGTGTCTCTGTGTAATTGTTTTGTATTTTGTGTTCTGTGTCAACTACAACAGACACGGGAAAATCTGTCATATTTACACTAGTAAAATGATTAAATTCCATGGCTGAATGATGAAATGATTCTAGTGAAGGTGTATGGGGTTTAAAAACACAGTGGAGCTCTCTTCCTGTATTACCACATGACATCACAAGGTGGAACAGAGTGTTTTCTGCTTGAGAGCAGAACTCAGCCTAAATACGCGTGAATATGTGTGAATGAAACAAAACACAACTCCAGGTACGTTTGTGATGCGGAAACAATATTAGAACACAGAATTTAAAAAAAAATGTATCATAATACAGGCTCGTTAAAAACCGCTCACCCCAACCACCTCATCTCCATTTGCTATCTGCTACATTTCAATACGTAGATGTCGCAAAAAGGTGCAATTAAAGCCGGTGATAGCTGATAATTTCACATACGGCGTTTAGTATGCGAACACGCACAGTGCTTTTTTTATATAGGGATTCCATTGTACGCTGTTAGAACACGGTCTATAATTTGGTAAAATACACGTGGTGGAATAAAAAGGTAATTCAGACTTGACACGATTGCTTTGCGGATCACAGAGAGAGAGCGCCGGGCTATAGCAATACATTTTATAGCCGGTCATTAATAAAAGATGGCGGCAGTTTTAAGAGCATTAGAAGTTTGATTGCTATGGGCCTGCCCTGGGGGACTTTCAAGACAGTAATTATTTATATAAATGAAATGTCTACTCTGCTCTGGCTCAAGTAACCTCGGTAGACTCAGCAGAAGACGAGAGGAAAAGAAAAGAACAACCCGGCGCACTGTCATGTCTATATTCTTTTATTATAATTTTACAGCCACTTCTAAAGCATAGAGCATACTGTATAAATTTGCAATGCGCGTAGACAAGTGGACATGGATACCACAACAAGAGATGTTTTCCGCTCTTGGCAGCAGGCAGCTCCTTGATCCTCACCCATGGGTTCCTCAATAATACATCAGTGTCTCCGTAATGGCATGAGCGTCTTGCTAGCTGGGGGCAAAGGCTGGTTAAGGGTGGGCTGCTCAGAGCGCCAGCCGTACAAAGATACCAAACATGTGGACACGAGAAAGGTTTTAAGTCCAAAGAGTTGCCTCCGAGGGGGACATGCAGCTTGGGGATGTAAGTTGCCAAGATTCAAGTGGAAAAAAGCGCACAGATGATACATGCTGCGAGGGGGAGTACTGCAGAGTAACAAGTGAAGTTCACAATGACTCAGCGTTTAAAACCAGAAGAAGGTCCACTGTTTTGTTAAAGATGGACTGTGTAACTTTTCACCTATTTGTTTCCATGGATATGCCATTGCTCTGACTGGAATGTTCCACAATATGACATTAAACAGCTCTGCCTTACATTTATTCAATTACAGGTGGTTTTATAGCTCAAAAATACCTAGAAAAACACTCCACAGATCTGACCTATAACTTGGTCTGGTATTGGTCTCCATGAAGATAGAAAGGTTTAATAAGGTTTTAACTGTGAAACATTCCAGACAAACCAATAACATCTCCATGGAGAAAAGCTTTTGACGGACCCTCCACCAGAAAAGTTACACAATGGATCTTTAGGTTTCTGAGCTGAAAAGACAACTTGATGTGGAAATGGGTGATCCGGTCAAAAAAGCGTTTAATTTTGCATGTTGGAGCGTTCAGACATGAGACAGAAGACGCAGAGAGACAGGAAATACAGAAGTTTGTGGAAGTTTTAGTTTTGTTCCTGTGCAGAGTTTTGCTAATTGTTCCACCTACCGTTTTCTAAATGAGGCCCCTGAGCTGTGACTTGGCCTGGGGTTGCCACTTGCTTGTCTCCATGGAAACAGATTAGTGTAATGTCATACTCTGAACCATTCTAGACAAAGCAATAACATCTGAATATAAGACAAGCTGGTGGTGAACTCTCCACCAAAAAAGTTACTGTTTAAAGACCTTAAAGGGCCCATATTACACTTTTTCTGATCTATGTTGTAGTTTCATCATCACAAACCTGGAGTTGTGTTGTTCTCTCAAACTGAAAACACGCTGTTCCACGTTGTGATGTCATGTGGTAATACAGGAAGCACTTCACTGTGTTTTTAAACTTCATACAGAATCACTAGAATCATTTGGATGATTTCAGCCCTGGAATTGCCAATTGAACTGAACAAAAGGTAAAATGTAGCTGTTAACCTGAAAACTACACCACTGCATGACATCACAAGGTGGAACAGAGCGTTTTGAGCTTTGAAGATTACTCAAACATGCGTAAATGAAACGAAACACAACTCCAGCTCTGTTTCTGATGAGGTAACAACATTATAACATGGCGTAAAGCTCCACAAAAGAATCCGTTTTGTGTAATATAGGACCTTTAAACAAAAATCACTCAAGCAGGTTACATGTAACTGACTAAACAAAACTCCCCCTTTACTCTGCTTAGATAATATATGCTATCAGCGATTCTTACAGCTATATTACTTTCACTTGAGTCAGACGTGTTACGATGTTTGAAAGCAGAGGAGAGTGGATTTAAATGTACATGCAGAAACCACAGAGATTCTGGGTCACAGCCTGTGTCACGCGCCATTGAAGCACTATAAGTATAAGTATATGTTACATTTTTCATGCTTTCCCCATCTCTGTTTACTCTTTGTAGCAATCGCCCAGTTAATATCTTAAAATAGCGCATATGAAAAAGCAAGAACAGTTTTTGAGGTTAACTCTTCTGGTCAGGGGATGTTGCTTGATGACTTTCGACAACTGCTACAATGAAAGGTCCAGCGTGTGCTAATGTGAATATTGCTTTGGGATTTGCTTAGTGCCTGTTTCATTATGCAGTGTTTAATATTAATAAAGAAAGTACTTGCATATATTATTCATAAGCTGATTTACATGTGTGTGTGCATGGGGGTTTTGAGTGACAGATTCAGATGCTCCGTTGCTAACGGCGATACAATAAGACGAGGTTCTTACTTGTCCAGGGGATATGTCATGGAGGTTCTGCTCACAGTTTAAAAGGTGCATTGTGTAACCTTTCTGGTGGACCGTGGAATGCTTTTCTCCACTGAGATGTTATTGCTTTGTCTGGAAAGTTTCACAGTTTGGTATTAAACCTTTCTATCTTCCTGGAGACCAAACCAGACCGAGTTACAGGTCAGATCTGTGGAGAGGCAACCCCGCTCACAGTCAGAATGTCTGTTTTTCTAGGTATTTTTGTGCTATAAAACCAGCTGTAATTGAATAAATGTAAAGTAGAACTGTTTAATGTCACACTGTGGAACATTCCAGACAAATCAATAACATATCCATAGAAAAAAGCAGGTGACAGACCCAAAACCAAAAAGTTACATAGTGCACCTTTAAAAAGCCCATATTACGCTGTTTTCTGATCCATGTTCTAATGTAGTGTCTTCATCACAAACAGACATGGAGTTGTGTTTTGTTTCATTCACACATGTTTAATACACAAATCCTGCAGATTTAGGCTGAGTTCTTTTCTCAAACAGAAAACACTCTGTTCCAACTTGTGATGTCATGTGGTAAGACAGGAAGTGCTCCACTGCGTTTTTAAACTTCACATACCTTCACTAGAATCATTTGGATGAATTGCCAATCTCTACTGAACTAAAAGTAGCTGTTAACTTGAAAACTACCACTTCATGACATCACAAGGTGGAACAGAGATTTGTAGACAGAAGGATTACTCAAACATGTGTAAATTAAACAAAACACAACTCCGGGTCTGTTTATGAGGAGGAAACAACATTAGAACATGACTAAAGCTCACAGGAGTCCATTTTGAGTAATAAAAAAACTTGTCCTATAATGCATGCGTTGTTTATTCCAGTTGTTTATGTAGGTTGGGCATGTAATTCAACACTGTTTGCAGACTATAAGGATATTGTGTTCGAAGTTTAAACCAATATTTGCAATGGGAGTTTAAGTATAATTTTCAGGTTTGTTTGGCTTTAAGCATCGCCTGCTAATCAGATGGCCTTTATGCTTCACACAGCAGGTTCTACGAGGTTCAGGGTTTCAAAAAGTTCAAATTACAAACTAGAAACTTTCATCTGTGATACATTCTAATATAAAACAATGAATAATAATAGTAGACTAAAACTATATACTATAGTAAAATTAAAAAGGGCATAGCCTACATTAAAGGTGCACTGCATAACTTTTCTTGGGGAGGGTACACCACATGCTAGTCTCCATGTAGATGTACTTGTCTGTTCAGTCTGGAATGTTCCACAGTAAGGCATTAAACTGATCTATCTCCATGGAGACAAGAAGGCCAAGGTACAGATCAATGCAGTAAAATCACCTCTAAATAAGGTTAATTTCAATATATATATAAAGTAAAAGGTTATCTGAGTTCTATGCATTATGCATTTCTATCCTGATTAATATTGAACCAACACAAGAATGAACACAGGAGCAGAATAGACAATGCAAGTGAGAACTTTGTGCACAAAAATACATTTGGCCTCATAAGAACTGTTAGTCCATCCATCCATCCATTTTTTTCCACTCATCCAGGTCACGAGACTGGGACTCCCAGACTTCCGTCACCCCAGACACTTCCAGTCGTCGAGGCCCCTGCCTTCGACTGCCCCCCATATCTCCCTGCACCGGCCCCCTATGGATCCTCTGGTGGGTGGTGGGTCCACGAGAGCGGCGGCCCCATGTCGTTAATCCGTGTGACGTAACTGGCCTTGCTGTGTTTCTCGTCATGGGGGCATCTGAACCGCTCTTAGTCTGACCCATCCCCCAGGACCTATTTGCCTTGGGTGACCCTACCAGGGGCATGAAGCCCCCGACAACATAGCTCCTGAGACCATTCAGGCACTCAGACCCCTCCACCACATTAAGGTGGCGGTTCAAGGAGGAGAGAACTGTTAGTTAATAGAAATAATTATTATTGTAGTGCAATGTTTTATTTAGAATATTCTCAATTCCAAAGGGTAAACACTCTCTCACTCTTAGTCTGAACCATTTTAAACAAATCTGCCATTTTTATCTTTGTCTGTGATTAGTTTATTGTTAAGAATAGCTCTTGAAATGAACAGATTTTAAAGATTTGAATCAAATAAAAGAGCCAAAAGTCCCATCACAAACTTCAACTTTCAAACTTTGATAGCTTGTGTTGTAAAAGCAATACCAATAGGTCCTAACTAGACCCTAACCTACACTAGCCTTTCTCATGAAGGCCCCCACCTGTTTGCCACATATAGATATTGTTGCTTTCCCTGAAATATCCCACAGTATGGCAGACAGAGAGGACACAGCAGGCCAAGTCAGATCTGTGGAGAAGTGACCCTGCTCACAAAAAGAATGCATGTTTTTCAATATATAACACTTGTAAAAAAAAAACAAAATGTTATTGTAATTGAAAAAAAGAATTTGAAATAAGACAAAAAAAAAGAAACAAATAACAAATAAGAAAAATGTAATGCCATGTGGGGAACATTTCAGTAACAGAAAGTTATAGAAAGTTACATACTGCACCTTTAACCAGTTTTGATAGATACATAATAATAATAATAATAATAATTATTATTATTATTATTATTATTATTATTATTATTATTATTATTATTATTATTATTATTATTATTATTATTATAAATAAATAAATAAATAAAAGCTGCCAGTTGGTCTCTAAGGTAATGCGTTGTCGCCATCTAGTGGACACATACGATATAAGCGCTCTAATCCTGCTGAAATAATTGTAATACAGAAAATATCAACTTTAAACTGGTTCTGGAGGCACTTCTTCGTCACAGTAGGTTCACAAAGGTTTAAGAGCTAAATACAAGTGAGTTGATTAAAAAAAAAAAAAACGTGCGCTGGAGCGGTCCACGTGAAAGACGAACAGTTGCGTAATGACGCGCCTACAGTGGTGACGTACAGTAATGGCGGTGCCCTTGTTAGAATGGGGACTGTTGTTGGTCATTTATTAGCCAAGTTACTGTGAATTAACCGTGGATTCGTTCATTACTGCTTTCATCTGGTTCCATTACGCACAGACTTGATGTTAAAGGTAAGATGTGCGTTAGTTTGCGGTAGTTTTGTCCCAGACGGAGCCTCAGACCTCGAGTGGGGAAAGTTTGCTAGCCGCTGGAGCTAACTGATAGCATCACCTGCTGAGCTCCAAAGTTTCACAGGACACACTGTACTCGATCAATACACTTTGGAGACTCCAGTGGGCGCGTTGTGGCAGTTTGGAGCATTGTTCATCTTTGTTATTGTGCATATTATGGAGTGAATGGAGGTGAAGACCCGGCTAACACGCGGGGCTAAATAGATTATAGCAGTTCTTCTGTGAAAAGTGGTTTATGACCATTTAAAGCACTGAAAACACGGTGGAGGTGTTCAGATCAGCTTTGTATTCAGTGTCTGGTTTATTTGTCAACGCGATCACCAACTATTCATCAAGCTGTCTCTCAGGCATCTCAGTCGGATTCATTTTAAAGGCTCCGTGGAGGCTCCGTTAAATGCTTTTCTGTTGTTGCTTTGGCTGGAATATTTCACAGTATGGCATTAAACCTTTCTATCTTCATGGAGACCAAACCAGACCAAGTTACATGTCAGATCTGTAGAGAGGCGACCCGCTCACAGTCAGAATGCCTGTTTTTCTAAGTATTTTTGAGCTATAAAACGACCTGTGAATGAATAAATGTAAAGTAGAGCTGTTTAATGTCATACTGTGGAACATTCCAGGCAGAGCAATGACATATCCATAGAAACAAGCAGGTGATAATAAAAAAGAAGGAAAGATATAAGAATTATGCCTGATCAAAAGAATAAAAAGGGGGTCAAGAAATTATAGGTAAAATAAAATATTCTGAGAAAGAAAACTATATATATATATGGACATGAAAACTTGTTTGGATAAAGTTAAAAGTTGTTATTATTATTTGTAATTTTGATGTGTGTAGAATCCCTCAGTTGTCCAGATAGAATCCATGGCAAAAGGAGAAATTCAATTTGTCAACATGGATGAACATGTCATGGTTTAGTAACTATACACCTTTGTATAGATGGTTATCAACAGGTTAAGAGTTGCTAGACAGAAGGGTTCTATAGGAAGACCAAAGAGGAGACTCATGCATACTTTTATAGAAAGTGAAATGTTCATGTGAAAGACAATGCTGCTGGAGCAGGCATAACACGTTTAGTCATATACCTAGTTTTAAATTAATCTTTGGCTTACTAATGTTAAACTTTAACAGAGAAGTTGGTAAAATTTGCTACACTACAAGTCCAAACATTACATGTTTGGACATGGTTTTATTTCTGTATAGCAAAAGGAGAAATTTAATTTGTCAACTGGAGTTTATTTGGTCGAATACGTTTCGCAGCTCATCCAAGCTGCTTCCTCAGTTCTGGTCAGATGCTGGCGGACACTGCTTTATATCTGCCTGAAGGGAGGAGCTTAATTACAATGAAAATTACTCTGAGACACACATATTTATTTACAGTTTCTGTTAGTCAGGTGAGTCTATTCAATATGGAGTTGTTAACAGTTTCTGTTAGTCAGGTGAGTCTATTCAATATGGAGTGGGAGTGGGGGAGTACTTAGCATATCCATTCAGGGCCATGATGGGTGTTTTCACACCTCTGGACATGTCCTGGCTAGTCCCGTTGTGTTCTCTGTTTGTTTTGATTTAGGTTTGAGGATAGAGTTATAGATGGGAGACAAATGATGTCTGAGACCTCCATTTCTGTTCAAGGAAGGATTTTCTTTCTTGACAAAAATAGCCTCTTTAACTCCCCTCTCAAACCAGTTCTTTTCTCTGGCCAAGATCTGGTCCTCAAAGGAGTGGCCTGTGGCTTTTAGGTGGAGATGTACAGCAGATTGCGGCCCACTCTGGTTTTCCCGTCTGTGTTGATACATTCGTTTGAAAAGTGGCTGTTTTGTTTCTCCAATGTAGCGCTCACTGCAGTCTTCACTACACTGAATGGAGTAGACCATATTGCTTTGTTTGTGGCTCGGTGTTTTGTCCTTAGGATGGACCAGTTTTTGTCTTAAAGTGTTTGTGGGTTTGAAATAGACTGGGATTTCATGTTGTCTGAAGATCCTCTAGTTTTTCAGAAATGCCAGCCAGGTAAGGAATAGTTACACCCTTTCTCCTGGGTTCTGGTTCTCTGTTGTCCTGTTTCTTGGCTCTTTGTTTTATTGAAAGCCCATATAGGATATCCACAAACGGAGAGGGCTTTCTCCACGTGTTGTTCTTCTTTCTCCTTTCCCTCTGTGCTTGTAGGAACCACTTGGGCCCTGTGTTGTAATGTCCGAATGACTCCACGTTTGTGCTGCAGTGGGTGGTGTGAATCAAAAAGCAGATATTGGTTGGTGTGTGTGTGGGCTTCCTGAAGACCTCTACCTGGAGTCGCCGGTCTTCTCTTATCGTTACTGCACAATCTAAGAAGGCCAATGTGTTGTCCTTGGCATCTTCACGTGTGAATTTGATGTTCGGATCTACAGAACTGATATGTGCAGTAAAAGGTTCCAAATCTTGAATTTTGATTTTTGAAAAATTATCATCAACATAACGATACCAGTGTGTGGGTGGAGTGCCTGGATATGAGGCCAGGGCGCTCTGTTCAGATTGTTCCATGTATAAGTTTGCAATGATAGGGGAGACCGGTGAGCCCATTGCACAGCCGTGGATTTGCCTGTAGAAGTTTCCTCTGAACTGGAAATAGGTGGTACTTAAACAAATTTCCAGCAGTTGGCAGATTTGGTCAGGTGAAAGTTTGGTTCTCTCTTCTAGCTTAGTATCCTCCAGTAGTCTCCTCCTTGCTGCTTCCACCGCTACCGATGTAGAGATACAAGTGAAAAGAGAGGTCACATCAAAGGAAACCATTGTCTCATCCCGGTCAAACTGGAGATGCTTGATTTTGTTCACAAATTCGGCTGCGAGTATTTCTGTAGTTGTTGCAGGGTTGAGTGGCTTCTGTAGGCTGATGATATGAATTCACATGATGGGCAGCTACATATAATATTGTGAAGACTTTTTGATGTAATATAGCGAGTTCAAGTCTAGTCAGTATGCTTTTTTCTTTGTGTGATTATTGGAAAACTGCCAATTCAATGTTTCCCATTAATAGAACAGAATACAGTGCCCCCCATATTCTAATTTATGACAAGAAATAACTCGACTAAATACTTTCTGACAAGGCAAAGGGTGGCTAATTTAAGGATTTGAATATAAAATATATTTTTAAAAATTAGTAGACTTTTTAAAGGCCTGGGCCTTTCTGTGTGGAGTTTGCATATATATATATATATATATATATATATATATATATATATATATATATATATATATATATATATATATATATATATATATATATTTGGTGTCTTCTGTTATATCAAATGTAGAAAGTAGTAAAAAAATAAATACAAAAAAAGCATTGAATGAGATGGTGTGTCCAAACGTTTGACTGGTAGCATACTTCACTCATGTTATTTATATTTTTGTACCATTTTAACTCATTTAAATCCTGTTTCTTCTGCTCTTGTAGTCTGGCACAGCAGGTCCCTCCAGTGTTTCCTCTCCTCAGCCAATGAAGGACTCAAAGGAGAGTTTGTCCATGTCTGCGCGGGCAGTTCTGGACCACATTAAACCGTGCTGGTACTGGGACAAGAAGGACCTGGCCCACACACCGTCCCAGGCCGAGGGCTTGGACCCAGGGACAGAGGCACGTTACAGGAGAGAAGGAGCACGCTTTATTTTCGACGTGGGGACTCAACTCGGCCTGTATCCTTTTATATCAGACACACTTTTCAGGTCTAACCCAGGTCTATAATAGATCTGAACCAGGTCTAAAACCAGGTCTAAAATAGCTCTAAAGTAGGTCTAAAACCAGGTCTTAACCAGGTCTAAAACCAGGTCTAAAATAGGTCTAAAACCAGGTCTTAAACCAGGTCTAAAGTTGCACTGAAAAGCACTTATTACATAAAGTTTGATTGACATTTTTGCTTGTTTGTGTCTGGTTTATAAGCCCTTGTTTAGTCCTGATGTGGATTTTCCCTGTTCTAGTCCTGGTTTAGTCCTCCCTGGTCTAGTCCAGTTTTATTTCCGGGTTAAGTCTCAGTTTAGTCCAAATTTTCATGTGGTGTGTGTTTTTAATGTCTCATGTGCACTTTGAGCTTTTTGAGCTAGAGAGTAGTAAAAAACAAAATACAAAACAACTCCGCAATAGTGCCGAATTCTACGTTTATCACAGATTAAGAAAATAAAACTGGACAAAAACATATTCGATTTGCCTCTAAATAAAAACAATATTAGAACTGCAGAGTAATTCACGTGCCACCAGAAGTACATGGACCTCAAATTGAAAAACACTGCTTTATATAGTTTTTACATGTTTACTTGACTTGGATTTGTGTTTATTCATATTAATATGTTGTGTTGCCTGGATGCAGATTTTAACACAGCCTCATTAATCAATTAGTCTCTTTCTGTTTTGTTCTTATTATTATTGACTTTGGTCTTTGATATATGTTTCTTAATTTCCATTATCAGACATTATGACACACTGGCAACTGGCATCATATATTTCCATAGATTCTACATGTTCCATTCATTTAAGCAGTTCCCTAGATATGTAAGTGTGTCAGTTTGGAGTTCATAGTATAGTACATGGATACAGACCTGATGGTATTGTGTGTTGTAACAGGTGACTGGTGCCTGCTGCCTGTTTTTGGCTGGAAAAGTGGAAGAAACTCCAAAAAAGTGTAAAGACATCATTAGAACTGCCCGAGAGCGGCTGAACCCGGTGCAGTTTTCCCAGTTTGGAGATGATGCAAAGGTACATGTTATCACTGGTTATGTTTACATCAGAGACTGGATATATAAATGGACAGAGCTATCCCTCTAGCCACCGCGCTCCACATAGGAAGTAAGCATGGGTGCGCTTCCGGCTCCATCGACGACTCTGGCTCCAATTCACTTTGTACTGAAACAGCGTCACCTCTCTCTCTGTAACTGCTGCTGTCACGCTCCTCATTTTGGGTTTAAAATGTTCATATTAAGCCTCTCTAGCTGATCTTGGTGTTTTTATTTTGATATTTTATCCATAAATCAATTCCTATTTCTAATATGGAACTCGGCTCCAAATTCACTCCTATAACTGCTAGTAGTACTAGTAGTAGTAGTAGTAGTCGTAGTAGTAGTCGTAGTCGGATTTATTTTTGTTCACGTGTGCAGGTTTTAACAAGGAAAATTATGCAAAAGGCTAAACTAACTTGGCAAAAATGGGAGGTCCTATATTACACAATATTTAGTCTTGTGACCTTTTAGCTATATAATGCTGTTACCTCCTCTAAAACATACCTTTGTTTTGTTTCATTCACACATCTTTGAGTCTTTCAGTAACTTTATTATTAGTCTGTCTACACAAGATGTATAAATGGACATGGCTAAAGGCTGCCACACACTACAGGAGAATTTGCCCGATTTAGGCTACGATTTGTTTCTCCCACTATGTGTCTTCGTGTTCAATTTTGAAGCTGCTCTATCAGATCAGAACCACCAAACATCAGCAATGCTACGGTAACAGCCAATAAAACAGAGCGTCAGGGGCAGATGGAGTGACGGACACAGAGACGCAAGATATAAACTCAGGAAATTACGAAAAGATTGAAAAGATGTTATTACTCACCTCTCTTAAAGCTGTACATTTAACCAACAGCATCTCATCCACATTATCCATAGAATTTGTCCTCCACAAATAATTACCCCAGTCCACAAAACGGTGCTGTTAATCCAGTTTGAGTAAAAAAAGTAAAAAGGCCAGAGTCGTTCCTCACATGTGTCTGTTTACATCCACACAGTGCATGGACAGATCGTGAAGCTGCAGATTAGTGATAGTGGCTCTACTTCCTGTGGACTTTATCTCCAGCCTTCTGTGCATTAAAAATCATGTATCTGAAGTATTGCACCACATTTCACAAATAATAACTCAGTTTTGGCTTGTATCAAAACTAGAAGTGCAGTGCTCTGATCTTTTGAACACTTAAGAGTCTCAAAATGAGTCGTTTTACTTTAGACAGGAAAGAGTTGACGTGATCGCACTAACAACTTAACCTGTGCTCGGCAGCCATATCCCGCTGAAGTCTTAGCAATCTGAGATTTAAAATCTCATAAGATTCTCTTTTAATGTTTAAAAATTGTTTTAGACTGAAAAGTCTTATAATGCGTGGCAGCCTTTACCAGCTAGCTGCCGCGTTCCAAGTAGGAAGTGACCATGGGCATGCTTCTCACTCGACTCTGGTTTCAATTCACTTAATATTGAAAGACTCTCTGTAACAACTACTGTGAAGCTCGTCATTTTGGCTGGAGTTTGGGGTTTTTATTATGTCCGAAAATCAATTAAGGCAACACAATGTTTAGTTACACATAGTAGTTGGCAACATTCTCACGAAGTAGCCTGTTGACTGTATTTAATGATGCCCTTAAGAGTGCTGCAGGTACATGATACAATAGACATGTATAACAAAACTTTTTTCAACCACAAACATGCTGTATTTTAAAGGTGCACTATGTAACTTTTTGTTTGGGTTTCTTTTACCTGCTTGTTTCTGGAATGTTCCACAGTATGACATTAAACAGCTCAACCTTTCATTTATTCAGTTAGAGATAGTTTTATAGCTCAAAAATGGCTAGAAAAACAGGCTTTCTGACTGTGAGCGGGGTCGCCTCTCCACAGATCTGACCTGTAACTTGGTCTGGTTTGGTCTCCATGAAGATAGAAAGGTTTAATGCCATACTGCGAAACATTCCAGACAAAGCAATAACATCTCCACGGAGAAAAACATTTTACATACCCTCCACCAGAAAAAGTTACACAATGCACCATTTAAGGTTGTGTGTACTGTTTTGTTTCCACAGGAGGAGGTGATGGTGTTGGAGAGAATCCTGCTCCAGACGATAAAGTTTGACCTGATGGTGGAGCACCCGTACATGTTCCTGCTGCGCTACGCCAAACAGCTCAAAGGTGACGCACAGATCAGAGAAGAGGAAAAAATACTGTGATTCCAAAAGATACCAGAGAATCAGCAGAAAACTCAAATATGTTTTATTATAGGGGACAAGAGTAAAGTCTGCAAAGTACTACAGATGGCATGGACCTTTGTCAATGACAGGTTGGTAATACAGGATCATGCTCCCTTTTTGAACAATGTACTTACTTTTATTTAATACAAGAATCAAAAGGAGGGAGGTGCATAATATTTTCTTCTATTAAGTGGGAGTGATGTGTCAAAAAGTTAGTGACAGGTAGGAAAAAATTAGATTACCTACTTTGAAAACTGGGCATCTCAGCTTTTTTGTCTCCATGGAAATATAATGGCTTTTTCTAGAATGTTCCAGAGTATAGATTAAACCTAAGGGAGATGAGCAGATTACAGTATTACGCTAGCTTACAGTTCAGATCTGTGGAGAGTTGCCCCTATTCACAGAAGGAATGATTGTATTTTTGAGCAACAGAAACACCCGTAATGAATAAATGCAGATGCAAACGCTTAATGTCATACCATGGAACAAATTAGTAAAAGCAATAACATCTCCATGGAGACCGGCAGGTAGCGGACACAAGTTGTACAATACATCTTTTAATGTTAAAAACACTTCTGGCATCAACTTGAGGCATTCTGATTCTGAAGAAAACCAGCGCAACATGACTTCTACGTTATCAAAAACCATAGCAGCACATACGTACAGTCACGCTGTATTTTTGAGATATGAATGAAACAATTACTTTGACTGATCTCGGTATAACTGTCCCCCCTGTCCTGTCCCTTTAGCCTGTGCACGATGCTGTCCCTGCAGTGGGAGCCTGAGATCATCGCGGTGGCTGTCATGTATTTGGCCGGACGTCTCTGTAAGTTTGACATTCAGGAGTGGACCACGAAGCAGCCATCCAGACGCTGGTGGGAGCAGTTTGTGCAGGACGTGTCCGTGGAGCTGCTCGAAGGTAAAAACCCCAAAGTATTTGACCAGCTTTAATATTAGCAGAACACAGAACAGGAAATACTGTCAAATGTATGTTTATTTTGCTTTTTACCTTTGTAACATCTGTAATTGCACTCTAAAAATACTACCTAACCATACACCTTACTCACTACTGTGCTGAACATACTTTACATTCAGTACGTTTCCATCAGCGCATCCACTTCTGTGTTTAGAAGAACTGGTCTTTTTGTCTCTATGCTAACAATGGTGCTAATTTTGAGGCATAAAATATGAAAATAACTCCACAGACTTCAGCTTTTAAAGGCGCACTACTGTGTCAAGGTGCAACTTTTCTGGTTGAGGTTACACTGCTGCCTGTTATCACTACCTGAGTTAGGGTTGCCAGGAATGTTCCACGGTATGGCATTAAACTTATCAAACATTTATTCAGTTACATGTATTTTTATTGCTCAAAAATACATTGAAAAACATGCATGGGCCTGCCTCTCCACAGATCCTGACCCGTAGCTTGGCCCGGTGGCATTACCTGCTTGTCTCCATGGAAATAGAAAACTGTGGAAGATTTAGGCAAAGCAAAAACATATTCATCATGGAGACAAGCAGGTGGCGGACCCTCCCTCAGAAAACTTATGCAATGCACCTTTAATTTGAATTGGTTGCATTGGCTTTGAGGCACACCTAGCTGCTAATAAACGCCTCCACCACAGCAACACAGAGCTTCAGAGACCCGAGCGTCAGAAGAAAAGTGAAAGTGCTGCATAAGATCTTTCCTGAGTCCAACCATATTCATTATTTAAAGTTCTAGAATGTGAAATTCAAATGCAAAGGTTTCCAAAGGTGTTTAAAAGCCCTGACTAAAGCAGAACTCATCCTCTGAATAAAACCGTATTCTCCAGACATCTGCCATCAGATCCTGGACCTGTACTCTCAGGGGAACAAGCCCATCCCACAGCAGATGCAGGAGAGAGAAAAGACCTCTGCTCCTCCTCCTCCAGTGCCACAGGGACCCCCTCCTCCCCCCAGCAACCCCCCACCTCCTCCACCAAAGAAGACCTCACCACCAGGGGGCAGTCCTGCGCGCCAGCTCAAACGCACACATGTGAGTATTTAGCATTCACCTGGGAAAAATGGACACTTATTAGCTAAATACTTTTTACATGTATTTTTTTTTAAGATTCAGTATATAGTCCATTTCTGGTGCAGTGGACCTGCTTGTCTCCATGGAGGTCACTGCTTTGCCTTAAATGTTCCACGTTATAGCATTAAACATATCTAACATGCATTCAATTACTGGTGGTTTTTATCACCAACAAATTCCCACCTGCCTTCTTCCTGTGAGTGGTTTTGGCTTCGCACAGATTTGATCTGTAACTTGGCCTGTCTTCATTGAGATGACAAATTAAATGCCATACTGTGGAATATTCAAGGCAAACCCATTATCTCCATTTTCAATGGACCCTACACCAGAAAAGTTACATACTGCACCTTTACATACAAACAGATAAACCCTGCATATTGAGGATGAGTTCTTCTCTCAAACTGAAAACACTCTGTTCCACCTTGTGATGTCATGTGGTAATACAGGAAGTGCTCCACTGTGTTTTTAAACTCCATACATCTTGGAGTTCCTGACATCACAAGGTGGAGCAGAACATTTTGAGATTTGGAGATGTAGACAGACTAATAATAAAGATTACTCAAACATGTGTGAATGAAACAAAACACAACTTGAGGTATAATAAGATTATAACATGGCTTAAAGCTCACAAGAGTCCATTTTGTGTAATACAGGACCTTTTAAATAATTAATGTTTTTGTTTCAGGCCTCCCCTAAAGAAGAACCAAAGGCTCCAGGTAAGACCCTACATTCCACCTATACAAAGTACTTTTAAAGTCTCCCCTTAATGAACATTAAGTGCACACATTGGAAGCCCTATGTGCTCTCCTCAGTGCGCCTCTATAGTCTCTATTCTAAATGGACATGATTAGTCTCCTGTTGTAAGGTATGAGGACTGCCTGCTGTGTCCTCCATTAGCTTAAACACATTTGTCTAACAGCTGCTCTGCTCCATTAACAGAACAAGTTGGATCAAAAATACCACGTCTGGAGAGCCCCATGCCGCCCCTGCCTTCTCCCCAGCCTCCTCCTCCGGGTGAGCTGTGTTCCTGCTTAATTTAAGTTCTAAGTGACCTCAAGCAGCGTCCAAAGCAAATACGTGAACTGTCTGTAAATGGTTTTATAATGAGCAGCCATGCCCCCTGCAGAAGTCTTTAGTCTGATTATGGTGGAGTCTTGTCTGGACATTAGAAAACCTCCCGAAGCCCCAGACTTCTCCAGAGCAGGCATATTAGTGAAGGAGATTCCTGTGTGTCTGAGAACAGGTCTGTGTTATATTGTGTGTGTATTATGTATGGTTTTAAAACAGCCATTTTCACTAACATTATATTGACATATTTTGGTTTTATTATACAGAACTAAACTCAACAAAATGTTAGTTGCAGGCACACTACCGTAAACTGTAAAGAAATGGGCTAAGAGAGTGTGACATCACCCATAGTGTGACCCAAGATAGTCTGAAAACTTCAGAATGAATGCAAAATAGATGTTCCTGTTTAGGTGTTTCATTTTCAGCAAAAAGGTGAGAGTGACTAACTGAAAAACGGTTGGCGGATGCTAGCTAGCTTGTGACTGTAATGTTATTTTAGAGGGACTTGTTCAACAGCACAAATCAGCTCGCCTGTTATCATTCCAACTTTAGTACGTCAGTTCTTTATGGTCAGATTGTGTTAAACTAAAGGTCAGATTAAAGTCTAACAAAGCCTCAGACAGAGCAGAGCCTACAGTTAGCATCACACCCCTAGGGAATGTTGATGATATTGGCAATAGTGTAATTACCATATACCTGAAGAATGTCCTGTCATCAGACCATAGTGAGGTTCTGAATTCTATTTCCGAGACGCTAAACCTGCTGTCGATGCTTCTCTCCACAGAGCGCAAGGCCCCAGTTCCTGCCCCTCCCACTGAGGCCGAACCAGGAAGTGAAGTGGCTCCTCCCCCTCCTCTGGCCCCGCCCCCTCAGCAGCCTCCCCCTCTGCCCCACCGCCCTCCCCCACCCCCGCCCTCCAGCTACGTCATGTCCACCACCAGCTCGTACATGTCCGGAGAGGGCTTTCAGAGCTTGCAGTCCATGATGAAGACTGACGCGCCCGCCTACCCGCCCCTGCCCCCCGGGTATGCGCCGCCGATGCCCCCCTATCACCACGTCTACCCGCCCCCGACCCCTCCTCCCCCGGGACCCCCACCCTCCACGTACCCCCCTCCGCCCAACCTACCCCCGGCTTTCCCTCCTCCGCCAGGGTATAACAGCTATCCGCCTCCCCCTCCTCCGCCCAGGATGGCACACACTCATGTACCCCCTCCGGGCATAGGCCTACACCCACCCGGGTACCCACCGCCGCCCCCTGTGCCCGGACAGTCGCCCGTCCCTCACCCCCCTCCTCCACCGGGTATGCTGTTGAATCGCGGAGGCTGGATGAGATGAAACAGAAATCTAAAAACTATGTAAAACGTTTTGCAAATAAAACGCAGGAAGTCGTGTTTTGCCATTTTAAAAAGGGCACAGGACGTCAATGCCAACTTGAATTAGGAAAAAGGCTTTAATACATTTAAAAGGCCCATATTACGCCATTTTTGATCTGTTTTGATGTTTCCTCATCACAAACAGACCTGGAGTTGTGTTTTGTTTCATTCACACATATTTAACACACAAACCCTGCAGATTTAGGCTTCTTCGCTCAAACTGAAAAAGTGCTGTTCCACCTTGTGATGTCATGTGGTAATACAGGAAGTCCTCCACTGTGTTCTTAAACTCCACACACCTTCGCTACAGTCATTTGGATCATTTCACCCCTGGAATTGCCGATCTCTACTGAACAAAAGGTAAAAGGAACTGTTCACTTGAAAACTACCACTACATGACATTACAAGGTGGAACAGAGCATTTTGAGATTTGGAGATATTATCAGACTAATAATAAAGGATTATTCAAACATGTTAATGAAACAAAACACAACTCCAGGTCTGTTTTTGAGGAGGTAACAACATTCTAACATGACTTGAAGCTCACAAGAGTCAATTTAGTGTAATATAGGACCTTTAACAAACTTGATGGGTACAATACGACACATTATTATCTCCTCATGCAATAGAACCATCCATGAAGCATCAAGTTAAAACTGAATTTTCTGCAGACTTTGTTCATTGTTAATTTGTTTTGAATTTGACTGTGACCCTGCAGTTTTTTTTTTTTAATTATGTTGAAACTTTAGTTGAATGCTGTCTCTCATTAGCTCTCATAGAAGTTGCCTTTAAACTCTTTTTGTTTTCCAATATTTCATGAAAGGACAAACATCACCGGGCAGTCCAGAGTTTTCAGTGACGTCACATTTGGACCACAGAGGAAAGACTGAAGACGAAGCATTCAAAATATGAAAGAAAATGCTAAATAAATGTGGACTTTTAAAGGTGCACTGCATAACTCTTCAGGTTGGGGTCCAAACTTAAAAAGATGCATTTATTCAATTATGGGTGTTTTTATGACTCAAAAACGCCTTTAAAAACCTGCATTCTTACTGTGAGTGGGTCGCCTCTTCACAGATCTCACCTGTAAATTGCCCTGGTGGCATCTCCTGCTTGTTTCAATGGAGATTGAAACGTTTAATACTAGAGGCAAAGCAATAACGTCTCCATGGAGACAAGTAACTGGTGGGCCCTCCAACAGAAAAGTTACACAATGCAGCTTTACGTCCCAATTTTTCCCTTCTGAATGTCACATTATTTTCAACTTTATTTACAACTGCCATATTACAACTGTCTTCTGTCTTTTGAACGCATTGTTTGGCGATGTGACACTACATGAAAACTCTGTGTGTAGGACCATGTTTGTGTAACACTGGATTTTGGGGCATTTTGTACATATCTGCTTTGTTTGTTTAGATTTGAGAGATTCTCCACTCTGTGCCTTAGCCTCCTCTGTGCTGATCGTGCAGTTTCGGTTTGTGTCAACACTTAGGACAATAAAGACCTGCTTTTTCCTACTGGACTGGATTTCATTTTGTTTGGAGGGTCTGTCGCCTTTTTGTTTCCATGCAGATGTTATTGCTTTGCCTGTAATGTTCCGTGGTGTGACATTAAACATATCTATATAGCATTTATTGATTACGGGTGTTTCTGTTGCTCAAAAATAAAACAATTCTCTCTGTGAATAGGGGCGACTCTCCACAGATCTGACCTGTAATGTAGCCTATAGTGGTCTCCATTGATATAAGTAGGTTTAGTCTCTACCGTGATCGATTCTAGACAAAGCAATAACATCTCCATGGAGAAAAGCAGGTGACGGACCCTCCATTAGAAAAGTTACACAGTGCACCTTTAACAGCATTGAGTAAATCTTGGTGTTGCTATGTCATCACAAACAGAGCTGCAGTTGTGTTTTGTTTCATTCACACATCTTTTAGTAGTCCTTTATAATTGGTCTGTCCAAAGCTCAAAATGCTCTGTTCCACCTTGTGATGTCATGATGTTAACAGCTACATTTACCTTTTGTATAAACTACGATATTCAGTTTGTTTGTTTTTTTGTTTTTTTTTTTACTTTTTGTTTCTGAATTTTCAACAAATATGCATAAAAGAACACACAAATTAAGGAATTCTACAAAACAATAGCAGGTTATGCACTGGAGTGAGCTTTGTAAATAGTCCATTTTGATCCTTCTCAAATTTCCCAGCTTTCAGTCTCAAATAATATGTATTTTTTCCATTACATAAATGGTCTCCATTATATCTCCATTATATTGTTAACATTTCAAAGCATCAGTCTTCAACCATTCCCTCGTAATAACGTTCTTGTGAACCATCAGCGTCACTCTGTGGCTTTCAGTTTTATTCAAGGGTTTCATTTCCTCATTTTGAGGACTGTTCAACATTCAAAAGTTATTTTGTTTTGAATTGTTTATTACCATAGCAACTATTTTTACTGTTTTTCATCATTCTGAAACCTTTGGATTAGGCCTGACACAATAGTCACTATATTGACTTAAAGGTGCATTGTGTAACTTTTCAGGTGGAGGGTTCGTCAAATGCTTTTCTCCATGGAGATGTTATTGCTTTGTCTGGAATGTTCCACAGTATGGCATTAAACCTTTCTATCTTCATGGAGACCAAACCAGACCAAGTTACAGGTCAGATCTGTGGAAAGGCGACCCCACTCAGAGACAGAATGTCTGTTTTTCTAGGTATTTTTGAGCTCTAAAACCACCTGTAATTGAATAAATGTAAAGTAGAGATGTTTAATGTCACACTGTGGAACATTCCAGACAGAGCAATGACATATCCACAGAAAGGAAGGAAGGAAGAAGAAGAAAACTCAACCAAAAAGTTACACAGTACACCTTTAAGGTTAAATATATGAAAGCTGGAACTATATATTTTTGGGGACAATATTTATCATGTGTACATTTTCTGTGCACTACTGAGAAATTTCTGGTTATTTTTTAGCTTTTTGATAATATTTAAAATTTGAACTTCTAATTCTCATTATAGAAGCAAACTAAATACTGATGGATTTCATTCACCTATAGCTGCTTGTTTTCATGACAGGCCTAGTTGTCACCAGTGGAGTTTGCTATATACTTTTTTCTACAGGCCTTCTTTCACTTACAGTGGAGCACTTCCTGTATTACCACGTGACATCACAAAGTGGAACAGAGTATTTTCTGTTTGAATGAAGAACTGGGATCACCAGATAACCAGATGTTAATTCAACTTAATTTGTCATGCATATTTCAGTCAGTTTTTTAGTCAAGGATTGTAAAAATGTTGTATCCTTCATTCTACCTTTGTACCACCAGAGGGCAGTGCACCTCGTGAGTTGCTGATAGATCCAACAGAAACACAAACACGCACCGTTTTAAAGCAACATTTTGTTTATTTACTGTAATAGTTTTCTAAAAGTGGCCTATTTCAGATTCTTTTACCTGCAGTCTCAATATTTAGACAAGTTAAAGTCATGCTAGTTTCTACAGGGAAAGACGTACACTGTAAGAGTCTTAAAAGTGCACTGTGTAACATTGGTTGGGGGTCCGTTACCTTCTTGTTTCTATGGGTATGTCATCGCTGTGTCTGGAATGTTCCACAGTATGACATTAAACAGCTCTACTTTAAGTTTATTCAATTACAGTTGGTTTCAGAGCTCAAAAATACCTCGAAAAACAGGCATTCTGACTGCAAGAGGGGTCACCTCTCCACAGATCTGACCTGTAACTTGGTCTGGTTTGGTCTCCATGATGATAGAAAGGTTTAATGCCATACTGTGGAACATTCCAGACAAAGCAATAACATCTCCATAGAGAAAAGCATGTGACGGACGCTCCACCAGAAAAGTTACACAATGCACCTTTAATTTACATAGACAGAAAAAAACATTTAGTAAAAACAGTCAGGTTCCAAATGAAAACACCATGCAGAAAAACTGTGGCACGTCTCAAATTGACGTCAGTTAGAAAAGAGTTAAAATAGTTTCATGGCTTCAAATTGGTTCCTACAAAAAAGGGCACTTGTAGCCTACTCAAAGGGGAACTATGTAAGATTTAGGTGGAGGGTCCAAAACCATGATCTTTTGCCTGGAATGTTCCACAGAATGGCATTAAAAGGTCCTATATTACACAAAATTGACTCTTGTGAGCTTTCAACCTCATCAAACCAAGTTAAAACAAGTATTTTGGCAACAGAAACGCCTTTAAATGAACAAATGAAAAAATGCTATACTGTGGAACATTCCAGACAAATCAATAACATTTTCATTGCAGACCCTCCACCCGAAAAGTTACATAATAAACCTTTAACTTTATTATTTTGATCAGGAAAGAGAGGTGTGCACTGCGTAACTCTTCTGGTGGAGGGTTGTCAACCTGCTTGTCTCCATGGAGATGTTATTGCTTTGTCTTATACACCTTATTCAGCCCCACCCACTTTTGTCTCTAAACCACACTTTACTGTGGTGGCACTTCCAGTGAGACGGGGATCCATTCACGTCCATGGACAATTTGGGAAATGTTTGGGAACATCTGGGAATCTTAAATCTGACATAAAGTCGGTTCATTTGTGTAAAATGTTCAGTGTTCATGTGACCAACACGTTCTCTGGAGGCTTTAAAACAGCTTTATAGTCCAGATTTAATTTATTTGCTGTCAAGATCAGCAGCCCCATTCAAAAAATACAACCCAAATGATGGTGGCGCTCACGGCAATTTCCGAAATAAGCTGGATAGTGGATAGTTCCACAGTATGGCATTAAACCTACCTATATCCATCGACCGTAATCGTATAAATGCAAGTCTAATGCCATACTGTGGAACATTCAAGCAAAGCAATAACACTGGCAAGGAAATAAGATGGCGCACCTGCTACCAAAAAAGTTACACACTGCACCTTTAATGGACATAGTTAAAGTGCCCCCATATCAAACACCTGGAAATAAATACTTGGACAAACTGTACTGAGTTTGAGCGTCTGAGGGAAGACTTTTCTCACACAAGAAACCTGCTGCTCAAACACATCTGCTGAGTTCACCGCTGGGAATCTCTATTAAAGGTCCCGTTTTATGCTAAATTGACTCATGTGAGCTTTTAACTTCCGTGCAATGTTGTTACCTCCTCAAAAACAGACCTGGAGTTGTGTTTTGTTTCATTCACACGTTTGAGTAACACTTTATTATTAGTCTGTCTCTGAAGCCTTTCCACCTTGTGATGTCATGAAGCAGTAGTTTCCAAGTAAACAGCTCCTTTTACCTTTAGTTCAGTAGAAATGGGCAATTCCTGAGCTGAAGTTATCCAAATGATTCTAGTTAAGATGTATGGAGTTTAAAAACACAGTGGAGCACTTCCTGTATTACATGACATCACAAGGTGGAACAGAGTGTTTTCAGTTTGAGAGAAGAACTCAGTCTAAATCTGCAGGGTTTGTGTGTTAAACATGTGTGAATGAAACAAAACACAACTCCAGGTGTGTTTGTGAGGAAACTACATTAGCACAGAGATGAGAAAATGGAGCCTTTACAGTTTTATTAATTGTTATTCAATATCATTAATGTTTTGTTATAGTTATTTTAGGACTGTGTAAATTCAGCAGATGTCTCTAGCACAGGCAGATGTACAGTGGCTCTGAAGGTCCAAACACAAATGAACATATCTGAATTGCGTTTGTACAATTTCTACATTTTTAAACTGTCATGCCACCCAGGTGTGAATAAATACTGTACTCGATAAAAACACTTAAGAAAATACAATGCAAGTATACCATCATTATTTATTAAAGATCGTTATTAATACTTCATAAAGGAAGGAATCAGAAAAATAAAAAAAACTCAAAGATAAAAACAAAAAATTGACCATCAGGGCCACCGTACAAACACTACAGCTGCAGACAACAATCCATCTCTTTCTTTCTCTCAATTCTACTTCACGATTATGGACTTTATAAAGCTGTAGAGCCCTCCCAACCTGAGAAAATGATTGTCAGCATGCACACAGCGTACGTTTTATTCAATTTGATCAACTTATGTTTGGAAATGGGCTCCATACTGTTAAAACAAATAAAATAAAACAATAAAATTACATTAATCTGTTAAAATATTATGTTAATTATTACAAAAAAAAAAAAAAACCCTGTTCAAGGTCCAGCTGTGTGTGCTTTACAAACTAAAATATTTGATCACATGGCCACTCTAGAATACAAAATCAAAATTATAATAACAATGGTAGTGCTATGGTTTGTTTATACATCATATACACAATTTAACAGTGATCTCTAGTTGAATTTTTCCATTAAGTTATTATGAGCAAAAAGGCGCTAGGTCACAGTGGGATTTTACTTTTATTACAGGTTAAAGCTAAAGCTAGTTCTAACCACTAGAGGGCGATACATGTGACAAGCGCGAGGGTCCCTACAGGAGATACTATCAGGAAGTTCTGTCACAGTACGGAACCCTTTACGAGTATTTTCTGTCCCATTTTCACTTCTGTGCTTGGAACCATGGAGTGACATTAGTTGGACAGTATACGGCTAAAGACGCTAGTAACGTCTGTAAACAACATAAGAGCGTGTGCGTTTAAGTGCGTGAGTTAGCATTAGCCGCTAAATGTGCAAAATGTTAGCAGTAGCAATGCTAGCTACTGTTGGCTAATGTTTGTTACCCTTTCAAGAACATTACGCCACTGTTTCCCAATTTTAGGTCCAAATTACAAAAGATTTACTCTTGTGAGCTTTGTGTTGTTCCCTCCTCAAAAACAGACCTGGAGTTGTGTTTTGTTTCATTCACACATGTTCGAATAACACTTTATTATTAGTCTGTCTACATCTCCAAAGCTTAAAATGCTCTGTTCCACCTTGTGATGTCATGAATTTTTCAAGTTAAAAGCAAACTTTTACCTATAGTTCTGTAGAGATTAGAAATTCCTGAGCTGAAATGATCCAAATGATTCTAGTGAAGGTGTGTGGAGTTTAAAAACACAGTGGAGCACTTCCTGTATCACCACATGACATCACAAGGTGGAAGTGTTTTCAGTTTGAGAGAAGAACTCAGCCTAAATCTGCAGGGTTTATGTGTGAAACATGTGAATGAAATAAAACACAACTCCAGGTTTGTTTGTGATGAGGAAACATTAGAACAGATCAGAAAATAGCGTAATATGGCCCTTTAATACACTTACAGGTACTTTAATACTTTTACTTGAGTAGATTTATGTCATACTTTAACTTGAGTATTTTTTTTGCTCCGGTATATGTACTTTTACTTAACACAATTGAGTACTTCTTCCAACACTGCTCAGTATAAACCTCTTGTGGGAAACCATTCTAATTTGGTCGTATAATATTCGTTGTCCATAAATAAAACCAAAGTCCCTAGATAATGTATGTTGTTTACAATCACTAAAAGAGTCTTAAGAGTTGAAAGTGGAGATGATTAAAAGAGATTTAGTAGCAGATTATTGTGTGTATCTGAACCGATAAAAGCGATAAATTGGCGAAGTGATGAAACTAGCTGCCAGTTGTCAACGCTTCACAAACTGTTAAAAAATGTACAAATAAAGTTGTATGAAAAGTCCATTGTGTAGCTGTATTTGCACCAGTCCGATGATAACAGCGCTGGATCTTGTTGGCAGTAAGTTGCACGGCATGATGGGTAGTGTAGGCGGAGGTAGGAAGAGGCGCTCTGGGATGGCACTTCCTGTTTCCTGTCTGGTCCGCCCGGTTGCCGAGTTACAGCGGCCCTTTGAACTGGTTTCCAGAGAGATGCTGCCTCACCGACTTTTTAGAACCGGCCGCGTCCCCCAACTTTCGCCACACCACCTGAGAAGACAAGAATCAACAGATGAGAGAGTGATGAGAGGGAGAGGGAGAGAGGAATATGAGAGTGAGAGAGAGAGAGAGAGAGCTTTTGCCACACCACCTGAGAAGAAAAGATCAGAATATAAGAGGGAGAGGTGGAGAGGAAGAAAGAGAGAAAGCTTTTGCCACACGACCTGAGAAGAAAAGATCAGAATATAAGAGAGAGAGAAGAGGAAGAGGTGAAGAGGGAGAAAGAGAGAGAGCTTTCGCCACACCACCTGTGAAGACAAGATATATGATAGAGTGGTGAGAGAGGGAGAGCGGGGGAGAGGGAGGGAGAGAGGGAGAAAGGGATGAGAGAGAGAGCTTTGGCCACACCACCTGTGAAGACAAGAATCAAGAGATGAGAGAGGGAGCGAGAGGGATGAGAGATGGGACAGAAGGAGGTAGAGAGAGATGAATGGAGGAAGGAGGAGAGTGTGAATAAGAGAGGGAGAGCAAGATGGGAGAGGGAGAGAGAACAAAAGAGAGAGGGAGGGAGAGATAGAGGGAGAGAGCTATAGAGTGTGCAGGAAAGTGAAGAAAGTGAGGCAGGCAGAAGGAGAAAGAGAGAGGAAGCGAGGAATAAAGGATGACAGACAGAGAGAGGGAGAGCAGGTAAGAAGAAACTTTATTCTTCAGGAGAGCAAACTTCAAATGGCGCTTGACTCTGAGACTTCACACACTTCACTGTACATCTTTACATGTCTCCTGTGTCCTCCAGGAGAGTGATGAGAGACGGCTGCTCTCTGCTCCTCTGAACAGCACAGTGTTTGTATGGACAGTACTGACGCAGCCTGTGGAGAAGTTTGTATGGACAGTATTGACACAGGCTATGGAGAAGTTTGTATGGACAGTACTGACACAGCCTGTGGAGAAGTTTGTCTGGACAGTATTGACACAGGCTATGGAGAAGTTTGTATGGACAGTACTGCAAATCATGAGGCGTTACAAGAAAAATAGTGAGGTGTTACAAGAAAAACAATGAGACGTTACAAGAAAAACAATGAGACGTTACAAGAAAAACAATGAGACGTTACAAGAAAAATAGTCATGCATTACAAGAAAAAATAGTGAGGCATTACAAAAAAATAGTGAAGTGCTACAAAAAATAGGAGATGTTACAAAGGCGTTACGAGGCGTTATGAGAAAAACAGTGAAGCGTTATTACGAGAAAAATATAGAGGCGTTACAAGAAAAATACAGAGGCGTTACAAGAAAAACAATGAGGCGTTACAAGAAAAACAATGAGACGTTACAAGAAAAATAATGAGGCATTAGAAGAAAAATAGTGAGGTGTTACAAGAAAAATAGTCATGCATTACAAGAAAATAGTGAGGCATTACAAAAAAATAGTGAGGAGCTACAAAACATAAGAGATGTTACAAAAAATAGTGAGGAGTTACGAGAAAAATAGTAAGGCGTTACAAGAAAAACAATGAGGCGTTGCAAGAAAAACAATGAGGCGTTACAAGAAAAATAGTCATGCATTACAAGAAAAATAGTGAGGCATTACAAAAAATAGAAAAGTGTTATGAGAAAAACAGGAAGGTGTTACAAGAAAAACAATGAGCTGTTACAAGAAAAATAATGAGGCATTAGAAGAAAAATAGTGAGGTGTTACAAGAAAAATAGTCATGCATTACAAGAAAATAGTGAGGCGTTACAGGAAACTAATAAATACACTTGTTACATTGCTCTCATTCATTCACAGAAGCCGTTCAGAGTTTGAGGACCCATCTCCAGATCTTGCGCTTGGCTTGGTCAGGACTAGAAATGTCACGATATCCAAATCTCTTCATACAATATTTTCACAAAATGCGTCTCACGGTATGATATTTAGTACGATATTTTGTGGAGGCTACTAAATTTAATAGTAGCCTACTAAATATAATCAATATGCTACTCTTCTGTTATAATACAAATAATTAAGATTTAAAAGTGCTTAATAACTTTTATGTAGTTTGGACTGAAATAGCAAAGGATCATGGTATATGTAGTTCTCTCGTTTTGTTTTTAGGTGATGCTGCACCATAACAATGAATTTAAGGAAAGAAACTTGTAATTCAATATATATTGTGATGGCCCATGATATTATTGTGAGGCTTTCGACGGTACAATACCACGATATTTCGGTTACTGTTACTAGTCAGGACTAACTTAGCTGAAGAAATCTCCTATTGTGCAAGTTTTAAGTTTATGGGGTCAACCTTAGTGTCCGGAGTTTGCATGTTCTCCCAGTTTTCTGAGTTTTAACACATTATTCCAAGTTCCTCTATAGAACCTGGTCCCTGGGTACTGCAGTGTAAAGCTAATGTCCAACAGTTTGGCTCAGTATCAACATGTATGTATATATGTGTTTATGTATGTATAGGGGAATAGAGAGAGAGAGAGAGAGAGAGAGAGAGAGAGAGAGAGAGAGAGAGAGAGAGATAGACAGATAGATAGACAAAAGAGTGGGAGATAGATGGAGGGAAAGAGATGAGAGAGAGAGAGGGAGGGATGAGGCAGAGAGAGGAGGTGTTAGAGTAAAAGTGAGTGGAAGAGAAGGAGGGAGAGATGGAAAGGGAGGGGTAGAGAGACAGAGCGACCAAAAGAGAAGAGAGTGAGTGGGAGAAGGAGAGAGCGGGAGAAATGAAGGGAGGAAGGAGGAGAGTGTGAATAAGAGAGAGGGAAAGAGAGAGAGAGAGAGATGGAAGCAAGCCAGCTTATTACCACAGATGAATACAGAAGGTTATCTAACCAAGGCGCCCCCTTTTAGACAATGGAGCAGACCCTGAACAGCCCTGAATAAACCAGGACTACAGGGAGACTATTGTAAAGAGCAGATTCCTCCTGTCCCATCATTCTATAGAGTCCAGAGACCGAGACCTCTCTCATCAGCACCACTTTCATCCAGCCTCAGCCTTTTAACATTCACACACACACAAGAGATCTGCGTCAGTCTAATTACTCCAGCAAAGAGCGGAGAGAGGAGAAAGAGAAGAGGAAATAAGAGAGGAGAGAAAGGAGATAGAGGAGAGAAAGTAAAGAGAGAGAGTGGAGAGAGACACAGGAGAAAGAGGAAAGAGAGAGGAGAAAGAGAGGAGAGAGAGAGAGAGATGAGAGACAGACAAAGTGAGAGGAGAGAGAGAGGAGAGAGAGAGGAGAGAGAAAAGAAACACAAACAGACCCTCATTAGTGTGGGCTGCTAAATTAAACTGATGTGTGCACAGCAGAAGTGATGGAACAGACTTCACTCACAAACTACAAACACTCTGGACTTCTCATTCAGCTCTTCTATTCTGTTTACTTACATGACCTGCACTGTGGACTCATGGGTAAATAGGCCAACTGTTAAAGGTCCTATATTATGCAAAGTTGACTCTTGTGAGCTTTAAGTCATGTCATAATGTTGTCAGCTCATCAAAAACAGACCTGGAGTTGTGTTTTGTTTCATTCACACATGTTGAAGTAACCCATCGGTCTTCATCTCCAAAGTTCAAAATGCTCTGTTGGAACAGAGTGTTTTCTGTTTGAGAGAAAAACTAAATATGCAGGATTTGTGTGAATGAAACAAAACACAACTCCAGGTCTGTTTGTGATGAGGAAACAACTTTAGAACAGAGATCAGGAAATAGCGTCATATGGGCCTTTTAATTCAGTTATACTAAACGAACACACAGAGACTTACATTGCACATTTCCCTGACAATGGCCTTCTCCTTCTCACTCAGATCGTCCTCGTAATCTTCTGGAACTTGTTTGTCCAAGTTCTCATGAACCTCCAGCACCTGAAACACAAAACAGCAGAGGTCAGGCTTTAAAGGTGTATTGTGTAACTTTTCTGGTGGTCCGTCAAGAGCTTTTCTTTATGGAGATGTTATTCCTTTGTCTGGAATGTTTCACAGTATGGTATTAAACCTTTCTATCTTCATGGAGACCAAATCAGACCAAGTTACAGGTCAGATCTATGGAGAGGCGACCCCGCTCACAGTCAGAATGCCTGTTTTTCTATAAAGCTATAAAACCACCTGTAATTGAATACATGTAAAGTAGAGCTGTTTAATGTCATACTGTGGAACATTCCTGACAGAGCAATGACATCTCCATGGAAACAAGCAGGTGACGGACCCTCAACCAAAAATATTGAGAAAAAAGTCTTTGTTGTTCAAGGGGCAGTGTGTAGTCTGTGCTCTTACTGCTTTAAAAAAGTAGGCGTGCTGAACCTTAACCTGCATACAGAGGTTGTTTTCATTCTTTGTATATGGGCAAGTTTCATGTGAAGCTCAGAACCTCCAGAATTCACTCCCTGAGCTCCAGAGGCTGCATTACTGACTCAGGATTGGTGCAGGTGCTGGGGTTTAGGGAGTGACCATTCAGATCAGAGAGAGACATTTTAGGTTTAAACCAACTGGATTTCAGAACTGAAACTGGCAACCCAAATGAAAGAGTCATGTGAGGCCCATTATGCTTTCTGATTGGATGATTGTCTTGAGAACCAAAACACTAAATTTGTCATAATGCATTTGTAATTAAGAATAAATCAGCATTACAAGTGTTACAGCGTTACCTCATACACACAAAGCGGTAATGTGAAAATTTTAAATCAAAATCATTACATACTTTCCCTTTAACTATTGGCATTTCCACTCTGCCTCTACACTGTAAACAAAGTAACACACAAGTATGCCCCCTGGTGGTTATTGGGTGGCATGTCATGTATCAATAGGTCAATAGTTCACACGCAATATTCAGCACATTTTACAGACTGGCCCGCAGAGTTTGAGTTGTGGGCAGACTGTTATAACCTCACCAAACATGTTAAAGTGTATGTATTCTTTCCTTTCTGCTTAAGTTGGTGGGATAATACCTGCTGTAAATATAAATTATATTTTTACACAAACCAAGAAACAATGTGTGGAGAAAAAGTGAAAAACATGTTGAAAATTGTCTCAACTGAGACTCTTTTTAAGCTATTATTATTATTATTATTATTATTATTATTATTATTATTATTATTATTATTATTATTATTATTATCTGTTGTAACAGATTCCCTCTCTGTTTGTACCTTCATGGCGTGGACCACAGCTTCAGGCTTCTGCACACAGGACAGGTACCCAGAGGCAGGAGACGACTCACTGGTGGGGAGACGCCCGCTACCCTGGAGACAGAGACATGGGGACATTAGTAAAACAGCAGAGAGGAAGACTCTTAAGGTACACTTTATTTGTCCCACAGGGAAATTTGTCACCTGCATTTGACCCAGAAGAGAGAGAGAACGAGGAAAAGAGAGAGAAAAAAAGAGAGAGACGCAGACAGAGAGACAGACAGGAGCACAGACAGGAGCAGACATGTTTATGTGGGTGACAGCTGTGGAAAGGTCAGTTCCAGGTGTGAGGACAGGCTCCGCTCTGTCGGCTCCAATCGACCAAAATGTTCACACCAAACACACACCTCTGGACTACTGCTCAGAAACTATGAATATAACAGACCAGGGGACAAATGCACTTGATCCTTGTTCAAGAACCATTTTGGATTAATATGGGAAAAAAGTGTCTATTTTATTCTAACAGTCCAAAAATCACCAGGAAAGTAAACAGACACTGAAAATACTAATAGAGAATCTGGTATAATCATTGTATTCTTAGTGGCACCAACTCAATGTGCCTGCACACAGTCCTCTTGTTGTGTATTGAGCCTGTATGCACCTGTCTGCACCTGTCAGCCACACGCCCACCTGAGCACCCACTGACTTAACTCATCGTGATGGGAGCAACAATACGTACCGTTTCCTCACCCTCCTCTCCTCTACTCTCATCCCCATCTCCTCTCCCTCTCCTCACTCTGCTCCCCCTCTCCTCCCTCTTTCCTCTCCCTTAACTCTTGTCCTTTCTTCCCCCTTCTCTCCCCCTCTATTTCCTCTCCTCCTCATCTCCCTCTCCTTCTCCTCCCTCACCTCTCGTCCTCTTTTCCCCTTCTTCTCTCCCTCACCTCTCGTCCCCTTCCCCTCATCTCCCTCACCTCTCGTCCCCTTCCCCTCCTCTCCCTCACCTCTCGTCCTCTTCCCCTCCTCCTCTCCCCCTTCTTCTTCCCCTTCTCCTCTCCCCCTTCTTCTTCTTCTTCTTCTCCTCTCCCCCTTCTTCTTCTTCTTCTTCTCCTCTCCCCCTTCTTCTTCTTCTTCTTCTCCTTCTCCTCTTCCCCTTCTTCTTCTCCTTCTCCTTCTTCTTCTTCTTATCTCCCTCTCCGCGCCTCTCCTCTCCTCCTCTCCCCCTCCTCCCCCATGTTAGACCCAGACAGTGGCTCTCTGTTTGGGGGCACACAAAAGCAGTATTCACAGTAACCTGGAGTGGAGAGGGGACATTAGACACAGCTCCGTGCCCTTTGTTAGCACCGCTTCAATACCCGGATAATGGGGTGTCAGCGCTTCACTCGCCTTTGGGTGCCACATGACTCTGATTGGGCGTTCTCAGATTCAAAACGTGTCGAAAATCCTTTCTCAAACGGGAGCAAACATTTCTTGCACAAATGTTAGAACTGTTTTGTTGTATCAGTGAAGGTTAAAGGTCCCTTGTGAGCGTTAAGTCATGTTATAAAGTTGTTTCCTCATCACAAACAGACTTGGAGTTGTGTTTTGTTTCATTCACACATGTTTAACATACAAACCCTGCGTAGTTCTTCTTTCAAACAGAAAGCACTCCGTTCCACCTTGTGATGTCATGTGATAACACAGGAAGTGCTCTACTGTGTTTTTAAACACCTTCAGTAGAATCATTTAGATAATTTTAGCCCTGGAATTGCCAATCTCTACTGAACTAAAGGTAAAAAGAGCTGTTCACTTCCACTTCCACTACCACTTCATGACATCACAAGGTGGAACAGAGCATTTGGAGCTTTGTAGATGTAGACAGACTAATAATAAAATGTTACTCAAATATTTGTGAATGAAACAAAACACAACTCCAGGTCTGTTTTTGAGGAGGTAACAACATTATAACGACTTAAAGCTCACAAGAGTCAATTTTGTGTAATATAGAACCTTTAAAGAAAATTTTAAAAATTACAATGATTGGTGTTGGCCTTAATAAATGGAATATTATAAGAATTATATTGTGTCAACTTTTTTTTTTAAATCCAGTGCATCTTATACATTTTAATTACTGTCAATTTTTGCGTTTGAATTCAAATATTCTACATCTGTGAAAGACTGAAAACCAGATTCAAACATGGCAGTTCACTTGTATTACATCTTGTGTGTTGAAATGGATTCACAAAAAGGCGGTGACCTGACATCTGCAGCCAGTGTTTGCTTGACATTTACGCCATGAAATACAAAACGCTGAAAAGATCATTGCTGTGCCACGATTCGTTTAGCTTCATCCTAATCTTCCACAGATATGCAGGAGGCTGGGCCCTGTGTGCTCAAGGACCAAAGGGCTGTATTCATGAAGAGTTTGAAGGGAGAATTATGAGTGAAATAACTGGCACTGGCACTTTAATACACAGAGGCTTCAAGGTTATTGGAAAATGTGATCAAAATAGAACTAAGATCACGCAAAACATTTTAAACAACAAATTTAAAGGGCCATATGACGCTATTTTCAGATCTCTGTTCTGATCACAAACAGACCTGGAGTTGTGTTTTGTTTCATTCACACATGTTTCACACACAAATCCAGCAAATTTAGGCTGAGTTCTTCTCTCAAACTGATGTTGTGATGTCATGTGGTAATACAGGAAGTGCTCCACTGTGTTTTTAAACTCCACACACCTTCACTAGAATCATTTGGATGATTTCAGCTCTGGAATTGCCTCTCTACTGAACTAAAGGTATCATCATCATCATTTATTGAATATATACATACAAAAATATTATAAACATACATACAAGTAAACAGATAAACAATAAACACAAAGATTTACAAGATGATTCAGACTGATAATTTAAGTTCTTTATAAATTGATAACATGTAATTTACTTGTTTATTTGGAAAGTTTTCTAATGATTGCATTTGAATATAAAATCGAAAGGTAAAAGTAGCTGTTAACTTGAAAACTACCACTTCATGACATCACAAGGTGGAACAGAGCATTTTGAGCTTTGGAGATGTAGACAGATAAAGAGTTACTCAAACGTGTGAATGAAATAAAACACAACTCCAGGTCTGTTTTTGAGGAGGTAACGACATTAGAACAGAAAATCAGTGAGAATCTACATGAAAATAAAGAAGCATAAATAAAAAAGTGTGCAAACTTTTGACTGGTCATGTGTGTTAAGTACTCAGACACAATACCATTTCCCATAGGACCCCATCTCCTCCACCACAAGGAGTTCTTCTTTTGTTCAAAGAGATAAACAGAACAAGTTAAGTTCAGCGGGGGCTCTGCTTTGAAGTCGACTACAAGAGAAAATATAGAAATCTCTGCTCTATTGTCCTCTGGAGCTGCCTTGTTTGGGTTAAAGACATTATTTGAAGTGCCAACCTTGTTGTACCAGTGTATTCCAGTCTATAGTCTAGTACTTAAAGAGACATAACAGCTCCTGACATTGTTTACCACAGGATTTCATGCAGTGTGGAGTTGCAGGCTGCAGGAAAAGCCCTGGTGTAAAGCCTTGGAGGATGGAGGAGACAAAAGAAAAATGCTGACAGAATCTCAAGGTTTCTACATGAAGACAGGACTGTTATGTTTAGAAAATTCATTTAGTTTTCTTGTTATACAGAAACTTTGTGTTTTCTTCTAATAAGACAAATTTGTGACATGTTTTGGCAGCAGCTCTTCCTCCTTCGTCAGAGGTGTCACTTCTGTGGTGTGTCTCTGATCAGTTGTTGTTTCCAGGCGTGATCAGTTTGACACATCTGGCAGACCTATCAGATTGACCATGCCCACTGTCGTGTGGTGGTCTCACTTCTTCAGAGACCACTATGCCATGGTGATGCCAGTCAGCTGACCGCTACCGCCGAAATATGTCAGGTAAATAAGCTATTTAACTTTTAGAAGAAACACAAAGTTTGATAAGACAGTGGTTGAGACTTTGCAGCTGATTTGTGCATTTTCAAGTTAATCCTTTTACCTTTACTTCAGTAGAGATTGGAAATTCCTGGGCTGAAATTATCCAAATGATTCTAGTGAAGGTGTGTGGAGTTTAAAAACACAGTGGAGCACTTCCTGTATTACCACATGACATCAGGTGGAACAGAGTGTTTGTTTGAGAGAAGATCTGAGCCTAAATCTGCAGGGTTTGTGTGTTAAACATGTGAATGAAACAAAACACAACTCAGATCAGAAAATAGCGTCATATGGGCCCTTTAAGAGACAAAACAATGCCATTTGTATGTTATAACAAGGTAGAACAAATTATGGCGATTAAATCAAAACATCAAAAACATTTTCAGGTAAAAGCTTTCACGCACTAAGCATTAGAACTGAAAAACACTGAATGAATACTGTAATACATGTATGCTGTGGCCTACAGGATTATGGTGGGATGGTTTTCAGTACGGTCTCTCAGCAAGAAGGTCAAATATTGACGATGATGCACAATTATTTTCTCTTAGTCAGATAGATGAAGCTCCGCACCGTGTAACCCCTAGCAACATAGGCCACATGATGAATAAATATTACAACACAGGGACAATATGAAGAGCCATGTTCACAATGAGACTACTACAAATAATTTAGTGGTAGAACAAAACAGAGCTGCAGGTTTAATCAAATCACAATGAATGCCTTTAGTAATTTGCAAAGACGCACTATACACTATGAATGTAACAACAGTTGTGTAAAATAAAACCATAACTGCTAACACTGAGTAGCAAAAAAAATGATTCATTCTTTCAGCTGGACAGAAGTTTTAGAGTGAAGACATTTTGCAGCTCATTCAAGCTGCTTCCTCAGTTCTGGTCAGATGCTGGCGGACACTGCCTTATATCTGCCTGAAGGGAGGAGCTAAATACAATGAAATTACTCTGAGACTACAATGAAACTACTCTGTAATTATACTGAGACTACACTGAAACTACACTGAAACTACTCTGTAATTACACTGACACCACTCTGAAACTACACTGAAACTACTCTGTAATTACAGTGAGACTACACTGAAACTACTCTGTAATTACACTGAGACTACACTGAAACTACTCTGTAATTACACTGACACCACTCTGAAACTACACTGAAACTACTCTAATTACACTGACACCACTCTGAAACTACACTGAAACTACTCTGTAATTACACTGAGAGTACTCTGAAACTACTCTGAAACTACACTGAAACTACTCTGTAATTACACTGAGACTACTCTGTAATTACACTGAAACTACTCTGTAATTACACTGAGACTACTCTGAAACTACACTGAAACTACTCTGTAATTACACTGAGACTACACTGAAACTACTCTGTAATTACACAGACTACACTGAAACTACTCTGCAATTACATTGAGACTACACTGAAACTACTCTGAAACTACACTGAAACTACTCGGTAACTACACTGAAACTACACTGAAACTACTCTGTAATTACACTGAGACTACACTGAAACTACTCTGAAACTACACTGAAACTACTCTGAAACTAACACCTACTTGTTTACAGTTTCTGTTTTTTAGCACAGTTTACTGAACCGCACTAAGTGGGGACTGTACCTGAGTCATATGAGCAGAATCATTCAGGCCCCTGATGGGTGCTCTTCAGTCTGTTAAAACTGTAGTTTGGTCTCCATGAAAATAGAAAGGTTAAATGCCATACTGTGAAACATTCCAGACAAAGCGATAACATCTCCATGGAGGAAAGCATTTGACAGACCCTCCACCAGAAAAGTTACACAATGCACCTTTTAACCCTGTTTTATTGTGTTTACTTGTGTTTTATTCATATTGTGTGTTGTGTAGTACTCATATTCCGGTTTTATCTATATTCTTAAGCAGTGTTTTTAAATGTGCTATATACATTGACCTTGACAAAGTTGTTTTCTCACCACAAACAGACCTGGAGTTGTGTTTTGTTCCATTCACACATGTTTAACACACAAACCGTGTATATTTAGGAGTTATTTACTCAACAGACTAATAAACCAGGATTACTCAAACATGTATAAATGAAACAAAATACAACTCCAGGTCTGTTTTTGAGGGGGTAAAAAGCTCACAAGAATCAATTTTGTGTAATATAGAAACTTTAAAAGCCCTGGTGAGTTGAAAGTTCAAGGACACAAGAGTGGAGACTGGGGTCTGTGGCGAGCAGAGGTGAGAGTGTGTTTGTGAAGGAGCTCCAGTGATTAAAAGGCTGTATTGATTTTAACACAGAGAAGATTTAGCCATGTATAGAGCGCTGTGGCCCCTGCCTGACCCTCCACAGACAGTCACTAAACAATTACAGGGCTCCAAGCAGCAGACAGGGGCAGCGACAGGGGCAGGGGCAGCGACAGGGGCAGCAGAGCCATGGATTCAAAGGATTATCAGTCTCATAATGGATTCAGAAGTCTAAAAACAACAATATGTGTGTATTGTGAACAAGTTTGTAGTTTCATTAGAAATCCATAAGACTCCAGACTCCTTTTCAGATAATGGAAATAAAATGATGATAAAAACAGCAACAGTAATGGCCTTTACTGATGGAACAGAAATATAACATGTTGCTAAAAATGGGCAGAGATTTCTCAAATAGTTAGATTCAAATTTTGTAATTGGAAACAGATGCATAATCCACTTTGTACTTGATAAAATTGCATCTGTTAAGAGCTTTGAATTGAGTGGATTATTTTTTTAATTCTCAATGCTGCTGACTCCTACGTGGAAACAAAACATGGTTAAAAACTCTACGATAAATACAGACTGAATGTGGTCTGTATAAAGAGCTTTGGGTGTTTTGAAAGGCGCTATATAAATCCAACACATTATTATTATTATTATTATTATTGCACCATGTTTCCTTTAAGAGTTTTGTGAAATGATTTTTTCCAGTCGGGCACAAAACAAGCATCATAATAACAAGAGGACAAACACCACCATGGAGAGGACATGAGGGGACAGTGAGCGAAGTGTAAACTCCACAGCCAAGTGAGAAATGACTTTACATCCTTTAGTCATTTACGCACACAAGAGGTCCTGTTACATTACTACTCTACAATTATCGAGACCATTGAAACATTTGAGAGTGTTACAAAGATTAAACCAAAAATTCAGTCGTTTACAGTAGAGCATCATATTGTTGTTAATGTGGTAGTGACTGACCATGTGCAGGGCCTCTTGTCTCTGGGGCAGTGAGGACAGCTGAGACTCAGAGTGGTACAGACCCATGCCCTTCCTCAGAGCTCGCAGGTCGCCCGGGTTACAGTGCTGAAAGAGAACACAAACAGGAGAAAACAGAGTTAGTTTAGATGATCCAGTGGGCCATTTGTCTGTAGTTTTCATATAATAATCCTACATCATTAAATTAAAAATGTCTTGATTCATGAGGCAGAAATGTTGCATCCAGTTGTTTAGACATAGTTTAAAGCCCCATTGCAAAACTTAGCCAAAAGATATTGCATTGTAAAATGTAGAAAAACATTCATATATTAGTGGTTTGGGCAGAAGCCAAAAGGTGAAGCATCCAAGAGAACCAAAAGAAAACAATGGTGACTGTATAAATGGACATAGCTAACCAGTGAGCTACAGCATTCCAAATAGGAAGTGAGCATGGGCGCACTTCCAGCTCCATCGACTGTTTCCAGTTGACTTTACATTGAAAAATTGTTACCCCTCTCTCTGTAACTGCTGCAGTGAGCCTTGTCGTTCCAAATATGGAAAAAAATGCTCCTATAACTGCTAGCCTCATGAGCTTCACTTGACTGGAGTCAAACGCTGTAAGTGATGTCACAGTTCCTTAGTCCACTTCTTTATACAGTCTACAGGTGACACGAAGAGCGTACTTAAACCTATTTTAGCAAAAATGCAGACTATTTATAATAATACAGAATATTTAGAAAACCATGCAGAAGGTAAGATCTTTGTGCATTTGTGGACAGAGGAGATGTCTGTGCTTTTCTCTCAGCTGGATTTAACTAAAGTTTGATAGCCCTGCTTGTTCCACTGTGGTGACACTTCAACCAATCAGCCTGGAGTCTCAAGTCACTTTCAGCAAGAACCATTTCAGACTGCAAAACTCAAATAATACTAGACTCACATAATACCAGACTCAGTCTCACCCTGAGTCTGAAGCTGGAAAGGATACCGGTGCTATGGAAGACCTCCTGCATTGCGCCTGTGCCCAAGAAGCCTGTCCCATCTGGACTTAATGACTTCAGACCAGTTGCTTTGACGCCTCATGTCATGAAAGTGTTTAAGAGACTTGTTCTGGCTCAGCTCAGACCCCTGGTGGCACCATCCCTGGATCCTCTACAATTTGCCTACAAGTGCCAATTAGGAGTGGAAGATGCTGTAATCTATCTCCTTCACTGGGCTCACTCTCACCTGGATAGTGTTAAGGGCTCTGTGAGGATATTGTTGTTCGATTTCTCCAGTGCTTTTAACACTATCCAGCCCTTTCTGATGAGTGAGAAGCTGCTCAGGATGGGTGTCAGCTCCTCCATTGGGTCATTCTGTGTGGTTTCACCAGATGGTGGTTGCAACACAATTTTCAAATTAGTCTTAAATTTGTATGTCACTAGATAGTAACAAAAGTACTTTGTATGCAAAATTATAGGCCTGTAGCTCAAATAGTTACTGAGTTGTGGGGGTCTGAAATTTTCAGAATTTGGGCTATAAATAGCCAAGAAAAGCCTCGCCAGGGTTTTTGGCATCTTTAAGGGGTCAATTCTCAGCCTCTAGACATACCAGAGAGCTGTAAGTTGGTATACAAGTCCTCTGTATGTAGCTAGTGCTCCACAAACATTCCCAGATGTTTCCCTACATCCTGCAGGCCATGGGGGCTTGCTAAAAATGCCAAAAATTAAGAAAAACCTACTCGCGAGTGGGGTTTGGGGCCTTAAAAGTACTAGAAATACTGCACAGAAGTGTTCTGACACCCCTGGGTTCCATTCTACACAAACTTGTGTGATAACTTAGCAATCTGGGGCTTTCTAGGTGCGTCAGTTTGGAAAATATGAGCTCCCAAAGTTGGACGAGATTTTTAATTGGCTGTTTTTGGTGGCAAAAATCTCCATGTGGGACAGGTGCCAGAGACCTTTTTCTCAAAGACAGTTCCATCGGTCTTCTATCACTGTACAAAAAAGCAGCAGGGTTATATTTGTAGTTACTGAGATATTCTCACTCAAAATGGCATAGGTGGTGCCAAAATCGTTTTTTTGCTTTTCAGTGTTATAAGTTGAGACACATGTATTAATGACCATTCCAGTGACAGTTTCAAGCACTTGTTTTACTAAATTTATTATTCTCTTTTCAGCAATTGATTGGTGGAGGTGACTACATGTACTTTCAAAATATTCCAATTTTGTAATAATTGTATCTATTAAATTAGTTGTATATAGCCTGTGCTTTTCTCTTTTCAAAGTTCAGTTCCATGCAGACGGGTGTTGCCCAAGAGTTCTGTTTCTGCCTTAATTAACAAACATTGTGGTGTTGGTGTGAAGTAGTCTGTAGTTTTAACAACTAGATAACCAGTTATTCCTTAGTAGCATTTACATTAGATACTCTGCAATGGCCAGCCTACCCTCATGTTCACTTGGAATTAGGCTAGGCATAGACAGTGACTGTCATAAAACTCTGTACTGCCGTAACACAGGAATTACTCCTGAGTAATTCCTGTGTTACGGCAGTACGATTTTGGCACCACCTATGCCATTTTGAGTGAGAATATCTTAGTAACTACAAATATAACCCTGCTGCTTTTTTGTACAGTGATAGAAGACAGATGGAACTGTCTTTTAGAAAAAGTTGGGGTCTCTGGCACCTGTCCCACATGGAGATTTTTGCCACCAAAAACAGCCAATTAAAAATCTCGTCCAACTTTGGGAGCTCATATTTTCCAAACTGACGCACCTAGAAAGCCCCAGATTGCTAAGTTATCACACAAGTTTGTGTAGAATGGAACCCAGGGGTGTCAGAACACTTCTGTGCAGTATTTCTAGTACTTTTAAGGCCCCAAACCCCACTCGCGAGTAGGTTTTTCTTAATTTTTGGCATTTTTAGCAAGCCCCCATGGCCTGCAGGATGTAGGGAAACATCTGGGGATGTTTGTGGAGCACTAGCTACATACAGAGGACTTGTATACCAACTTACAGCTCTCTGGTATGTCTAGAGGCTGAGAATTGACCCCTTAAAGATGCCAAAAACCCTGGCGAGGCTTTTCTTGGCTATTTATAGCCCAAATTCTGAAAATTTCAGACCCCCACAACTCAGTAACTATTTGAGCTACAGGTCTACAATTTTGCATAGAAAGTACTTTTGTTACTATCTAGTGGCATGGAAATTTGAGACTAATTTGAAAATGGTGCAGCAACACTCCCAAGGAATATCTGGTCATTTCACTTGGAATGACCCCATTGTCTCCTGGATTACTGACTACCTGTCAGGCAGGCCTCAGTACGTGCGACTGGAGACCACCCTGTCTGACACTGTGGTCAGTAATGTAGGAGCTCCCCAGGGTACAGTCCTGTCTCCGTTCCTGTTCACTCTGTACACCTCTGATTTCCAGTACAGCTCTGGGTCCTGCCATTTGCAGAAGTTCTCTGATCACTCTGCAGTGGTTGGGTGTATCAGGGATGGACAGGAGCTGGAGTACAGGACACTGATTACAAACTTTGTGGAGTGGTCCCAGGCAAACCATCTGCTCCTGAACGTTGACAGACCAAGGAACTGGTGACTGACTTCAGGAGGAAGAGGACACCTGTGGAGCCCATTACCATCCAGGGCCAGGACGTGGAAATAGTGGACTGCTGCAAGTACCTTGGCGTCCATGTGAACAACAGGCTGGACTGGAGGGACAACTGTAATGCTGTCTACAAGAAGAGCATGAGCAGACTCTACTTCCTGAGAAAGCTCAGGTCTTTCAATGTGTGCAGCAAGTTACCGGAGATCTTCTACCAGTCTGTGGTGGCCAGCGCCCTGGACTTCGCCGTGGTTCTGCTGGGGGAGCGGCACCAGGAAAAGGGACATTGGGCGGATTGACAAACTGATCCGTAAAACTGGACATGTGATCGGCTGTGAGCTGGAGACATTTGTCACAGTGAGGGACATGAGGACACTGGACAAACTGCTCTCCATCATGGACACTCCTGCTCACCCACTGCACCAGACTATAGAGGGACAGAGGAGATAATACTCCCTACACTGTACAACAACTCACCCATTGCACCAGACTATAGAGGGACAGAGGAGATAATACTTCCTACAACTGTACAACAACTCACCCTTATGGAACAGATAATACTCCCTACATTTGTACAGCAACTCAATCTTGTACAGTCCCTGACAAAAGTCTTGTCGCTTATCCATTTTGTAGAAACAAAAGCTTATAACCTGACTTTAAATTAATCGATTGGTTTTAGAAATGTCTCATATGAAAGCTAAAACCCTCCCAAATTATGCTCAATATACTAAAATAAATTTGCTTCACTGAAGAAAGATTGATCATTTAATGAACACAGAAAGGTCAGATTTTGGCAAGACAAGTCTTGTCGCCTACAGAAAATTGAACAAATAATTTCCTTCAAATACAAAAATATGTTGCATAACGTCAGTGAATTAAGTAGTGGTGCTGTGAGATCCATATTTAATATCTTGTATGACTTCCATGAGCTTGAAGGACTGCATCCATGCGGATCGACAATGATTCATACAATTTGTTGATGAAGTCATCAGGAATAGCAAAGAAAGCAGTCTTACATGCCTCCCAGAGTTCATCAAGATTCTTTGGTTTTGCCTTCCATGCTTCCTCTTTCATTCTACCCCAGACATGCTCAATGATGTTCATGTGTGGTGACTGGGCTGGCCAGTCCTGGAGCACCTTGATCTTCTTCGCCTTGAGGAACTTTGATGTAGAGATAGAAGTATGCGATGGAGCACCATCCTGCTGCAAAATTTGACTCCTTTTATGGTTGGGAATGTAAGAGGTAGCTAATACTTCTTGATATTTTAGGCTATTGATATTGCCTTCCACCCTGCAAATGTCTCGCACACCCCCATACTGGATGTAACCCCAGACCATGATTTTTCCGCCACCAAACTGAACCGTTTTCTGGGTGAATCTTGGATCCATGCGGGCTCCAGTAGGTCTCCTGCAATATTTGCGGCGGCTGTGATGTAATTCAACCGAGGATTCATCTGAGAAATCCACCTTCTGCCACTTTTCCAGTGTCCATCCTTTTAGCAGGCTGTGGGCCTTGGCAAATGCCACACGGTTTTTTGATTGCCTTTTGTTTAGTGCTGGTTTCTGTGCACTGATTCGACCATGGAGGCCATTTCGAGACAGAATTCTACAAACTGTTCTGTTGACACAGAGACTTGAGGTGACCAGGCCTGGTGGAGCTCTGCTGCAGTGGAAAAGGGGCTGGCCTTGGATTTTTTAATCAACAAACGGTCCTTCCGAGCAGTTGTCTTGCGGGGTCTGCCGGACCTGGGCTTGTCAAAAACATCTCCAGTCTTTTCAGATCTTTTTCTTCTTTGTACTTGACGCTGAGACACATTGAAGGTGTCAGCCACCTCAGCAGTGGATCTGGTCTTCAGCCTCTTGATAATTAACGCTTTGGTCTCAGGGTGGATCTTAGGCATGTTGTCAGAGGTCAAGTTGCAGTTGATGTGAAGGTCTGGTGTGCTGGGGTTCTTTTTATACACACCCACTAATTGATTGATCAGTAACTGATCACAGGTGAGGCTGTAATCTAGGATTGGGTGCATCATATGACAAGGCGACAAGACTTTTGTCTTGCCAAAATCTGACCTTTCTGTGTTCATTAAATGATCAATCTTTCTTCAGTGAAGCAAATTTATTTTAGTATATTGAGCATAATTTGGGAGGGTTTTAGCTTTCGTATGAGACATTTCTAAAACCAATCGATTAATTTAAAGTCAGGTTATAAGCTTTTGTTTCTACAAAATGGATAAGCGACAAGACTTGTCAGGGACTGTATATAGCTCAGATTTTATATTTTATTATTATTTATATCTTTTTAGAGAGGTTTTTCCCCTATTGGCACCCCAGGTCCTTTCAATTCTAAATGAAAGCTTGGCCAGTGGAGTTGTGCCCACATGTTTTAAACATGCAGTAGTACAACCCGTTAAAGAAACCCAACCTGGACTGCTCTGAGCTCACCAACTACCGACCAATCTCTAAGCTCCCTCTGCTGTCCAAAGTACTGGAAAAAATTGTATATCTTCAATTGACCTCTTTTTTAAATGAAAATAATATCACAGAAATTTTCCAGTCAGGTTTTAAAAGTGGACACAGTACAGAATCAGCTTTGTTAAGGGTTTTTAGCGATATCCTTCTGGCCTCAGACACTGGTAACACTGTAACTCTGGTGCTGTTGGATCTAACCGCGGCCTTCGATACAGTGGACCACCAGATTTTATTGTCTCGCTTGGAGCATTGGGTGGGCATTAGGGGTGTGGCCTTATCCTGGTTCAGGTCCTATTTGGCCAACCGTAGTTTTACCGTTCATGTTGGTGATGCTGTGTCCTCCCTGGCCCCCCTATCCTGTGGAGTGCCCCAAGGGTCGGTACTCGGGCCTCTACTCTTTTCAATTTATTTGCTGCCTCTTGGGTCAATTCTCCGAAAACATAGGATAGGATTTCACTTTTATGCAGATGACTGCCAGTTGTATGTCCCTTTGAACAAGTCTGATTCTCTTGTGAAGTGCTTGGATGAAGTCAAGGCATGGATGGCTTCCAACTTCCTTCACTTCAATGAGAAAAAAACGGAGGTAGTGTTGTTCTCTCCAAGTGATGCTGCTGTGGTTCCTCCTACTGAATTGGGTTCCTTATCCCAGGCTGTGAGCCCAGTAGTGACAAACTTAGGCATAAAAATGGACTATGGTTTTAAACTTGATGCCCAAATTAGCTCTGTGGTGAAGACCAGCTTTTTTCAGTTGAGGCAACTGGCCAAAGTGAAACCGATTTTATCTCGCCACAATTTTGAAATTTTAATCCATGCTTTTATTACCTCTCGTTTAGATTACTGTAATTCACTCTACACTGGTCTTAGTAAAACCTCCCTTTCCCGCTTACAGCTGGTGCAGAACGCAGCCGCTCGTCTTTTAACAGGATCACGTAAATTTGACCACATATCCCCCGTCCTTCAGTCACTTCACTGGCTCCCTGTGCACTTTCGCATTGATTTTAAAATTCTTTTATTTGCTTTTAAATGCCTCCATGGTCTGGCCCCTCAGTATCTGTCTGACCTGCTTGTACCTCACACTCCCCCTCGTGCTCTCAGGTCCGCAGATCAGGCTCTCCTCTGTGTGCCAAAGACCAGGAGAAAAAAGAGAGGGGATCGGGCATTTGCGGTGGCCGCTCCGAGGCTGTGGAATCAGCTCCCTCTGCATATCAGGCTGACTGAATCACTACCTGTTTTTAAGTCCCTTTTAAAGTCGCACTTTTTTTCCTTGGCTTTTAACACAGTTGAGAGTTGACTTTTTACCTGCATTTGTATTGTTTTATTCTTGTTCCTGTCACTGTACCTGTCGATGTTTGTTATTTATTGTGTACAGCACTTTGGTCAACTGTGTTGTTTTAAAGTGCTTTAGAAATAAAGTTGAGTTGAGTTGAGTTGAGTATTACTTATTTTTTCTATTTTATTTTGACTTGTACATATACATTTGTATATGTCTCTTGCTCTCTTTTTTGCTACTTATCTACTTATTTAGAATTTATTATTACCATTTATATTTTTTACTCTTTGTTATTATATTATTATATTGTGATGTGTGAGCTCCTGTGGCCAAATAATTTCCCTTGTGGATCAATAAAGTTTGTCAAAGTCTAAGTCCAAGTCTAAGACTGATATGATAAACACCAAGTTAAACCTCCACCTGAGCCACTGTCACAGATGGATAACAGCCTGGTGTAGTTGTTACTTTACATTAAATTATCCAACTAAATGAACAGCAACTCTACAGTCACTTTACATTTGTACCTCCAGTGACAAAGCAGTTCCTTCCCTCAGTGCATGTGTCATTCTAAACTATGAAAAACTTCACGTTCATTATGTTCCTGGTTGTGCATCTCTGCCATCCTCTCCCTCATCACCCCATCATCTCTCCCTCATCTCTGCCTCATCACCCCATCATCTCTCCCTCATCTCTGCCTCATCACCCCATCATCTCTCCCTCATCACCCCATCATCTCTCCCTCATCACCCCATCACCACTCCACCATCTCTCCCTCATCACCCCATCACCACTCCACCATCTCTCCACCGTTTCTTCACCATCCCATCACCACTCCACCATCTCTCCACCGCCCCATCACCACTCCACCATCTCTCTACAGTCTCTCCCTCATCACCCCATCACCACTCCACCATCTCTCCACTGTCTCTTCCTCATCACCCCTTCATTACTCCACCATCTCGCTCTCATCCCCACTCCACCACTCCACCATCTCTACACCGTCTCTCCCACATCACACTATCATCACTCCATCTCTCCCTCAGGCCTCTCATTTACAAATCTCATATTTATTTATCGCCCGCTTCTCTGCTAAATGGCCTTTTGGTAGCCCCCATCTCCACACAAACGCTTCCCCATCAGCGGAGGTCATTATGCGCGGACGGTGCTCTAGATGGCGCCCTCATTATCCAAAAGACCACTGCTTCCTGGGGGCAACTCTATGTGTTACCGCGACAACCGCACCATGACATTTCTGTAGTCACGCACCCCGATTCCCAAACACACGTGATGTCCGCAGGAGATGGCTATAAATATCCCAATGAGATGTGATGTGGGTGGGTGGGTAAAGGAGGGCAGATGTGCCGTGTTGTTGTGAATCGTCTTTGGCACACAGGTGGAGAACTACGGGCAATACACACATGCTAACTGTGATACACTAGTTTTCATTATACTAACATCAACAGTTCTGCCGTTTTGTCATTTTTAGACTAGCGCAGTAATGTTTGTCATTTACACGTCTGCATTGACAGACGATTTATACGCAGTGTCTTCTACCCCAGTGTAATTTGACTTTGCTGATTGCATGCTACATTTCCAGTAACAGATGACAGAACAAGAAAGCAAATAGAGTAACTAATAATAACTGTGATATATATTATATTTATATTAGGATATTTGTTTTTTTACTTACTGTACATACGTTTATATAATTTATGTCTTATTGATATCAAGCTCTTGCTATTTATTTAGCGGTTTATTACAATTACTCCGTGTTATTGTCATAACACTTTAGGTCAGCACTTTAGGACTTGTGCAATACATTCAGCACTCAGCACTTTAGGGCTTGTGCAATACACTTAGCACTTTAGGACTAGTGCAATATGAATTGTGTAACTCTCCTGAGTTTTTTGATTGTGAATCGCTCCTGTGTGTAATCTGTGTTTTTAATGTATTGTTCTCTTGTTTTATTGTTTGTGTGACCTTTTAATTGGCACCATCAACCTGTCCAGGGACAACAGATGGAAATTAGCCTGTGGCTATAATCTGGCATATTTACATATGTATCATATGTTCATTAATGTGCACTGTCCCTTTCAAATAAATAAATAAAATAAAATAAATAAATAAATATAATGTGCTGTGTGAGCTGCTGTGTCCAAGTCATTTCCCTTGTGGATCTATAAAGTCTAAGTCTAAATATATTCTTCAAGCAATTTCAATGTTGTTTGAAGGTTCTAATGTTCAAATGCTGATTCATATGTTTTTACTGATTTAAAGGTCCTATATTACGCAAAATTGACTCTTGTGAGCTTTAAAACATGTTAGAATGTCGTCACCTCCTCAAAAACAGACCTGGAGTTGTGTTTTGTTTCATTCACACACGTTTGAATAATCCTGCATTACTAGTTTGTGTACATCTCCAAAGATCAAAATGCTCTGTTCCACCTTGTGAGTGGTAGTTTTCATGTTAACAGCTTCTTTTACATTTAGTTAAGTAGAGATTGGCAATTCCAGGACTGAAAACATCCACATGATTCTAGTGAAGGTGTGTGGAGTTTAAAAACACAGCGGAGCACTTCCTGTATTACCACATGACATCACAAGGTGGAACAGAGTGTTTTCTGTTTGAGAGAAGAACATGTGTGAATGAAAAAACACAACTCCGGTTATGTTTGTGCTGAGAAAACAAAAAAATAGCGTAATATGGGCCCCTTAACAGTCAGAACCAGTGAAATTAACATTGTAAACAGCACATCACTTCTTCAGGTACGTCTTCTCAAACTGACCTCTAAATAGTCCCATGATGCCATTTGTTACCATGGTGACCTGGGAGCTACTAGCTCCACAGCCCTCCTGCATTAACCCTGCTCTCACCATTCACCTATCCAGCTCCATGTCCCTCCTCTGACAGTTTGAACCACACATACCGGACAGCACGCTTCATTTCCTCTTTGAGTTATGGAGGAATCAGGGGTGACGGGACCTTGACAAGGAGGGCCCGCGCCCTCCGTTTCCATAATGCAATTCTAGTCAGGACAGCACTGCGACGCCGTGATGGACTTCTGATTGAGTTAGCCTCTTTCTGACGCCATATTGTACGTGACTAGCAACATAAAACTCACCCAAAGATCAATTTCGCTCAAACAAAGCGATTTCGCACTTGATAAACCACAGACCATCGCCAATGAAAAGATTGGTTAGTTAAAGGGCCCATATGACGCTATTTTCTGATCTGTTCTAATGTTGTTTCTTCATCACAAACACACCTGGAGTTGTCTTTTGTTTCATTCACACATGTTTAACACAAACCCTGCAGATTTAGGCTGAGTGCTTCCATCTAACAGAAAACACTGTTACAGGAAGTGCTCCACTGTGTTTTTAAAGTCCATGCACCTTCACTAGAATCATTTGGATATTTTCAGTCCTCAAATTGCCTGTCTCTGCTGAACAAAAGGTAAAAGAAGCTGTTCACTTGAAAACTACCACTACATGACATCACAAGGTGTCACAGAGCATTTCGAGCTTTGGAGTTGTAGACAGACTCATACTAAAGGATTACTCAAACATGTGTGAATGAAACAAAACACAACTCCAGGTGTGTTTTTGATGTGGTAACAACATTATAACATGACTTAAAGCTCACAAGTATAGCTTTAATATAGGACCTTTAAATGTGCACTGTGTACTTTCTGCTTGTCTTCACGGTGATGTTACTTTGTTGGCAGGAATGTTCCATATTATGGCATTAAACCTATCTCCATAGAGACATGTTGTGTCTGCTGGCCTCACTAGAGATAGGCAAGTTTAATGCCATACTGTGAAAAATTCCAGGCAAAGCAGTAACATATCCACGAGCAGGTGACGCTCCACCTTGAGTTTACATTGCAGTTCACATATGGGTTCTATTCAAAAATCTTGAATGGTTACAGACCTTAGAGTACACATAGTATGTTCAGGTTTCTTTATTTATTATATTATATATATTTCTGATACTAAAATAGATGAACTTGCCATCTTGTATTTTCCTTGCTAATCCATATGACATTGACCACAATAAGAATTTATACACAGAAGTACTCAATTTTAGTGCTGGAGCAAGTATCAGAGAAAAAAAAAATCTACGCAAGTATTAAAGTTCCTTTTTAAAAATGTACTTAAAGAGTATTTTGTGCAAATTTTCACATCTAATAAAGCTTCACTATAGTGTTTTTGAACTGAGTTTTGTTCAACAGAAACAACTGAATTTTTTTTTATTTCCCAAGTGTTTTTATTCTTATATTTGTATTTGCTCAAACTACAAACCCTCAGCCTCTTCTGCAGGTCTCAAACTATAACAAAAAATACTTTTCATTCCAGTTCAAAAATGTAGTGGAGTAGAAAGTACAGATACCTATTCTCAATAGTCAAGTAAAAAGTACATACAGTTTTAGGAATCTCTACTGGTGATATAACCAAAATATCATGATATCGTCAAAAGTCTCACAATAATATCATGGACCATTTTGCTTAAATTTATTGTTATGTTTCAGGGTTAGAAAGAACTACATATCCCATAATCCTTTGCTCTGTTTCAGTCCAATCAACATGATGAAATAACTGTAATTAAACATTTTTACATCTTAATTATTTGCTTTATGACAGAAAAGTAGCATACACACACTTCTGTTCGCCTAGACAAAATATTGTAATAAATATTGTATGTATATATAAGGTAAAATATTGTTAAGGGAGATTTCGGTTTTGTTACATCCCTTATCTCTACTTCACTACTTTTACGTCGCACCATTGTCCATACGCAGTACTAGTCCCTGAGGTGTTCCTGTAGTGCATAACTGCAGCCCCTCCTCCTCAGCCTCATACTTTTACAGTACAAACCTGCGTGGAGCTGGTTTGAGGGGTCAACATTCCTGCGATAAGGGCCATTGTTTCACAGCGAGTTTCACTGGGACACTTTCATAACAGGAAGTTAGGCAATAGGTCCAGTGAGCCACACAATGCAGTACACCCACCTGCACGGGGCCAGACTCGGGAGAACTACAGCCAACATGGAGACGGCAACAAGAGGGGCAGATTTTGTGTTTTTAATGCGTTTTTCAAATGGTTTCATCAGCTGATTTCCCCACTGGGCCGATCACGTGTGTGTTTTGTTTTTAGAGATGTGGACTCAGAAGATAGAATGACAAATATGGGATGCATTTGACCAAGCCATTTCTCAGACAATATCCTTAGCCTTTTTTTACAGAACTTTTTAGTCATTGTTTGCTATTATATTATATTGTGAGATTTGAGTAATCATGTTTGAGTAATCCTTTATTATTCATTTATTTACATCTCCAAAGCCCGAAATGCTCTGTTCCACCTTGTGATGTCATGTAGTGTTAGTTTTCATGTTAACAGCTCCTTTTACCTTTAGTTCAGTGGTAAAAAATCCAGGACTGAAACTATCCAAATGATTCTAGTGAAGGTGTGTGGAGTTTAAAAACACAATGGAGCTCTTCATGGTGAACCCTTATGATGTTGCAGCTCATGCTTTTTAATGATATTGTCCATATGTTTTCTTTATTTTAATATTATCGTTTATCGCAGTATTTGTCTGTAGTGATATATCGTACTTCAAAATTAGTTATAGTGACAGGCCTGCTTCTAAACTTTTACGAGTTTTGAATTGCTGACCCCTGGGAGCTGGATCTCACTCACAGCAGAAGACACCGACTGGAGCTCATGTATAATGTATTGAGATGGACCAGTGTGACCTGAGCTTCGTCAGTGATTCAGCCCTGAGAGCAGCCTGACCGGACAAGACCCACAATGCACTGCTCACCTGGGATCACCTGGGGCACATATCACCACAACGGACTCAGAGACAGTCCCAAAGATCAGGAAAAAGAAGATGGGTTGCCAAGTTTAGCCATATTCAGGAAAACAGCCGCCTGGTTTCATTCATTTGCGATGCATGCCAACAGACAGTGGAGTAACAGCGGTACAGGGGAATGCAATGACTCGATTTATTAAAGGCAGGTGACAAGATTTCTATCATTTATCAATTACTACATAGAGTATACACTATTAAAGTACTGCACATTTATTGTATCAAGGGGAAATTGGTTGTACCCAGTTTTTCTAACTCATCTCATTTATATTACCAACTTTGAGCTGCTAAGATAAAAAGAAAAGTATAAATCCGATTCAAATGACCCAAAAAATTACCATAAACTTCAATGCTGCTGGTTTGTGTTGTAACTATAATTAAAAAGGGGCCAATTTTATTCTTCCAAGGTAATCTGATGGGACAATTTGTTTATTTAGAATATTGCAAGGCTTGTATATAATCCAAAAGCTGAAACACAAATGAGTTTATAGAATTCAGTAAATGCCCTACTTAAGCTTCTTTAAGTCTATTCAAGTTTCAGTTATTCTAAAAAGTAGCTTCACGTAAAGGTGCACTGTGTAACATTTCTAGTAGAGTGTCCGCCACCTGCTTGTCTCCATGGAGATGTTATTGCTTTGTCTAGAATGTTCCACAGTATAGATTAAATCTATCTATCACGAGGTAACAGCACTACACGACATTAGAGTTCAGATCTGTGGAGAGTCGCCCCTATTCACAGAAGGAATTATTGTATTTTTGAGCAACAGAGGCGCCCATAATGCATAAATGCTATAGTTGTACTGTGGAACATTCCAGGCAAAGCAATAACATCTCCATGGACACAAGCAGGTAGTGCACCCTCCACCACAAAAGTCACGCAGTACAACTTTACTATTAAATTACAGTAGAATTTCGTCTTGTCATTGCATTACACGTGTCGCCACTTTGCACCCACTCTGGAGTTAAAAGCAGGTTCAGAAATATTAGAACGTAAAAGTCCCATCACCGACAGCGGCTCAAAGGAGGAGCCATTCAAAGCAGTTACCTTTCTGCTGGGGATCTGGGATAAACTATAGCGGCTATAGGCCTAAACGGAGAAAGAAAAATGACATTGTTACAAGACATTAGAATATATTTAAACCTGCAGTCATGAACCTTTACTGTGAACGTATAGAGTAATAACAGGCTGTAATGGAGCCAACTGTAGCGCCTAGAAGCTAATTATAGGAGACAGTCTATCAGGACGTACTGCCTACACTCACCACCTACATATGAACCACTGGGAGAAGAGATGGAGAAGAATTCACATTTAATATAACTGTCTAGAGTATAATATCGGAAATTAAATGAATAAAATGGTACGTTTAAAGGGCCCATATTACGCAGTTTTCTGATCTATGTTCTAACGCCTTTTCCTCATCACAAACATCTGGAGTTGTGTTTTGTTTCATTCCACTTTGTGATGTCATGTGGGAATACAGGAAGTGCTCCATTGTGTTTTTAAACTCCACACACATTCACTAGAATCATTTGGATGATTTCAGCCCTGGAATTGCCAGTATCTACTCAACAAACATTGAAAGCTCTCACTTCATGACATCACAAGATGGAACAGAACTTTTTGAGCTTTGGAGATGCAGACAGACTAATAATTAATACTCAAAAATGTGTGAATGAAACAAAACAACTCCAGGTCTGCTTTTGAGGAGATAACAATGTTCCAACGTGGCTTAAAGCTCACAAGAGTTAACTTTGCGTAATACAGAATCTTTAAATTTTATTCAGATTGTCTTGCAAGATAACTATAAAAAAATAACTCTACAAAAACAAAATCTGACCACTACTAGCACTGGAGCGGTTGCATTCATACATTTTACATGAGAACTCTGCTAACTGGCATAGGATACTGTATAAAATTGTGCTGACCCAAAATAAAATTCCCCGTTAAATTTGTAAAGTCTACCAATGATCATCTCTGGCTGCGTCGCTCCACTCTGTCACCGTCTCCTACTCTGTATTTTCACTCCTACAGTTTGCCGGGGGCCCTACCATCTCTGCTCTGTTGTCCCTATGAATTATACATAGATAAACACACACTCGCAAACAACAGGGAGGCGGGCAGACGGGGTGGCACGCGACCTAGTGTTTTATCTCCGCTCACAACAGAGAAATCAGAATCAAACTCCCTCACACCTGCATTTTAGGTCTTATATTACGCAAAAATTAACTCTTGTGAGCTTTAAATCATGTTAGAATGTTGTTACCTCCTCAAAAACAGACCTGGAGTTTTATTTTGTTTTGTTTCATTCACATTCACGTTTGAGTAACCCTTTACTATTCGTCTGTCTACATCTCCAAAGCTCAAAATGCTCTGTTCCACCTTGTGATGTCATGTATCTGTAGTTTAAGTCAACAGCTCCTTTAACCTTTTCATAGTAGAGATTGGCAGTTCCAGGGCTGAAATGACCAAAATGATTTGAGTTAAAGCGTATGGAGTTTAAAAACACAGTGGAGCATTTTGTATTACCACATGACACATCACAAAGGTGATGCTTTTTACAGATGGGTAGAGATAAACAAAATAATAGTATAGTTTAAAGCAGTGACGTGCGGTCAGAGGAGGCAGGGGAGGCAGTGCCTCCCTTGTCAATCATGAAAAGAAGAAAAGATTTATTATAAATTCAAATAAAAAATAATAATTATCTACGGTGGCCGAGAGGTGCAAACCAAATTTACAAACTGTAAAACACTTTTACAAACTGTAAAACACTTTTACAAAGTTTGAGACAAATTTACATTTTGGAAACCATTTTTACATATCATAAAACAAAATTACAAGTTCTGAAACAAATTTGCGTTTCAGAAAACAATTTAACAAGTCACGAAACACTTTTACAAACTCCTAAACACTTTTACAAATCCCAAAACAAATTTACAAGCGAAATTTAACCGGAAAGGGAATGTCCCAACTGCGGGGTTTAACCGAAGTGACGACGAGAAGCGGCCAGTACGAGAACTATTGATGGTGTTTATGGTGAAGCACGATGGACAGCGAGCAAGTGATGCTTTGCCCGTTTTGTGGGGAACATATGAGCCGATTAACGCGATTTTGTTTTTTGTGTGGTCGGTCTTTAGAGTTTTTAAAAGGCACAGACCAGACCGACAGACCGGATATGCTGCAGCAGTGTATAAGATATTTTAATGAGGGACACTTGTACGCCGTAATCGTGGACATGATGTCATGTTTACACGGTGTTCACATCAGCTTGTGGTCTCTGAAAAGCAAACCAAATGAAGCCGGTTTATATCGCACTGAATTGCGGCCATGGTCCCGTTCTCCGTGCCGCAGTCAGTTCTCAGTCTCATGGGAGTGACCCCAAGGTTTCGCACACATGACAGAAAATAGTGAGCGATCACACTTGGGTCATTATTAGCCGGTCCACGTGCAAGCCACATTACTTTACGTGAAAACCCATCGATACAGCCTGAAATAGCCAAACCGAATGGCTTAAGTTTATCATAACCATCCGCGTGCCACATGTAGTTCGGTCCCATGGAGACCGACTGTGGCACACAGCTACAGAGCGCGCGCGGGAGCTGCTTTGCTAAAAAGCATATACATTAGTCTGTTTATTGCAAAAAATACCTTGTTCCCAGTTTTGAAATACTGAACAACAATCATATTTTATTTTTCCTTTTTTTTAATTGAAGTTTTTGTTCTTTTGAATTAAGAATATAGAAAAGCCCTGGTATAAGTAAGTCTGCTGCACTGCTGCATATAATATATAGTTGTTGTCTATCAAATGATGAATTATATATATTTTTTTTTTTTTTTTTGGGGGGGGGGGGGGGGGGTATTTGCATTTGTAAATCTGACGCTAAAAGCGTTAGTGCCTCCCCAGCTGTCAACCTCACCGCACGTCACTGGTTTAAAGGGCCCGTATTATAGGAGCAAATTTGAAGCCAGTTCCATATTAGGAATAGGAATTTATTTATGAATAAAATATCAAAATAAAAACACCAGGATCATGTAGAGCAGGTTAATACGAACATTTTAAGACCAAAATGACAAGGCTCACAGCAGCAGTTACAGAGAGAGGGGTGACAGTTTTTCAATGTAAAGTCAATTGGAACTAGAGTTGATGGAGCTGGAAGTGCCCCTATGCGCACTTTCAGTTTGGAATGCGGCGGCTAGCAGGTTAGCCATGTCCATTTATATAAACAGTCTATGATCTGGACATACTTCTGACATAATACAATACTCGTAAAGGTGCATTGTGTAACTTTTCTGGTGGAGGGTCTGTCAAATGCTTTTCTCCATGGAGATATTGGAGTATTGCTTCATCTGGAAATTTTCACAGTATGGTAACCCTTTCTAGCTTCATGGAGACCAAAACAGACCAAGTTACAGGTCAGATCTGTGGACAGGCGACCCGCTCAGTCAGAATTCCTGTTTTTCTAGGTATTTTTGCGCTATAAAACCACCTGTAATTGAATAAATGTAAAGTAGAGCTGTTTAATGTCATACTGTGGAACATTCTAAGCAGAGCAATGATATATCCATAGAAACAAGCAGGTGACGGACCCCCAGACTACACGTTACACAGTGCACCTTTCCCTGTGTACTGCGTCTCTATATGTGTACAGTGTTGTGCAGCAGAACCTCACCTGAGACAGAAGCTTGCTGTTATCATCTTCCAGGATCCGGACTTTGGTCTCCAGCTGTCTGATGTAGTTGGAGGAAGGATCTGGAGGAGACACAGGCACAAAGCAGAGGACGTGAGCACCACATTAGCATTTCAAAGACCAGACACATGAATGGGACAGACTGCAGCAGGAGACATGTGAGGTTCTGTAGGCTCTGTGAGGATACGGCTGTCAGAACCAAATGGTTCTGTGGTGAACAGTGGTGAACAAATAAATGTAAAGTAGAGCTGTTTAATGTCACACTGTAGAACATTCCAGGTAGAGCCACGATGAAACATAAATAGAAACAAGAAACATAAAAATATAGAAGCAAAAAAGTGACAGACCCCCAACCGAAATGTTACACAGTGCACCTTTAATGAAGAGTTAAAATGTAAATATGTAAAGATTATAGCCAACATGGCTCATTTCCATCTTCAGTTTGATGTCAAATAATGTACAGAACAGGGAAAAGTGCAGCTACAATCACACAAAAGTACATGTAACATCTGCACACTCATTATACACACATTATACATACAGTTTTAAGGACAGATCATTTGAAGTTAAACCAACAGCCTCTCAATATAAAATTGTCATTTGGTTAAACATGGTGACATATTTGACCACTGAACAAACACTATTTTAGAGCGTCAGAAAATCCTGCCAGTGTTGAGTAGGGATGTAACGATATCCAAATCTCTCGATCTCTACGATATTTTCACCACATACATCTCAAGGTACGATATTTATTGCGATATTTTGTTGAAGCTAATAAAACTGTGAATATGCTACTTTTTCGTCTTAAAATGCCTTAATCCAAAGAACTAAGATTTAAAAGTGCTTAGAACGGTTATTTCTTCATGTAGTCTGCACTGAAATGGAGCAAAGGATCATGGTCTGTGTAGTTCCCACTGCTTTTTAGCTATTGCTCTACCATAACTATTAATTTAAGCAAAGAAACTTGTAATTCGATATATTGTGATGGTCCACGAAATTATTGTGAGACCTTTGACGATACGAAGTCACAATATTTTGGTTATTGTTGGATGTTGTGTAGGACCTTTGACCTGCTCCATAAGCGAAAGAGAGATGTTCAAAAGCACTTTTCCTAAACACACAGAGCAGTCACCTCTACAGCCTGCTCTTTGAATTTCTTTTCTCAAACAAGACTGTTAAAAATGTTGTATACCAAAAGTAAATCTGCATATTTGATTGTGTTGTCCCAGTTAAGAAATTTATATTTGTTTGTTCAGTCAGGTTACCTCCCGGTTGCAGGTCAACTTCCAGCTCCAGCCTCTAAACATTCCTGCCCAGATAAGCTGCATTTGACCCGCCCCTGAACCTGCCGCCACCTCATATTTCACAGCACCCGCTCCACACCCGCAAATCCCATTTCCACACCCACCCTGGCACCTCTTTTTCGGTGCCAACCTGCCAGGCACAGACATCCGCTCCTCACCGCTCCACTGAGGATTCAAAGATGCACTGTTGAACCTGATAACGCCTGGAGTGTACACAAGACGGAGTTCACACTGAGGACAAGGACAATCAGACCTACAGAGACATGTTTGATTTACAGCAGATCAAAGCACAAGCAAAAAGGACTTGAGTCTGAAGTGTGGAGTGAGGAGAAGGAGATGAGGAGGAAACTGGGTTTGTAAAGTGAAAGAGAAACTGCAGAGAGAGAAAGAACGAAAAGAAAATAAAGGGCCATATTATGCTATTTTCTGATCTGTTATATGTATTGTTGTTCCTTCTTGGAAACAGACCTGAAGTTTTGTTTTGTTTCATTCACACATGTTGAACACACAAACCCTGCAGATTTAGCAGAGTTCTTCTCCCATATGGAAAACACTCTGTTCCACCTAGTGATCTCATGTGGTAACACAAGAAGTGCTCCACTGTGTTTTGAAACTCCACACACCTTCGCTAGAATTACTTGGATCAGGTCAGATCAGGAATTGCCAATTTCTACTGAACTAAAGGTAAAAGGAGCTGTTCATTTGAAAGGTACCAGTTCATGACTTCACAAGTTGGAACAGGGCGTTTTGAGCTTTGGAGATGTAGACAGACTAATAAAGGGTTAGTAACATGTGAATGAAATAACATTACAGTCACTCTCACCTCGTGGATTTTCACTCTTAAAACTTTTTTGTCTGTTTGCGTTAATGTGTGCATTGTGTCACCGTGGTAACTCCTAAATATTCCACCAATAGAGACACATGCTGAACACCCTGAGTGTGACATCACTACAAAATATCAATTAGTTCACATTTTGACCATTCCAGTAATATTCCCACACCTGCAAATCTGACCTCTGACGAACTAGATGACAGGTTCTGGTTGCTTTTTATGAGACAGTAGAGACAGTTAGGCAGTTACACAGAGCTCCGTGAAAGTCCCGCCCCTCCTCCCATGATGCTTTGTGACCCTGTAATCTGCACTCATCTGCCACTACACTGAAGACTCAAGCCGATTATGGCCAAGGCTCCTCCCGCTGTTACCACCACTGCCCCGAGACAATGGAGCAGACTTTATTAAGATTATGAAGATATGAAAGAGATAATATTGGTAAACTTTTGTAGGCCTCAATCTCACTGCTCTAGTCTGTGTCCTCTTGGATTTTAAAGGGTCCGTACTACGCCATTTTCTGATCTATGTTTTAATGTTGCTTCCTCATCACAAACAGACCTGGAGTTGTGTTTTGTTTCATTCGCACATGTTTAACACACACATCTTGCATTTTTAGTTCTTCTCTCAAACTGAATACTGGTACAAGAGCTCGTGTCATAAGGTCTCACGAGACAAAATTGCCACGAGATTGTGCACACATACTAAAAATGATCTTTTTCATGTTTTTGTACTGGCGAGCTACATTTTTTGAGAATGCATAGACCCAAAAAGCAAAGCTACAATGACAGCAGAAGTATTATAAATAAATACAGCCTATATATTATAGCCTAAATAATGTCAAAATCTCATCTTGTTCTTGGAGATCCAGTCTCGTGTCTTGTCTCTTCTTTTTATCTTATCTTGTCCCACCCCTACAGACCAACAATAAAGGATTACTCAAACATGTGTGAATGAAACAAAACACAACTCCAGGTGTGTTTTTGAGGACGTAACAACAGTCTAACATGGCTTAAAGCTCACACGAGACAATGTTGCATAGTATAGGACCTTTGAATCACATTTTATTGCGTAATTGACAAAGTAATAAAACTTTTATTATTGCTGTTGTTTGAGTAAGCTCTGGCTACAGACACTGGGGCCACCCAGTAAGAATTCTACTCAAGTTTCTACACTAACCCCAGGTGAATGCTAACCGAACTAAACACACAAATACAAAACCAGAACAAAATAGAACTGTCTTAAATATCAAATGTCTCAAATAAAAAATGATCATTGTAGACCTTTATAACTGAGACGTCTAAATCCAATATTGTGGTAGTAAAAACACGCAGTTTGGAGCCTGGAATGTTCCACGGTGTGGCATTAAACAGCTCTACTTTACATTTATTCAATTACAGGTGGTTTTAGAGCTCAAAATTACCTAGAAAAACAGACATTCTGACTGTGAGCGGAGTCGCCTCTCCACAGATCTGACCTGGAACTTGGTCTGGTTTGGTCTCCATGAAGATAGAAAGGTTTAATGCCATACTGTGAAACATTCCAGACAAAGCAATAACATCTCCATGGAGAAAAGCATTTGATGAGCCCTCCACCAGAAAAGTTACACAATGCACCTTTAAATGGGACAGTTTAACGTTTGACTTGACTACATTAGTGATTCATTCATGATTCACTGACTTCATTAATGATGAATTACATTTGAAATCCATTTTTATTTGTTTCTAATGTGTAAAATATGTAACTGAATCAACATTTTTGGCAGACTTAGTAGACTTTAGACTAGATGACATCATTAGTACAGAAAAATAACAAATAAACCATAAAACAAAAAAGAAACTAAGTCTGAAAATACGTAGTGATTTATCTTGTAGTGTCTGTGTGCATGCTTGTGTATGCTTGTGTATGTCTGTGTGTGTCTGTGTGCGTATCTTTATGCGTGTCTATGTGTCTGTATGCTTCTGTGTGTGTTTGTGTGTATGCATGTGTGTGTGTATGCGTGTGTGTGTGTGTGTGTGTTGGTGTGTGTTTGTTTGTGTCTGTATGCATCTGTGCATGCAGTGTGTGTGCATGTGCATGTGTGTGTGTGTAGTGGACTTGAGTGTTCTAGAGTGGGCGTGGCCTGTGTAAATAGGTCACACTGTTAGTGACGTGATGTGGTGACGGACTGAGGCTCCTGTCTGGGCTTCATTTGGCTTTAGGACCCTCAGCACGACATGGACTCACTATCTACACTATCTCACTATCAGATCAACGCACAACATCTACCTTGGTTTGACAAGTTTGGTCACAGTGTTAGTCTTTCTTGTAGTACACAGATTTGTGGGCTACAAGCGTCTTAGAAACCAAATGTATCCTCTTATTTCAAAAACCCATTTCTTTGATAATCCTGCTTAAAGGTCCTATAATATTACACAAAATGGACTCTTGTGGCTTTAAGTCATGTTAGAATGGTGTTTCCTCCTCAAAAAACACACCTGGAGTTGTGTTTTGTTTCATACTCTGTTCCACCTTGTGAGGTCATGAAGAGGTTGATTTCAAGTGAACATCTCCTTTTATCTTTTGTTCAGTAGTAATTCCAGGTCTGAAATTATTTAAATATGGAGGTATGTTTTTGATGAGGAAACAACATTAGAACATTGATCTGAGAATAGTGTAATATCGGCCCCTTAAGTTAGAAAATAGATTGAAAATAACAAACATTAACATGAAGTAAAAAATAATAAGGAATTTAATGTTAAACTGATCAACTACTCAAACCAAGATATTTGTAAAGTAAATATTCCGACTTTTTAACAGTGTAGTCTAACAATTGTACTCAGATCTTCTTTTATCACTCCATTCTCCATCTTTTGTTTTCTTGAGTTTATTGCTTACATTTGTATTTCGGTTTCTACCCACACACTCCCTTGTCAGCTCGTGTGATTATATTCAGGTTATGCAAATGCTAATTAAAACTCATCTCCTTTAGTGCTACTAAAAATAGGAAATACGCTGTAGGGGATGAATATTATAGGCTCTCGTTTACTCCTCATCGAAAATAACAAGAGAGACTTCCAGGATCCAAATGATTCGAGTGAAGGTGTGTGGAGTTTAAAAACACAGTGGAGCACTTTCTGTATTACCGCATGACATCATGACAAGAGGTGAGTGTTTTCAGTTTGAGAGAAGAACTCAGTCTAAATATATACACATGGATCTGAATTAGATCATTGTGGGGAAATGAGAATCTTGTGCTTTGTGTGTGTTGTGTGTATGTGTGCCTGTGTGTTTACGTGTATGAATGTGTGCCTGCATCTGTGTGTCTATGTTTGTATGTATGTGCATGTGTGTGCGTGTGTCTGTGTATGCACATGTGTACCTGCATAGGTGTGTCTGTGTGTTTGCGTATGTGTGTGTACGTATGTGTGTGTGTGTATGTGTGAGTGTGTCAGTGTGTGCGTGTGTCTGAGTGTGTGTGCATTTGCATGTGTCTGCATGCATGCATGTGTGCGTGTGTGTGTGTCTACATGTGTATGTGTGTGTACATGCGTGTGTGTTTGTGTGGGTGTCTGTATGTATGTGTGTGTAGCTGCACGTATGTGTTGTATATGTGTGTACGTGTGAGAGTGTGTGTGTGTGTGTGTCCGGTGCAGCTCCTCCCTCCTCATGTTCTCATATCAGTTGTGTTGAGGGGATGAGAAGTGCTGCGCCCTGAGAGTTTGTCAAATGGAGTGTGAAAGCTCCACCAGGCTCTACACACACCGCCGCCATTTTCAACTGATGTTTTGACTCATGGCACTGGAAAGTACAAAGTGGAACATTTGTGCAACACTTGGGGCTGGACAACTGCAGATTAGCATGCTAGTCTACACGTCTGAAAGTAGGTTAAACATCAAAGTACAAATATACAGCCTGGAGACAAGTTTAAAGAGCCTGTATTCTCATCCATGTTAGAATGTTGTTACAGCCTCAAAAACACATCTGAAGTTGTGTTTTGTTCTTTCACACATGTTTAAGTAACACTTTATTATCAGTCTGTCTACATCTCCGAAGCTCCAAATGCTCTCTGTTCCACCTTGTGATGTCATGAAGTGGCAGTTTGCAAGTGAACAGCTCCTTTTACCTTTAGTTCAGTAGAGATCGGCAATTCCTGGGCTGAAATGATCCATCTTATTCTAGTGAAGGTGTGTGGAATTTAAAAACACAGTGGAGCTCTGTGTTTTCAGTTTGAGAGAAGAACTCACAGGCTTTGTGTGTTAAATGTGTGAATGAAACAAAACAACTCCAGGTCTGTTTGTGATGAAAAAACAACATTAGAACAGATCAGAAAATAGCGTCACATGGGCCCTTTAACAAAGATTATTTTGAAGAAAAAATATTACACAATGTTTAGAAATGTGTTTACAGATACACAAATTAAGCAGCTTCTTTTTCTGGGTAGAGAACCACTAAAAAATAAATGTCAACGTGTGATTTTTTGGGATTTTTTTTTTTTTTTCCATTTGTACTAGTGGCGGTAAAAACGTGAGTTCATACCATCTTGAAAATCAAATTAAAGACTGCATGACTCCAAATACAACTACAAATAGGTCTGCTTTAAAGTTGCATTGTGTAACTTTTCTGGTGGAGGGTCCGTCGAATGCTTTCTATCATCATGGAGACCCAACCAGACCAAGCCACAGGTCAGATCTGTGGCTTGGTCTGGGCGAGCTATAAAACCACCTGTAATTGAATAAATATAAGTTAGAGCAGTTTAATGTCATACTGTGGAACATTCCTGGCAGAGCAATGACATCTCCATAGAAACCCAACCAAAAAGTTACACAATGCACCTTTAAAATTCAACACGTATCCTTATTCTCTTTACTTTGTGCACAGTAAATGTTTTTTCTTACAATAAAATCGAAGTAGACATTAAAAAAGTGCAAATATAGAAAGGAAATGGGGACAAAGAGAACCAGAGTGTGTACATTTGTATTTGCGACGCTGCTTTTCCTCCAGCAGGATCATTACAGTTACACACCAAGGCTGTTCCCGACATCAAAGTTAAACACTAGAGTTGTATGGCCTGGGATTTCCTCGTGTTTTTGCCGTTCAAAGCCCGAAGCAGCTCTGAAATCGCAGTTCTTTTATCTCCCGTTGTGGTTAAAGACGAGGATTTTATGGATCGGGAGAATGATGAAACAGGGACATATGCAGAGGGCTTCTATAGCAGGAGGAGTACAATGAGGGCGGAGGTGGGGGTATGTAGGGCGGGTGGGATGAGAAGACGAGTTATATCGGGAAAAACCTGTGGAAATGCAGTACTGCTCAGACTGGGGAGAGTACTCAGATGGAAAAAAGTAAACTGTGAATGCTAGTCAAATTTGCAATGGGAGCAGTAGTAATAGAAGGTTGTACTAGAGACTGGGCTTGGGTTATCACATCAAGATCATTTTCAGAGAGCTTAAAAGGTGCACTGTGTAACTTTTCTGGTATGGAAATAAACTTAATCACAATGGAGACAGGTTAATGGTCAGATCTATGGAGAAGCAAGCCTACTCATCTTAAGAATTCATGTTTTTCCAAAGTATTTTTGAGTTATAAAACACCTGTAATTCAAGAAATTGGGACAAAGAGATAAGGAGTAGTAGTAGTAACAGCAGTAGTAGTAGTGCCAGTAGCAGCAGTAGTAGTAGCAGGAGCAGCAGCAGGACTAGCAGTTGAAGTAGCAGAAGTTGTAGCAGTACTTGCAGTAGCAGTAGCTGTAGTAGCTGTAGTAGTAGTAGCAGTAACAGTAATAGTAGTAATAGTAGTAGTAGTAGTAGTAGTAGTAGTAGTAGTAGTAGTAGCGGGACTAGTGGTTGAAGTAGTAGAAGTAGTAGCAGTAGCAGCAGTAGTAGTAGAAGTTGTAGCAGTTGTAGCAGTAGTAGCAGCAGCAGCAGTAGTAGTAGCAGTAGTAGAAGCAGTAGTAGAAGCAGTAGTAGAAGCAGTAGCAGAAGCAGTAGCAGAAGCAGTAGCAGTAGTAGTAGTAGTAGTAGCAGGACTAGTAGTAGAAGCTGTAGCAGTAGCAGTAGTAGTAGTAGTAGTAGTAGTAGTAGTATTGGTAGGACTTGTAGTTAGTTATAGACAATTGGTAAATAGTAGAAGTGGCAACAGTAATAGTATTCAGTGGTAGTAGCCTGCAGCAGTAGTACCCGTAGTCTTAGAAGTAGTATTGATATTGTACACTCAAAGAAGAAGTCTGGGTCAAGTACTTCAAGATGTTTCCAAAAAAAAAAAAAACCTAGAGCAGTGTAAACAGAGGCAGTGTGGATTCTTTTCGTGAGCCAACGCAGCTACAGAAGTGAGAAGCATGTTAAAATGTCCGCTGTAGAAACTGGACCGAGAGATTAAAAAAAACATAAAAGGAAGAGAAGAGAGAGACCACCGCATGAATACAAATGTCCTTTTGAATTACACTGAACCACTGTGAGAGTTTTAACACTGGGTTACATCAGCTTCTACTGTTAGAGGGAATAAAAGCCCCACACTGCAGTACTACAATACTATTCTCTTTGCACGAGGTTGTGGGGCAGATTCTGAGGACTTTTCTGATGTTCTAATGTTGTTTCCTCGTCACAAACACACCTGGAATTGTGTTTTGTTTTGTTTCATTCACATGTTTAACACACAAACCCTGCAGATTGAGACTCTTGAGTTCTTCTCTCAAACTGAAAACACTCATGTGGTAATACAGGAAGTGCTCTGCTGTGTTTTTAAACATCATCCATCTTCACTAGAACCATTTCGACGATTTAAGACCTGGAATTAGCCATTTCTACTGAACTAAAGGTAAAAGGAGCTGTTAACTTGGAAACTACCGCAGGGTGGAACAGATCGTTTTGAGCTTTGGAGATGTAGACAGACTAATAATAAAGGATTACTCAAATGTGTGTAACTCCAGGTATGTTTGTGATGATGTAACAACATTCTAGCAGTTCTCAAGAGTCAATTTTGCACAATATAGAACTGTTAATTTTTATGTAATTATGTTTTAAATATTTGACCCAAACTGCACTCACAAAACTGGACGAGTTAATGCAAAAACAACTATTTATACAAAAATGTACTAGGAAACAATGTATGTATATAGAGATTTAATAGAAGTAACAGTAGTAGTACTTTAGAATTCAGTCTGCCTTTTATACCTAAAAAATACCAAATCTTAGCCAACTTCTAGTTTCTGCTGTTGTCACATATAAATACTTATTACCTAAATAAAATGATCAGTCGACTAACAGTTGGTCCATTAAGACGCCAATCAACCGATTAATCGACTAAACAGCTAAAGGGGCCCTAGTTTTTATAAAAAGATAAGTTATTTTATTTCTCTCAACACAGGAGTGTGTGTTCAGCTGGCGAGGGCACTGCCACAGCCACAGGACATACCACAGGAGCAGAGAGGAGCGAGACAAGTGGGCTCCCATTCTGTATTAATAAGCAACAGTGACCCAACCTGGCAACCTGGGCACGTCAAACCTACAGGGTCCTGGAAGGCCTTCAAAGCCGCCCCTGGCCCACGCATTGGAGGAGAGCTAACCCCATGTGACAGGACCTGGCACCTGCTCACCTCGTCCTGGGAGCTGCTGTTTCATGTGAACTCTGTGAGCCCTGCTGAAGAAGAGGAGCCCTGCTGAGAGCAAAGAGGCACAACCAAAAGAGACTGAAGAAGAGAGAGCGAGATATTGGTATGCATATCATCAAAATTTAATGATGGTGGTCATATTTGAAAGGACTATCAGGAGTAAAAACACACGCGTATATAGAAATGCACCAGTTTAAATATGATTACATTTGTAGTGGTGGTAGTGGTAGTAATTTGCCTGACAGGGTCTGGAACCGGACCATAGAGTGTGAAAATTGTCCGGCCAACCTTGAGATGATCCAACCACTGCTGCTAATTTGTCTCACGTGTCTCTCAAATGTAGAAGACATCTCCTCTCCAAAATTCTGTATCATTCAGAACAAAATATAGAACTTTTACCTCAGATAAGTCATAGTTCGGTGCTTCAATTGTTGATTCTGCAAAAATCCAACTCCTATGTTGTTTTTTTCCTATTTTTTATGTGTAATCAGCTATGTTTGTTTTTGAGGCAAACAGAGCATGATTCTCTCTGATTGGGAGACAGGACACAGCTCCGGATCCACTCGTTTCTGTAAAGTTTTGTCAAAGTGTGTGGTTCTGGCTGCACAGGTAAGGTAGTAATAGCAGTAGTAGGAAATGCGTAGGGGATTAGCAGCCATAAAAGTCTGAATTACAATTAAAATAAAAAAGGGTCATATTACGCTATTTTCTGTTGTTCTAATGTAGTTTCTTCATCACAAACAGACCTGGAGTTGTGTTTTGTTTAATTCACACATGTTTAACACACAAACCCTGCAGATTTAGACTGAGTTCTTCTCTTAGACGGAGTTTGAGTTTGAGACTCCCAAACAGAAAACACTTTTCCACTGTTCCACATTGTGATGTCATGTGGTAATACAGGAAGTGCTTCACTGTGTTTTTAAACTCCACACACCTTCATGAGAATCATTTGGATCATTTCAGCCCTGGAATTGCCAATCTCTACTAAACTAAAGGTAAAAGGAGCTGTTCACTTGAAAATTACCACTTCATGACATCACAAGGTGGAACAGAACATTTTGATCTTTGGAGACGCAGACAGACTAATAATCCAGGATTACTGAAATAAAACAAACACAACTCCAGGTCTGTTTTTGATGAGTTAACAACATTCTAACATGTCTTAAAGCTCACAAGAGTCCATTTTGTGTAATCCAGAACCTTTAAAAATCAATACTAAAACTGGTATCGAAACTAGATATATGTTTTGATACTTAATACAGGTTAGGTGGAGATGGTAAATACTGTTAATTTGATGATTACTATGGAGACAGTAAATAATCTTTAAGTTGCACAATATCACCATGAGTCCAGCCTGATTTAAACTTTATATTGTGCAGTAACAGCCCTGGACACACACACGCACACACACACATACACGCACAGTCTGTAGAGATTTACAGATTTCGCCCTGAGCGCCTCTAGTCACTCACAGAAATATTTGTTGTTCAGCAGAGTGAGATATGAGTGATGTGAGGGGGCGGGGCAATGAAGAGGAGGCATATGATTGGCTGAAGGGATCGTGGAGCTTGAGCAAGAAGAGACGGGCTTCGCTAACTGTAAAGAATGGAATGTCAAAGGTGCATTGCATAACTTTTCTGGTGGAGGGTCTGCTGCCTGATTGTCTCCATGGAGATGTTATTACTTTGCCTAGAATGTTCCATGGTATGACACAAAACGCATTTATCTCGCATTTATTCATTACAGGTGTTTCTGTTGCTCAAAATGACAATTATTCCTTCTGTGAATAGAGGCGCCTCTCCACAGATCTGACCTGTAATGTAGCGTAGTACTGTAACCTGCTTGTCTTCCTCGTGATAGATACATAGGTTTAATCTATACTGTGGAACGTTCTAGACAAAGCAATACTATTTCCACAGAAATAAGCAAGGGCAGACCCTCCACTGGAAATGTTACGCAGTGCACCTTTAAACTTACTGACAATTTAAAAAAAGGTATTCTTGTCGTACAGAGATTACTGCGTTGAATGTTCCACAGTATGGCATTAACCTGATTTAACCTCATTCTTTTTTCATTACAATGGGTGTTTTTAATACCATTTATCCTGTGATTGGGGACGCTCTCCATAGATCTGACCTGTAATCTGGCCTATTGTTGTTACCCGTTTGTTTCCATACATGCACTTACCCTCTCATTCCATGTTTTTTTTTTTTTTTTTTTCCCATGTCAACCCTAACCCTTACTACTTTTTTTTTTTTTTTTTTACTTTTACTATTTTTATTCTTTACTAAATAATTCCATATATTTTGCTTCATATATGTAATGTCTTCTGTTTGTATATAAAATGTAGAAAGTGGTAAGAAAAAAAATAATAATAATAAACATTGAATAAGAGGGTGAGTTCAAATTTTAAATGGTAGAGTCAGTTTAATGCCATACTATGAAACATTTCAGGTAGAGAAATCACAGTTAATCAATACAGCAGTAATAACAGACATAACATCCAAGCATCGTTTTACACGTGTCTAGACCAGAGAATCAATGAGGAGACATAAGACCTGAGTCAATAAAGCCTCTGTGCATTAAAGGGCCCCACAGAGCCCAAAAGAACTGACTCCTGTGGAAATAATTACACTAAAATAATCCGGTAATGGAGACGGAATTGGATTAAACATGGACTTGTATTCTACCATGGCCGTCTGTTTGATACATAAAGACAATTGATTTAGACTGACAAACAAATGGGCCACTGTGATAGAGTTAGAAAGAGACAAGAGACTAAACCAGGATTAAAAACCAGACCTAAACCACGACCAAACCAGGACCAAACCAGGACCAAACCAGGACCAAACCAGGACCAAACCAGGACTAAACCAGGACTAAACCAGGACTAAACAAGGGCTAAACTAGGACTCAAACCAGGACTAAAGCAATGACTAGGGCTGAATGATTTTAAGAAAAAATGGAATTGCGATTTTTCTGGCAGATATGGCGATTTCGATTTCATTCACGATTTTTTTCAATGCACATGAACATTCGCAAGAATGAAAACTAAAGTCAAGAATTTATTTCAAATGTTCTATTTATAAAAAAATAAAAAAAACATGCTATACATAGGGTACATTGAGCAGTTATTACAGCTGAAGAACTAAAAGAGCCGTCTATGGCTCAACTTAAGTAGAGCAAAGATATATGGCTCAGTCGTTCTGCTTGACCACAGATCAGTAGTTGTGGCATAATACTTCACATTTTCCAGCTCTTTCACCACCTTTTCTTTACATTCTGCGTACAGCTGTGGGATGGCAACCTGACTGAAGCATGTGTGGTCAGCTTCTGTCGGACTAAAGGGCAGGACTCAGTGGAATATGCGTGTTCTTTCTGTGACTGAGGGATGTTCTGCCTATGGTGAGTCTGTTCTGTGCTTCTATCGCGTTGGAGATGGTTCATGTTAAACTTTTCAGAGATTATACGTGTGCAGGTCGTACGTGTGCAGCGCAGTTCTTTATTTCACTCATGCACTTTATTTATGTTGCTACTGTTGTGATGAAAAGACTGAAAGGTGTAAATAATTCTCTTAAGACTCGCTCTTATGAGCTGTAGTGGAGGATGGTGCTTGTTGTAGTCTGTTTTCTGGGAGTTGTAGTTTTGCCTGTAGTTCCCCTGGTTAGCACTGGTTTAGATGTCAAAAGGGTTTTGTGGCTCCGGGTGTTTTCTTTTCTGTGGGAGACGGTCCAAATGGCTCTTTGAGTATTTAAGGTTGCCGACCCCTGCACTAGACGTTTCACTGGACTTTCTCCGTGCACTCGTCATGCAAATGCGCGAATGGCGATACAAATTGGTCGTGTTTCCACTGGATGTGGCAACTTTAGCACGACGTGTTTTGCACAGCACCTGTTTCTGATGTTCGTCTGCAGCCTCAAACCCGAAATACCTCCAAATGACCGACGTGCTGTTTTTCTTTGGGTTCAAAACCCCAGACTCTGCTTCTGGTCCCGCTAAAGCCATTTCTGAAACTGATGACCAGCTACACTGATTGGAGTCGAGAACACGTGACCTGTGCTGCCGCTTCTGATTGGTGAGCTCAGCAGCGCGGCAGGGAGGCGGCGTACATGTGTGAAATAGTTGACGAAACAAAACCTGGGTCAGTTAGGAGCGCTGCAAAAAAATGTGGCTTTAACTATCCCAGAATCGTTTTGTCTGAGTTCGCGATTTTCGGTCTAAAACGATAGATCGTTCAGTCCTAGCAATGACTAAAGCAGGACTACAAACATGACTAAAGTGGGACTAAAGCAATAATAAACCAGAGCCAAAGAACCTGGACTAAAGCAGGACTAAACCAGGACCAAACCACAACTCAAACAGGAGTCAATCAGGAATACAAACATGTAGGACTAAAGCAGGACTAAACAAGGAGCAAACCAAGGCCAAACAACCTGGACCAAACCAGGACTAAAGTAGGAATAAAGCAGGACTACAGCAGGACTACAAACATGACCAAGTCTAAACAAGGACCAGACCAGGACCAAAACAAGGACTCAAACCAGGACCAAAACAAGGACTCAAACCAGGACCAAAACAAGGACTCAAACCAGGACCAAAACAAGGACTCAAACCAGGACTCAAACCAGGACTAAACCAGGACTAAACCAGGACTAAACCAGGACTAAACCAGCCCTACTGTACATAAGTGGATCTGGGGGTGTGTGTGTGATTCTTGCACATATGATAAGATAAGATAAGATAAGATAATCCTTTATTTGTCCCACAATGGGGAAATTGCAGTGTCACAACGCAAGTTACAGAAACAGTAGGAAATAAGAGCATGCATCAAAATCAAGATAAATAATAATAAGTATTTACAATCAACTAAAAAACACAACACTGTAAGCTAAGCTAAAAGGCACAGGAACATTGCACAATAAGTGTTTTGATTCTGAGATGATTGTGTACATTGCAGGCTGCTGGGACTTAGCGCTGACACAGGGCTCGGTGCAGACGGGGCGTGACAACAGATCGACTTGTTTTTGTTCAAACATCACAGCCAAGACGTTACAGTAGATCACTTTGAGTCCAGGGCCTCGCGACCTCAATCCTTTTATTAGACTGTAACAGAGCTAATCTTCAGACAGTGGCTTTAATCCCTTCAAAATCAAAGCATGTTTTGACCATTTTTAATTAGCCCCCAACCATGTGTTAGTAGATCTGTCACGATAATTACTACATCAACTTATGATTCAAAAAAATTAAAGCTAATATTTATCATGTGTACATTTTCTGTGCACTACTGGGACATTTTTGGCCATTTTCAGAGTATATGATGATTTTGAGCTTTGGAGATGTAGACAGACTAATAAAGGATTAAAGGAATGAAGGACTCAAACGTGTGAATGACGCAAAACACAACTCCAGGTCTGTTTTTGAGGCTGTAGCAATATTGAAACATAAGTGTTTTCTGTTTGAGAGAAAAACTCAGTATGCAGGATTTGTGTGTTAAACATGTGTGAATGAAACAAAACACAACTCCAGGTGTGTTTGTGATGAGGAAACAACATTATAACATAGATCAGAAAATGGTGTAATACAGGACTTTTAATATCTAAATAACTGCCCAGTGTGATGTATCTGAGAGTTCCTTATCTTAAACGGACTCTGTGGTGCTTAAGGCCCTTGACTCTGGCGGTTAAAGGTCAAGACTAGTTCCTGATTTAGGAGGACAGACATTCCTGTGCTTGGTGAAGCAGAGATCACCTCCTGTTAAGTGGCACTCTGCAGGACCTTTGGCTGTAGACTCAAATTATAGAATGTATAGATCATTTCCCCATTAGCGGCTCATTTGTGCCTGCATCCACCAGCACATATTGCCTTTGTGTCACTGAGCAAGGCACTTCACTCACATTGCTTATCCCAGACACAGTTTGGCAGGTTGTGAAAAGAAGACCGGGCATCTCGTGAAAATGACCAGGTCAACAAGGCTTAATTTACTAAATCATACACTGAACTATAGCAAATGCAATAAATAACAATAAAAGCTGCACTATGTCACTTCTCTAGTCTCATGGAGTCAAGAGGATGACCCCACCAGGCCAAATTACAGGTCAGATCTGTGGAGAGGTGATCTCAGCTCAATGTAAGACTACATTTTTGTTAAGTTCCTTCGTCCGGAATGTTTCACAGTATGGCATTTAAACTTTCTATCTTCATGAAGACTAAACCAGACCAAGTTACAGGTCAGATCTGTGGATAGGCGACCCTGCTCACAATCAGAATGTTTGTTTTTCTAGATATTTTTGAGCTATAAAACCACCTGTGGTTGAATAAATGTAAGGTAGAGCTGTTTAATGTCATACTGTGGAACATTTAAAGTAAAGCAATGACATAAACATGGAGACAAGGTGCTGGACTCAGAACAAGAAAGTTACATAATGCAGCTTTGATTAGAGAGCATTTATTTTGCATATACACGTCAGCTTCACAAAACCATCGTAGCATTCGCTGATCTCATCCAAAAGCCTGTTCTTTCTGCACAATAAAAGCATTTGTGAAATCCAGACTCATCTCTCATCTCATCAGATAACATGCACGAGACGCTGGATCTAAAAACATGTGGATGTGACCAGACATAAACCCCACAGCGGCCACTACAGGCTTTGCACAAGAGGCTGGCTTCACCTTACACAACCCACTACTCGCAATGTCAACAAAGACCAGATAGGGGGCCCCGCGCTACCGGATGGCCCCACATTTTAACCCCATGTCTTTGCGGTTACCTTGGCGACACCACAAGAATCCCATGGCAACTGCTCATTAACATAAATTTGCATAGTCCCACTCAAATGACGGCACTGCTGAGTTGGCAAAGGTGGCGGGCTTATGTAAGAGGCGTCTAGCAGCTAGCATTTCAGCGCTAACTACAGAGCGGACTAAGTATAACCTTGCAAACCCTGTATTAAGACTTTCTAGATAATGCTATATGCGTGCGGCTTGGACGTGCAAATGAGCGACGCTTCCAATGTCATAAAAAGAGGAGAAACTTCCCCTCTTTTTCCAGTAACATAATCTGGTCTGTTTACAAGAATAATAAAAAGTGGTGATTACATTCAAATGCAAATGTTAAGAGTGGAAAAAAAAAGAAGACTGCATGAGCAAACTTGTGACTGTGAGTTGAATGTGAACGCTGTGGTTTTGGTATGTCTAAGCCTGACAATATCTGTGCACGTGCATAAACTTGTGCAGATTTAAATGTACTTAAGAGCTGTCAGTCGGAGCAAACCTCTCCCATAGAGTCAACAATGTAATTTAATGCAGATTTATATGGATTTGGCTGAGGTTTTCCCTGAGCAAACACAACTGTCAGAAGTATTCCAGTCATGTCATTGACTGCAATAATACAGGGCTGCTTGGGTTTGACTATAATGTGATAATGGCATTTTAAAGCACGTTCCAGGTCTCCACCCCTGTGTATTTTCCATACAGTTGTGTTATGTTAATACATCATGCACACACTGACGCCATTACAGTCTGTCATTGCTATAGCAAAGTCCAAAGAGTCTCTCCCGCCGTCATCTCTGGAATTTAGAGAATTCTTTAACAAATCACAAACAGGCAGTGGTGGAACACTATAAAGTAAAAGTAGTACTATTGAACTTAAAGTTGCACTGTGTAACTTGTCTGGTGGAGGGTCCGTCACCTGCTTGTCTCCAGGGAGATGTCAATCAATGGTAAATGGTGACATTTTTATAGAGCGCTTTTCCACCTTCAAGGCACTCAAAGCACTTTACAACAGGGAACCACTCACCCACTCACACACACACTCATACACCAGTGTACGCACACACTGGAGGCGAGGTAGGTTAAGCGTCTTGCCCAAGGACACAACGACAGCATTCATCTGTGGGAGCTGGAATCACACCGGCCAACCTGTGAGTCAGTGGATTTCACCTCTCAACCAGTGATGTTTATGTCGAGAGCGGGATTCAAACCTCCAACCTTCAGATCAGTGGACAAACGCTCAACCAACTGAAATTTAAAGAATGTGCAAAGTGTCACTACATTACTAAACTTTGAATAGATGAGTTAATGTGCCTAGAATGTTCCACAGTATGGCCATAAACTAAAGAATCTCCATGGAGACTTGCGAGCCAAACTGAGGTTTGATTTGTGGAGAGACAACCCCACTCACTGTAAAATGTTTTTTAAAGTTATTTTTGGGCAATAAATAACACTTGTAGCTGAGGAAATGCAAGAGAGATTTGTTTAATACCATACTGTGGACAATTTAAACCAAAGCATAAATATCTCCATGGAGACAAAACAGTTTGCAGACCCTTTCCAGAAAAGTTACACAGTGCACCTTTAAGTATACATTTTAGGTATCTATATTTTACTTAAGTAGATTTTACAGTGGATACTCTTTACTTTTATTTTACTACATTTTAGAGCTGGTATCTGTACTTTCTACTCCAGTACATTTTCGAACTATAGACTGAAAAGTAAAAGGATTTTTATTATAGTTTGAAATGTGCTGAAAAGGCTGAGGGTTTATTTTTAACATGTTTTGTAGTTTATTATATCTGAAAATATGTGCTTTTTACATTTTCTTCTAGCTGTTATTATTTCTATATATTTGTTTGCTCAAAGTACAGTACTATACTTTTACTTCATTATGTTCCATCACTGCAGATCATTAACTGCAGTACATTTCTAGAACCTAAATTTGAACTTTGAACAGTCATACTTCCATTTAAAAAGAAAGAAAAAACCCTCACTCCAATCTACACTTTTCTATCCTCTACACTTGCTTGATAAAAAGGGTCCCTGTAAAAGACCTGCAATTACCTCAGAGACAAAGGCGTTACATAAGATCTGTCCGTGCCGTGGTTATCTCATCCAAACAGTGAGGACTCACACAGGAGACGCTTCCACTTCCACTGACAGCGCTGAACTGCAGTGAGGCTAATGCTAAATGACAACTTCTTCACCCACAGGCCCCATTCTATACAGCAGTCATAGGCCTATAGGAATTAAGTGGTAGACAGAGAATACCAGGCTATAGTATTGTGTAAGAGGCCATTATAAACATTAGATAAGGTTGGAAGCGGCTTAAGGCGAGTCTAGACTGCAGAGATGTGGCTTTATGCTACAGGACAAACACAGCGAGTGGAGATTTATTCACAACTCAGTGCATTTGTCCTTAAAGATGGGAACGCCGGGTTGGACTAAGCTGTGTCAGCTACACGAGGCCACTCAGGCTACTTTATCGCCATCAAATCTAAATCACAATTAGCAAAGGCTGCTGTTATTACTCTTTCAATGTTTAGTTTTCTTTTCTCAGTGTTCCTGGATGGGTCAAATGGTCACATTTTTCTTCAAGGCACTCAAAGCACTTTACAACAAGGAAGGGGTCAGATCCGGTGACCCAAGATGCTGGCTATGGAGGTAAAAGGAGAAATTAAATTTGACAACTGGACAAAAGTTTATTTGGTCAAACACGTTTCGCAGCTCATCCAAGCTGCTTCTTCAATTCTGGTCAGACGCTGGTGGACACTGCTTTATATCTGTCTGAAGGGAGGAGCTAACTACAGTGAAATTACTCTGAGACTACCACACCTATTTGTTTACAGTTAGTTAGCTCGGCCTATTGAACTGCACTGAGTGTGGGGGTGTTGTTAGCAGAATCATTCAGGGTCATGATGGTGTTTTCACACCTCTGGACATGACCTGGACCTGCCCTATTGTTTTCTCTGTTTGTTTTGATTTAGGTTTGAGGATAGAATTATAAATGGGAGACAAATGATGTCTGAGACCTCCATTTCTGTTCAAGGAAGGATTCTCTTTCTTGACAAAAATAGCCTCTTTAACTCCCCTCTCAAACCAGTTCTTTTCTCTGGCCAAGATCTGGACCTTACTGTCCTCAAAGGAGTGGCCTGTGGCTTTTAGGTGGAGATGTACGGCAGACTGAGGTCCTTTTAGGTGGAGATGTACAGCAGACTGAGGTCCTTTTAGGTGGAGATCTACGGCAGACTGAGGTCCTTTTAGGTGGAGATGTACGGCAGCCTGAGGTCCTTTTAGGTGGAGATCTACGGCAGACTGAGGTCATTTTAGGTGGCGATGTACAGCAGACTGAGGCCCACTCTGGCTCTCCCGTCTGTGTTGGTATATCCTCTTGTGAAGTGGCTCTTTTGTTTCTCCAGTGTAGCGCACTGCAGCTAAGGAGCTTGCTAAGGACCTTTGAGACGCTACAGGCTTTTTACACTGTATGTGGCAACAAATGTGGCAGAAGACCTTCCAGAGGAAATACTTAGAATAAGAGAATGGACCATCTCATCACCAACTGATGAGAGTGAGGCCTTCTAAAACTTCTAAATTCTAAAAATGGCCAAATAGCATTTATATATATATATGTGTGTTGCATGTAATGTAGAGAATGCCCCATGACTCAATACCTCAAAAAGACTTCGGGTATGTTTTTGAAGACGAATAACCTGTTTACAACTCCTTTAACACTGGACAAAGAGTATGAATGGTAGGAATGTAAAAAGTTTCCCCGTTTCATTTATAATTGAGATCTCTGTGTGATTCTAATTCATCCACAGAACAGACATCCATAATGCAGAGCTATCTTTAACAGGGCTGATAAAATGGAATGATTAAAAGCCCGATGTACAGTGCGTTCTTTCACAGTAATGAATCATGGCCTTGAATGAATTAGAATAACCAACTCCCACATCAGATCTCATTAGCACATACCACACCAGCAAACACAGCGCTGTATCAGGACTGTGAATGATGGTTTTAAAGTTCTGTACCAATTCAATAAGGATTTAGAAGCTAAGCTAAGGTATAAAAATTACTTTTCTTGCATTGTCAAAACTGTGTATCCAATTTTGTCTTCTTTTGTACATCTTCTCCTTGGCGTTTTTGCAGCTAGTTGCCGAAACATGTCAACAAAGTAAATACATCTCCTCCTGTATTGTCTTTAAAAAGAACCCAAGAAATTAATGCAACATTGTGTAATACTGTAAATGTACTGTTAAAGGTGCATTGTGTAACTTTTCTGATGGAGGGTCCAGCAAATGCTTTTCTCCATGGAGCTGTTATTGCTTTGACTGTTGTTATAGCTCTAATTTTACACTAAGGAGGTATCACTTTATAATACACCATAATAATTCATGTTTTATTAAGACATAGTTACAAAAGTGTCACTAATAAACTACTTAAACTATGTGTGTGCTCTATTTCAATACAAATGGGAAGAAACGAAAAATCAACAGGCTCAATAATGCCATTTCAGTTTTATTTATAACTTATCTCAAAAGAAAAATATGCACTAAAAACTATTTACCATCGCATTGTGACAATATTGTTCATTCCAGTCTAGTCCACTCTAGCCTTGACCAACTATGCTTTCCTTGTAGGGAGTATTATACTTCTGATAACGTAGCAAAAAAAAAAAAAAAGGAGAAAATTTAATTTGTCAACTGGACATAGTTTATTTGGTTGAATACGTTTCGCAGCTCATCCAAGCTGCTTCCTCAGTTCTGGTCAGATGCTGGCGGACACTGTTTTATATCTGCCTGAAGGGAGGAGCTTAATTACAATGAAAATTACTCTGAGACAACACATATTTAAATACAGTTTCAGTTGGTCAGGTGATACAATATGGAGTTGTTAACAGAAACTGTTAACAACTCCATATTGTATCACCTGACCAACTGAAACTGAGCTGCGAAACGTATTCAACCAAATAAACTATGTCCAGTTGACAAATTAAATTTTCTCCTTTTTTTGCCATGGATTCTACCTGGACGACTGAGGGATTTTACATACTTCTGATAACGTAGGCCAAAATAAGAAGGACTGAGCTGGCAGTGTGGGGATGGCAGAGCACAGAAATGCAATCTCTCGCAGCAAAAAAAAAAAAAAAAAAAAGAAAAAAAAAGAAAATACACAAAATCGTAATCCTGCCATCATAATAACTTTTTTTCTGTGCATTCTATTTGGCTGCAAATGTTCATCTCTTTCGTAAAATGGGCCAGACGTGGACACAGAGGTGTTGGGACTGTTTACAGACACAGACAATCCCCTCACAAGAGACAGTGGCTCAGTTGGTAGAGCGTTTGTCCCCTGATCCGAAGGCTGGTGGTTCGAATCCCGCTCTCGGCAGTTGAGCGGTCAGATCCAGTGACCCACAGGTTGGTGGTGCACAGATGAATGCTATCATCGTGTCCTTGGGCAAGACACTTGACCCACTTCATCCCCAGTGTCTGCGTACATTGGTGAGTGGAAAAACGCTATAGAAAAATGTGACCAGTGACCGTTTACCATAATCACTGTTTTTTCTGTGCATTGTAGTTGCAAATTTTCACCTTTTTTGTAAAGTGGAGCAGACGTGGGACTATTTACAGGCAGCCACGTAAAATCTCCTCACAAGACGAAGGAGCAAAACATTTTAATCTTAATCTTCCAAGATTCTGCAGCCTGAGTCTGAGCCAATGGCACCCAGCCAAGAGCACACCCATCCACCCATCCGCACGTGCACAATCAGGAATACATTAGACTTCTCAGAAGATTAATGACATGCTTTAGTCAAATATAGAGCTTTATAATTTTAATTTAATTAATTCCTTTTGGAAAGAAAATGGGCCGTTCCTATTTTTGTCATGGGCAATCTTTCCCCCAGCACGAATATATTCTAAAAGCACCTCAAAATGAAACCCCTGTGCGCCGTCTTCATCCAGTTATATGCAGCCTTTTATCATCTGTAAATCACGAAGCCCCTGTTAGCATGCTAGTTGTTGTTAGATTCACTATGTCTGCAAAACTTCACTCTGATTTCTAAAAGTTAGAAGCGCTTATATGGTCACATTTTTTTTTTCCACCTTCAAGACACTCAACGTGCTTTACATCAAGGAACCACTCACCCATTCACACACACATTCATACACCAGTGTACAGAGACACCAAGATGGGCTAAGTGTCTTGCCCATGGACACAATGACAGGATTCATCTGTGGTAGCTGGAATCACACCTCCAACCTGTGGGTCAGGGGACAAACGCTCTTACCAACTGAGCTACTGTCGCCCCTCAACTCAGTATTAGGCTGGTGATGTGTTCAGAACGTGAGGAATAACGTTCAATCACTGCAAAAAGTTTAAAATGAACTGAGACCAAAATCTTAAAGAAAAAAAATAATGTTAAAAAACGAAATATTCTGCTTCTCATGTTAGTAAAAATGAGGTACCAGGCCTTCAAGTTGAGAATTTTTTGAACACGTCCAAAAGCTTTCACATTGAAATGACTGAAAACTAAGGTCAGCAAAGTTTTACTCACAGTGTTGGTTAATCTGCTCTGTTTCACTTACCTACTTTGTTTCATTAACATACAAACTTCTCTCAAACTGAAAACAATCCAAAACTTCATACACCTTCACTAGAATCATTTGGATCATTTTAGCTCTGAAATTTCAACTGAAAGGTGAAAGGGAGAAAACTACTGCTCCATGACATCATAAGGTGGAACAGAGCATTTTGAACTTCAGGACAGATTTTAAAGTTCTTTTATTGGTTTACAAAGCTCTTAACAGTCTTAGTCCTATTTATTTATCTGATCTGCTTTTATCATGAGCCCTCTCGGACTCTCAGGTCCTCAGATCTCATACTTTTACTGTCCCAAGAGTCCAAACTAAAACTCACTCACATCCCCTGTCTGTGGAATAGTCTACCTGAGGATCTGGAACACAAAACTTATCTTTTTAATTTAGTTTTACTTGAAATTTACTTGTTTCAAATTAAATTATTATTATTATTATTCTACTTTGTCTTCAAATTTTAGCTCTCTTTTTTTTTTAATAACCTTTAAGATTGACATTATAACACAACTTAAAGCTCCATTTAGTATAATATAGGACCTTTAAATCTTGTACAGCCCTGCTATTGTTATTTGACTCTGTCCAAAAATACATTGAACTGAATCATAATCGTGACAAGTAGCAATTTTGATTTCATGGCAGCTCTGCACTAAACGTGAGGGAAACCAGTAAACTGCATCCTTGGGCCAAACGTCTGTCTTAACAAGTCTATAAGAGCTAATACCGGTTCGTTAGTTAATGTCTCCTGAGTGCCCCAAGGCTCAGAGTATGGACTTTGTACTACTTTTGTACTTTTTTTTTTTCTTTCAGTCTTTCTTAGAACAGAGATGCCAAACATTCCCAAAAGTGTCTCATCTTGTTTAATAATTCTGAAACTACAGGAACTCAATGTCTTTCAAAAAAGTTAGAATAGAAAGAGTTTTGAAGTGGGACAGGACCTTGTGTGCTGAGATAAGAAGCAGCAGAAAATTAGAAGAGACACAGAGTAGCTTAGCCAAAAGGAATGTTGTTTTAGCGTTTAGCAATTTACAGTCTATCTTGACAGGCTAATTATTGTTTGCGACACTTGTAGAGAATGTTATATTTAAAAAAGGGCTCATATCACGCCATTTTCTGATCTCTGTTCTAATGTTGTTGGGGGCGGCAGTATACACACCTGGAGTTGTGTTTCGTTTTATTCGCACATGTTTAAAAGGTGCATTATGCAACTTTTTAGCTCAAAAATAAGAAAAACAGGCATTCTGACTGTGAGCGGGGTCACCTCTCCACAGATCTGACCTGTAACTTGGTCCGGTTTTGTCTCCCCATAGGCAGCAAGGTTTAATACCATACTGTGAAACATTTCAGACAAAACAATAACATTGCCACAGAGAAAAGCATTAGAAAAAATTTACTAAACTGCACAAATTCGGCATATTCTCTCAAATAGAAAACACTCTGTTCTACCTTGTGATGTAATACAGAAAGTGCTTCACTGTGTTTTTTTTATTTTTTAGGTAAAAGTTTGCTGTTCACTTGAAAACTATTGCTTCGTGACATCACAAGGTAGAACAGTGCGTTTTGAGCTTTGGAGTTGTAGACAGACTAATAATAAAGTGTTACTCAAATGTGTGAATGAAACAAAACACAACTCCAGGTCTGTTTTTGAGGAGGAAACAACATTATAACATGACTTAAAGCTCACAAGAGTCCATTTTGTGTAATATAGGACCTTTACCACAATCTTAACTGTAAAGCAAAGCATACGCCTATACTAGTTAGTAGGTAGGTGGTAGTATTGTGTTGCTAAGTAACACATGTAGCCACAACTGCCCTGGGGCAAACTGAAGAAAATGTGTCTGGCAGCCTGACCTGTACAACCTCCATCAGTCATATTAATCACACAGAAGCAGGAAGGTGGTGTGAAGTGTCTTGCCCATGGACTGTACAAAGAAGTGGACCAAGTGAGTGGAGTCCCCCATAGTGTTCGGCTCCAGTCAAATGAAGCTCACTGAGGCTAGCAGTTATAGGAGAATTTGGAGTCGAGTTCCACATCAGGAACAGGAATTTATTTACAGACAAAATGGCGAAATAAAAACACCAAGATCATGTAGAGCGGGTTAATATGAACGTTTTAAGATCAAAATTATGAGTCTGACAGCAGCAGTTACAGAGAGAGGGATGACAATTTTTCAGTGTAAAGTCAGAGCCAGAGTCGATGGAGCTGGATGCACCCCCATGCTTACTTCCTATTTGGAACGTGGCGGCTAGCGGATTAGCTTTGTCCATTTATATATACGAGTACAGTGTATGGTCTTGCCCCAGGAAACAACAATAATAATAAAGGACTGGACTGGCAAGCCTCTAGTGAGCAGGCAAACAACTCTATCTAGAAAAACATGACTGAAGTACTAGACCGCTGGTGTCAGGGAGGTCTCATATAATTAAATTAGAGCTACATGAGTCCCATTAGCTTTAACTGTGTGTGCGTGTGCGTGTGTGTGTGTGTGTGTGTGTGTGTGTGTGCATGTGTGTCCATCTGCCCATATAAACCACTACAGCCTGGTTCATACATTTTGTTCTTTCACACTGTGTAGATGTGAGCATATGCAGTATCCAAAGCTAATAACCCTAATGGCCACAGATGTGAGCTGTGAGCTTTAGGCCTATTAAAAGGATCAGAGCGGCAGCAGCAGTTATGGGGTTGGTATTAGAATGATATACAGCCCCACAGTGTAACACGGCATTTAAAGGCCGCTCCTTCACAGTCACTGGGCATGAAGCCATCAGTCACGTCGTCATCAAATGTGAAGTTTAAATGGCGCTCAACATGTAGCATTGGATTTGTGTGAGTTTTTTTTTTTTTTTTTTTAATAAAAGAGGTATTTTAGTGTATCTTTATTGCAAAAAATAAAATTGCCAATATATAAACAGAGGTGTAGTTCTTGTAATGTTGGCATCAAGACCATAGACTGTATAAATGTTCATAGCTTTGTCCTGCTAGCCACCACGTTCCAAATAGGAAGTGTTCATGGGGGCACTTCTGGCTCCATCGACTCTTACATTCATTTATGTATTTATTTCGGGCAAGTAAGCATTCTACGTTTTTTTACAATGGAACTGAGTATTATCCATATCGACATTAGTGTAATCATAACAGAAACAAAACAACAAAAAATTATACATTGAAAAATTGTGGCCCCTCTCTCTATAACTACTGCTGTGAGACTCACTTGGGTCTTAAAATGTTGGCTCTACATGATCCTGATGTTTTTATTTCACCATTTTGTCCCTAAATAAATTTCTATTCCTAATACAGAAACTGGCTCAAATTCACTCCTATAATTGCCAGCCTCAGTGAGCTTCATTTGACTGGAGCTGAACACTATGGCTGACATCTATCTCCTTTAGACCACTTCTTTATATGGTCTATGGTCAAGATCCATTTTGAACAATTCACCTTCACCAAAATGTGTCTGTTTAAAAGTTGAAGTATTTTTAGTAACTATATCACTAAACGCAAGGCCTAAAATAAAAAAAATTAGTATTGAACCAAATTTTTTCCAGTTCAGTTCATTTTGAAAAAGCCCATGTGGTCAACAAAAGCACAGGTCTGTTTAGCGTGCGGCGGCGCTGGGGTCAGACGGAGACGGGGACAGACTCTTTGTCCAGAGGAGCAGCTGTTCTCTGGAGCTGCACTGTCAGCTCAGTTTAAACCAGAGTCACAGAGAGGGACTGAGAGCAGAGGGTGAGGCCGTCTGCAACTATAGACTAAAGAAGTGGACTAAGGGAGTGTGACGTCACCCATACAGTCAAATGAAGCTCACGGAGGCTAGTGGTTAATAGGAGCAAATTTGGAGCAGAGTTCCATATTAGGAATTGGAATTTATTAACAGAGAAAACAGTGAAATAAAAACAGCAGGATCATGTAGAGCGGGTCAATATGAACATTTTAAGACCAAAATGACGAGGCTCACTGCAGCAGTTACAGACAAAGAAGTGACAGTCATTCAGTGTAAAGTTAACTGGAGTCGATGGAGCTGATGATGGGCTACATCAACATCCCCTCTGTCTGTAACTGCTGCTGTGAGCCTCGTCATTTTGGTCTTAAAATGTTTGTATTAACCTGCTCTACATGATCCTGATGTTTTTATTTCACTATTTTGTCCATACATTAATTACTCGGAATATGGAGCTGGATCCAAGTTCGCTCCTATAACTGCTAGCCTCGTGAGCTTCATTTCACTAAAGCTGAATCCTGTAGGTGACGTCGTTTAGTCCTCCCTTAGTTCACTTTTTTATGCACTCTGTGGTCCATACTAGTACCTGAAGGCATTACTGCAAAATGAGACATAAAAAATAACTTGTTGTTTTTAATGAGGTTTGTAGTTTTTAATGAGTGACCGTTTGGAAACTCCTGCACCAGCACGAGGAGCACTCACATCACATGTAGTAAAGTGAAAAGTCCACTGATCCGTCTGTAGAATCGATCTGTATTGTGTGGATGCTTTGGTTTAGTGCTGGCGGCGCGGTTCACCAAATGGATGGAAAAGCTGACGGATGAGAAGAGATAGGAGGAGGAGAGAGCAGGAGGACAGAGGGGAAGGAGAGCAGGGAGGAGAGAGGAGCAGAAGAGAGGAGGGGGAGGAGAGGAGGGAAGGAGAGAGGGGGAGTAGAGAGGAGGAGGAGAGGGGGTTAGGAGAGAAGAGGAGGAGAGAGGAGGAGAAGAGAGGAGGAGGAGAGGTGGATAGGAGAGAGAAGGCTAAGAGAGGAGGAGAGAGGAGGAGGAGGAAAGAAGAGAGAGGGAGGAGGAGGAGAGAGGGGGACCACATTAGAGACAAGTGCTGACTACACAAATACAAGCAGAGGAAGGCAATCGGAAAAATGAGAAAAGATTCTGGTGGATCTGGGGATGATGTAATTCGTGGTTATGGAACTTCAAATAGAACAGGATTTTATTGTGAGAAGTAAAGCAGAGTTTATCAGGCTAACAGAGGGGGGACGCAAGGAAGGAAAAGTGCTGTACTTAAAAGGTGCATTGTGTAACTTTTCTGGTGGAGGGTCCGCCAAATGCTCTTCTCCATGGAGATATTATTGCTTTATCTGGAATGTTCCACAGTATGGTGTTAAACCTTTCTATCTTCATGGAAACCAAACAAGACCAAGTTACAGGTCAGACCTGTGGAGAGGCGACCCCGCTCACAGTCAGAATGTCTGTTTTTCTAAGTATTTTTGAGCTATAAAACCACCTGTAATTGAATAAATGTAAAGTGGAGCTGTTTAAAGTCGTACTGTGGAACATTCAAGGCAGAGCAATAACATCTCCATAGAAACAAGCAGGTGACAGACCCCCAATCAAAAAGTTACATGTGCATCTTTAAGTATACATTTGAGATATCTGTGCTTTACATTTTATGGTGTATACTTTTTGCTTTTACTTCACTACATTTGAGAGCAGGTATCTGAACTTTCTACTTCTCTTTTGAACTGGACTGAAAAGTAAAATTATTTTTTATTATTGTCTGAGACTGAGACCTGCTGTAAAGTCTGAGGGTTTATTTTAAACACATTCACAATTTGAGCAAACAAAAATATACAAATAAAAACACTACATACAACAGTATGGGTGTGTCTCTTACTGATTTAAATAGCTACATTTCATAAGATAAGATAAGATAAGATAAGATAAGATAAGATAAGATAAGATAAGATAAGATAAGATAAGATAAGATAAGATAAGATAAGATAAGATAAGATAAGATAAGATAAGATAAGATAAGATAAGATAAGATAAGATAAGATAAGATAAGATAAGATAAGATAAGATAAGATAAGACAAGACAAGACAAGACAAGACAAGACAAGACAAGACAAGACAAGACAAGACAAGACAAGACAAGACAAGACAAGACAAGACAAGACAAGACAAGACAAGACAAGACAAGACTTTATTGATCTCACAGAGGAGAAATTCACTCGTGACAGAAGCTCACAGTCAGGGGACAGTATAGTGCAAAAAGTTGTGAAAAATTGTGCAAACACTCAGAACAATAAGTAAATAAAATAACAATCACAATAAATATTAATATATTTACAACATAGTTGTCTTTAATGTGGATTATCTTTGAAAACTCCTCCTTAAATCAAAAATATATTTAATATTTATTTAGCTTTTCGCCAATAAAAACAAACAAAAAATATTAAAGGTGCACTATGTAACTTTTCTGATATTCTGAGACTCCAAGATCAGCTTGTTTCTCATGGAGTAAATTCAAGGTACTTTTAATATCTAAAAAATCTGGAATTGACTAAATGTAAGGTACATCGTCATGGAGACTGTTATACTGTTGTCAATAGAGATACATGCAGATCAAAGTTGTGGTTTTGGGGTTCTTTGCATTGGAGTTTCTGGACATTTAGAAGAACTGGCTGTGACTGAAGGAGCTCACAGATGTTCTGAACACAAGGTGAATATTACATGAGCTAAGAGTCTGGTCTATAGAACAGCACTGCAGTATGTCTGTGTATCTCTTGTACTTTATTTTGAGTGAAGGCACTTCCTCTTCTTTGGCTGCATCAATAATAGATTTGTAGGGACTTCCGGCAAGATGGCGAACAATAAAGACGCATAGAAAATAGCTCTCCGAAGTCGGTGAACTAGAACTTCACTAAAACTTGAAAACTCGTAACAAATCAGTTGCAAACATAGAATGAGTGGACCAGGACCGCGGAAAAGCCGTAGAAGACAAAAAAACATGTCTGAAGTTGCTGATAATGAAGAGAGTGACCACGAGGAGACGGAAGAAGGCATGGGGGAGTCGGAGCCAGGACACGCTAAGCTAATGCTAGAGGGCTTGACAAAGCTCACCAAAGAGCTTCAAAGCTTCCAAACCACCATGCAAAGTGAACTTACGTCGTTCAAAACAGAACTTAAACGAGACATAACATCACTTCGCCAAGATATGGAGAAGAAATTCAAAGAAAGCAACAAAGAGCTGGGAGAGCAAAGGATGGGCCTAGCTGAGGCCCAGACCCGCATCGCCAAACTCGAGGAGTGGCAAACGGAAGCTAATGCTTCACTGCAAAAGATGCTAACCCACTCACAGAGCATGCAGGACAAGGTGGTGGAGCTCGAAGCAAGATCCAGGAGAAATAATATCCGTGTATTCGGCTTGCCAGAGGACAGCGAAAAAGACTCGGTCATAACATACTTCGATCAGTTTTTTAAGCGTGAGCTGGACCTCGCGGAGGGCATGGAGCTCCATATCCAACGAGCGCATCGAACCCCCCCTTTTAAACCAAGGCAAGGTGAGCGACCCAGGGCGATAGTGGTCAACTTTTTGAAGTTTGAAATAAAGGAAATGATTCTGAAAAAAGCTTGGCAGAAGAAAATACGTGTAGCGGACAAACTGGTTCAATTTGACCACGATTACCCTGCGGAGATAGTACAGAAACGCCGCGCCTACACTGGCATTAAAAAAGTGCTGAAGAAAAAGGAGTGCGGTTCCAAACTCCCTACACCCGAATGCGGATTTTTTAGAGTGACGGCATTAAAAGTTATAACAACGCCATGGATGCTGCGGTGGACATGAGAGCCCGGGGCTACGACCTAAATCAACCAGAAGAAAACAGCGGAGGGGCGGAAAATACCCAAACAGCGACAGGATGGCAGAGAGTCGGTGGAGGACAGCCATGGGAGACGGGGCAACGAGCAAAGGAGAAGCTACGTGAATATCAGAGACTGTAACAAGATCAAAGACTGAACGAACGAGGTAAAAAAGGGCCCTCCTAGCAGATACGGTATGAATAAATTGAGCAAATAAAGCGTTAGTAATATTCATTTGTAGTACAACAGCTCAACGGCTTGGGAACAGGCTTATATAAACATAAATGCCGACGAGAGCGGATTGATAGATTATGTTGGACAATGCTAGACCTTTAACTACATCAGTAGGTTCTACTAACATGTCTAGTGGCGGGCCCTCACCTGGAGTGGGGATTCCCTGCCCACCCACCAACAGGGAAACTGGGAGAGGTTAACATCTCCAGCATGGAAGTCATTTGTTCATTATTCAGGTTACTTAAGGTTCAAAGTTTGTTTATTTTGTTCTTGTTCATCTGGGTACGCAATATTTTTTCAAAATCTAAAGACATGTATAAGTTAAATATTATTTCATTGAATGTGAATGGGCTAACTACCCCTAGAAAGAGAGGGAAGGTATTACTAAAACTGAAAAAAGAAAAAATACAATTTGCTTTACTACAAGAAACGCATTTACAAGATGAAGAACATGAGAAATTAAAAAAAATGGGGTTCAGAAATACATATTATAGTTCATTTAAACTGAGTCGCAAACGAGGTGTGGCAATTTTGATATCTAATTCTACAAACTTTGAGTTGGAAAAAGAAATTAAAGAAAAAGAAGGCAGATATGTGATAGTAAAGGGACGTTTGGACGATGAGATTATTACAATAGTAAATGTTTATGCTCCACCTGAAAGTGACAAACATTTCTTTAAATCAATGTTTGACACTATAGCAACGGAAGCAGAAGGAACTTTAATTTGCGGAGGGGACTTTAATATAATTCTGAATCACAAATTGGACACAACAAGTGCTCAAAAAAATAAAAAGGGACTATCTCGATTTGTTAAGTTGTCACTGGAGGAATTGGGAATGATAGACATATGGAGGACTCTTAATCCTTTTGTAAAGGACTACACTCACTATTCCTCCGGTCATAATGTACATTCAAGAATAGACTATTTTTTTTATAGACAAATCAGACCAATATAAAATAGAACAATGTAGAATTGGATGTGCCGATGTGTCAGACCACAATCCATTGTATATGGAAATTAACATCTCCAGTAGGAAAAAACAAACTTTGTGGAGACTAAATGTAGGAATTTTGAACAATGAAGCGATAGTACAAGAAATAAAAGATGAAATCAAGCAATATATAGGACAGAATGATAATGGTGAGGTGAACCCAACAGTGGTGTGGGATGCTTTTAAAGCAGTGGTCCGAGGAAAATTAATATCTAAAACAGCGTGGTTGAAAAAAATTAAAAGACAAACCTATGAGGACAGCTCAGGAAAACTCAAAGACTTAGAACAGCAATTTTTGAAAACAAAAACATTCGAAATTCATCAACAAATTTTGGACACAAAGAAATGTATTAATGATATATTAGAAGAAGAAATGGAAAAAAAAACACATGTATTTTAGACAGAGCTATTATGAAATGGGACCAAGATCAACAAAATTGTTAGCTAAAAGGTTAAGAAAACAAAAAGCATTAAACACCATTCATAAAATTAGGGATCCATACACTAATAGAATAACCCATAAGCCTGAAGAAATTGAAAATGTTTTTAAAACTTTTTACAAAAATCTTTATACTCAACCTCCTTCTGCAACTGAAGAGGAGAGGAAGAACTTTCTCAAATCACTTGACCTTCCATCAATTGGAACGTACCGAAATGATATATTAACAGCAGAAATTTCAAAAGAGGAAATTTTAAAAGACATAAACTTGTTAAAAAATGGTAAATCATCAGGAAGTGATGGCTTCCCAGCCGAATGGTACAAAATGTTTAAAAATGAACTAATACCAATTCTAGGTAAATCCTTAAATTGGACACTTAAAGAAAATAAAATGCCAGTCTCTTGGTCGGAAGCAATAATATCAGTTATTCTCAAACCAGGTAAAAACATGGAAACCTGTGCCAATTACAGACCAATCTCGGTATTGAATATTGATTACAAAATATACACATCAATAATTTGTAGAAGATTAAAAACATTCATATCTGAATTAATTGATGAAGATGAAACAGGGTTTATAAGTGGGAGACAGACCCATGATAATATTAGGAAAACCCTACATATAATAGAGAGGGCACAGAGACACAAACGGAGCACAGTTCTGCTAAGTATAGATGCTGAAAAAGCATTTGATTGTGTGAATTGGAATTTTTTGTACCAAGTTTTAGAAAAGATGGGCTTCAATGAAAAATCAGTAAGAATTATCAAGACATTATATAAACAGCCGACCGCTAGAATAAAAATAAATGGCAATTTAACAGACAAAATCTATTTACAAAGATCGACTAGACAAGGATGTTGCCTTTCTCCCACGCTCTTCTCAATTTTTATCGAACCATTAGCACAAGCAGTAAGACAAAATAAAAAAATTAAAGGAGTTAAGATAAATGAAGTAGAACATAAGATAGGGCTTTTTGCCGATGATGTGATTGCTTACCTGGAAGAGCCAGATACATCGCTACCAGAATTTATGAACCTTTTAGAAATATTTGAATATGTATCTGGATACAAAACAAATATTTCAAAAACACAACTTCTAAAATTAAACTATATACCCTCACAAGATATGAAAAAATCATATGCATTTAATTGGAAAATGGAATCAATAAAATATCTGGGGGTGGAGCTAACAAGAGAGATTGCCAACATTAATAGTAAAAATTATATGCAAGTTCAAGAAAACGTACAAAGAGATATAGAAAGATGGGCCACCTTACCCCTAGATTTCAGTTCCAGGATTGAAATAGTAAAAATGAACATCCTACCAAGATTCTTGTTTTTATTTCAAGCGTTACCAGTAGAGGTCACCCAAACTCAATTCACAGCATGGGACAGAATAATATCCAGATTTATTTGGGAGAGTAGGAGACCTAGGGTGAAGTATAGAACTCTCCAGCTTCCCAAAGAGAAAGGAGGCATGGCATTACCAAAGTTGAAGGAATATTATCAGGCAGCTCAATTAAAATACATTTATTGTTGGTGCAATCCATGTTACAGTGGGAAATGGAAAGATATTGAAACTGGAAACCAGCTACAGCCTATTCAGCACTTTCTTGGAGATAAAGACACTTATGAAAAAAATAAAAGTAATTTAGATTTAATAACTAAACACACATTGGATGTCTGGTTTAGATATATTCAGATAGGTAAAATTAAAGAACAAGCAAAAAAATTAAAATGGATTGCATATGACGACAGATTTCCACCAGCTAGATTTTAAATATTAAATATTGGACAATAAAAGGAGCAACAGCTTGGTGTGTTCTGGAGAATAATGGTAAGCTGGAGAGTTTCCAAAAACTGATACAAAAATATGAATTAGGGAAACATGATTTTTTTCGATATCTTCAAATGAGAGACTACTATAAGAAGGAAATCCGGGGGGGTCCCTCCACGGAAGAGAGCAGTGTTGTTCAATTAATGACTAAAGCTTACAAAGATAGCAATATTAGGATAATCTCAGAAATATATAAAGCTCTACTAAGTGATGATAAACATACAACCCATAAAACAAAAATAAAATGGGAAAAAGAATTTAACGTAGAAATTGGGGAAATGGACTGGATAAACATGTGGAAAATTCATCATACAAGTACTGGCTCTCGAATGTGGAGGGAGTTTGCCTGGAAAAATTTAATACGATTTTTTATTACACCCCTGGTAAAAAGTAAACAATTACGCATACCTCAGGAGTGTTGGAGAGAATGCGGTGAAAGGGATGTTGACCATTCACATATATTTTGGAAATGCAAAAAAATTTCAGAATTTTGGAAAAATGTTTGGAAAGTCATATGTAAAGTATTAAGATACACAATCCCATTGAACCCAGAAATCCTCTATCTATGTCATTCTTGGGACGGGAAAATTTTGGAATGTGATAAATATCTTGTAAAGGTGATGTTATTAACTGCTAAAAAATGTATAACAAGGAAATGGGGACAGAAGATTGCACCATCGGAAGACCAATGGATAATGACGATAGAGGACGTATCCAAAATGGAAAAACTAACACATAGATTAAGACTACAGGAGCCACAAATGGACAGAAAATGGGAAAAATGGGTATTATATAAGCTAAATAATGTAAAGTGATGTGGGACCCAGACATGTGTTGTTGCTTGTTTGTTTGAATGTTATAAAAATGAATAAAATTTAAGTTACAAAAAAAAAAAAAAAAAAATAGATTTGTAAAAGATTTCAAGGCCACTCTGAGCTTTCTGTGAGTTCAAAAAGTCTGAGGCCCAGTTTTGCTTGGGGAGAGTACAAGGACGGTAACAGGCCTGTAAACACGAAAAAAAAGTAAAAAAGTAAAAAAGAAATCTGTGAACCTAGTGACCCCAAATGTAAATAAGGGTATAATGCTCCACAGTATGACATTAAATAGATTTACTTTACATTTATTCAATTACAGGGGTGGTTTTATAGCTCAAAAATACCTAGAAAAACAGGCATTCTGACTGTGAGCGGGGTCGCCTCTCCACAGATTTGACCTGTAACATGGTCTGGTTTGATTTCCGTGAAGACAGAAAGGTTTACCATACTGCGACACATTCCAGACAAAGCAACAGACATCTTTATAGAGAAAAGCATTTGACAGACCCTCCACCAGAAAAGTTACACAATGATCCTTTAAGTAAAAGTTGAAGAAAATGGATGGATGGGTTCATTGACTGATTTATTTTTCAAATCAGATCCAGTGTTTGGGTACCAACTTGAAAAGACAGCACTTTCACTGACAAAATTAAATTAAATGAAAGAATACAAGCACACACTGACAAATATTATGATTTCTCTGTGACTATTGATACTTTGCAGCTGACGTTTGTTTTATCAGTCTGACCAGAAAGGACTTTAGAACAATAAGAATCTGCATTTTAAATATACTGATTTGAGCTGCGCCCCGTCTGTATTAAATATGATTGGCCTATAGACTGTCATGTCATTTGAAACTCATGCAAAAGCACAGTGAGTATTAGACTGGTGTGTTATTTAATTAAATACAGATCTATCATTGGCTTTGTTTCAGCTTCCTGCATATTTAGAGTTCTTCTCTCAAACTGTTCCACCTTGTCATGTGGGACTAAACCAGGGCTAAAAACCAAAACTAAACTCGGACTAATCCCGGGCTAAACCAGGAGTAAAAACCAAGAGTAAACCTGGACTAAACCAAGACTAAACCAGGACTAGAAAACAGGACTAAACCAGGACTAAACCAGGACTAAACCAGGGCTAAACCAGAACTAAACCAGTACTAAACCAAGACTAAACCCGGACTAATCCCGGACTAAATCAAGACTAAACCAGGAGTAAAAAGAAAGACTAAACCAGGACTAAAAACCAAGACTTAACCAGGACTAAACCAGAACTAAACTAGGAAGAAAGCAGGACTAACCAGGACTAAAGCTGGGTAAAAGCAGGACTAAAAACCAAGAGTAAACCTGGATTCAACCAGTTAATCGATTAATTACAGATCTATTATTGGCGACACCATGGTGGTCAATTTTTTTTTTTTTTTTTTTCCAGTGGTTGCATTCTGTCATAAAAAAAATTTGATTACTGCACAGATTTAAGATTTAAAAAGGCCCATATTACACTATTTTTTGATCTGTGTTATAATGTAGTTTCCCCAGTTGTGTTTTGTTTCATTCACACTTTTCACATACAAACCCTGCAGATTTAGGCTGAGTTCTTCTCTAAAACTGAAAACACTCCATTCCACCTTGTGATGTCATGCGGTAATACAGGAAACACTCCATTGTGTTTTTAAACTCCATACATACTCATGTGGGCAGAACAGCTTGTCAAAGCATCATCCGGTCAGATCACTGAAGCTAAAGCAGGGCTGGACGCAAGGCAGATGGCGCAGATTGGCAGCCTCGCTTCTGCCAGTCCGTCCCAGGCCAGCTGTGGCTATAATAATAGTTTAGTGTGGAGTAATAGTTTTTAGTGTGTTTTAGTGAATGAATAATGCTCTGTAAAGTGTCTGTCCAGAAAAGTGCTACATAAAACTGATGCTTTGTTTATTTATTTATTTTTATTATCATCATCACTATTATTATTATTGACATCTTCACTAGAATCACTAGAAGAATTTCCAATCTACTGAACTAAATGTAAAAAAGCAGCTGTTAACCTGAAAACTACCACTACATGACATCACAAGGTGGAACAGAGCATTCTGAGCTTTGGAAATGTAGACAGACTAATAATAAAGGGTTACTTAAACGTGTGAATGAAACAATGAAAGGTGTGTTTTTGAGGTAACAACATTAGAACACAGATTAAAGCTCAGAGTCCATTTTGTGTAATATAAAACCTTTAACTGTTCATAGAGACGTATTTGTGATTCTCGATAAACACATAAACAGCACGCTAGCCTCAAAGTGTGATGACTGCTGTGTTTTGTTGTGTAGTAAAAAAAGCGTGATGAAAACATGACGGGGCAGGTGTGTGAACCTGCCCTGCCAATGAACTCACCTGTCAATTCAAAACAAAACAAAATCAATCCAATCCATCAAATACTGGAATATTAATCCAGATTCAAATGAACAGTGATATGGGTGTGTCTCTTACTCATTTAAATAGCTACATTTCGTATTACATAGTCTTTAGAGCGGATTATATTATTATTATTATAAAGCTCCCCCTTAATCAAAAATATATTTAATACTTATTTATTTTTGCCTATAAAAAGAAAAATAATAATTATTCAAAAGACTACTAAAAATAGCATTGTAAATATGTTATAAAGTTATATAAATTCACCTTCCAACTACTCACAAAATATAGGTTCACAAAATATAACAGATGAGTACTTTTGTTACTGTAAATGCTAAAGCAGGACTAAAAACCAAGAGTAAAACAGGACTCAAAATGTGGAAAAAACCTAAGCCTAAACCAGGACTAAACCAGGATCAAATCAGCACAAAACCAGGTCTAAAAACCAAGACTAAACCAGGACTAAACCAGGACTAAACCAGGACTAAACCAGGACTAAACCAGGACCAAATCAAGCCTAAACCAGGACTAAACCAGGATCAAATCAGGACTAAACCAGGTCTAAAAACCAAGACTAAACCAGGACTAAACCAAGACTAAACCAAGACTAAACCAAGACAAAACTGGGACTAAACCAAGACTAATCCAGGACTAAACCAGGACCAAACCAGGACCAAACCAGGACCAAACCAGGACCAAACCAAGACTAATCCAGGACTAAACCAGGACCAAACCAGGACCAAACCAAGACTAATCCAGGACTAAACCAGGACCAAATCAGGACTAAACCAGGACTTAAAACCAAGACTAATCAAGGACTAAACCAGGACTAAACCAAGACTAAACCAAGACTAATCCAGGACTAAACAAGGACTAAACCAGGACAAAACTGGGACTAAACCAAGACTAATCCAGGACTAAACCAGGACAAAACTGGGACTAAACCAAGACTAATCCAGGACTAAACCAGGACCAAATCAGGACTAAACCAGGACTAAAAACCAAGACTAAACCAGGACTAAAAACCAAGACTAAACCAAGACTAATCCAGGACTAAACCAGGACAAAACTGGGACTAAACCAAGACTAAACCAGGACTAAAATCCAAGAGTAAACCAAGAGTTAACAGGATTAAACCAAGACTAATCAAAGACTAATCCAGGACTAATCCAGGACTAATCCAAGACTAAACCAAGAATTAACCAAGACTAAACCAGGACCAAACCAGTACCTTGATATTCTAAAATATCAAGGTACTGGTTTGGTCAACAGCCTTAGATGTCAATAGAAACAATCCCATTTTGTTCAAACACTTTCCACACTGGACTAAACGGTGTTTGTTTACAACCAGAAACCTTCCTTTACTACACAAAACTCCACTCTCCCCAAGGCCAAAGGAACACAGCATCTTATTTTACACATTTTTACAAGACCTTAAAACTGAGTCTATGCATTCCTTTACAAGATTCAGCACGTTTCAGAGCTGACGTGAAGAGATCAGATAAAATTGTCAAAAACATATAGAAAGAGAAAACACTCAATCCTAGCAACAAGCCACCATGTCCGACGTGGCTGCTACTACGCTTATTCTAGTTTGTTTGTTTGTTTTTTTTTACATCTTTCTTCGCGAACGCTATTACTGTTGACGATCACTGTACTTAAGTGAAAATTTTACGTATCTGTACTTTACTTAAGTGCATTTTAGAGTGGATGTTTTTTACATTTACTTCACTACATTTGACAGCAGGTATCTGTACATTCTACTACATTTTTGAACAGGACTGAAAAGTACAAGTTTTTTTTTTAATATATATAATAGTGAGATTGAGACTTGCTGAAAAGGCTGAGGGTTTATTTTTAACACATTCACAATTTGAAAAAACACTTTAAACTAGAAAAGCACTCAGAGAGCGCAGACCTCCGCCAAGCAGCTCAGTTTTCAAAGTGATCCAGAATCCAGGATTTCTTCTGGATCATCACCAAAATCTAATCATCTGTTGGATTTACCATTCGGAACATTTCCTGAAAATTTCATCAAGATCTGTCCATAACTTTTTGAGTTATCTTGCTAACTAACTAACAAACAAACAGACAAACTCAGGCGAAAACATAACCTCCTTGGCGGAGGTAATAATTACTGACATTATCAGATCTCAGAATCTGTGCAAAAGTACTTTTACATTTTACTCTTGCAGCTTTACTTTTACTTAACAAATCTGAGTACCTCTTCCATCACTATGTCAAGGACCAATAACTACCAGGGTATCAATACATCATCTTAACTCTTTTATACATCCCATAATTGTTTGAGAGATTGGCTTGGCATTTGGCAGCACACTGTATATTGTATTCAGGGCGATGTGCCAAGGATTTTAAAAGCAAGTGGAGTCAAAATCCTTTTAGCCCAGATGTCCTGCAAGAGCTACAGAACTGATTATTTGATGATTTCTAGACTGGTTGGGCTGGACAGTGGTGGAATGAAGTAAAAGTAGTAAAAACTACTGTACTCAAGTATACAGTTTAGGTAGTGCATTTAAAAGTGAATATTTTTTACTTTTACTTCACTTCATTTGAGAGCAGGTGTCTGTACTTTCTATTCTATATTTTTCAACAATGAGACCTACTGAAAAGTCTGAGGGTTTATTTTTTCAACACGTTCATAGTTTGAGCAAACAAAAATATACAAATAAAAACAACTAAGGAAAAAAAAAATCACTTAAACTGTTTCTGTTGAACAAAATTCAGCATAAATCTGTATCAAAATCACTACATTTGAAGCTTTATTAGCTTTCAGCATCTGTGTGAAATACTTTTACTTTTTACTCTGTATGTACATTTTAAACCAGTACTTTAATACTTTAACGTAAGTAGATGTTTTCATGTAATACTTCTACTTACCGTATTTTCCGGACTATAAGCCGCTACTTTTTTCTCACACTTTGAACCCTGCGGCTTATACAACGATGCGGCTAATATATGGACGGATTATTCGTCTATGAACACAGCGGATGCGCGCGCAGCTTGAGTGCAGAAAGCGCCGCTGTCTGTGCGGTGAACATGGGTTAGGGTTAGTTAGAACACTCGCTAGCGCTGTTGTCAGCACTAAAACAGTTTATCGCTGCGTGATAAAATAAGTTCTGCTGCTAAATGAACATTAGTGAGTGGGATACGTCTTAATGACCCGTATGTGTTAAATGCAGGTGAAGCGTAAATGACGAGACGAAACGTCTCAAACTTCAGTAGCGGGACATCCACTCATACATGATCGATACAACTAACCCCGACCCCCGGGAGAGCCTGAAATCCTGCTGAAATCCTACAAGACACTGACATGATACAAGACACTGACATGATACAAGACACTGACATGATACAAGACACTGACATGATCCCAGACAGGACAGCGGCTCTTTCTGCTCGAGACATGCGCAGTAGAGCGCCAGAGCGACTCTCGCGCGTGACGAACTGACTCAATGCAAAAAGACGACAAAAGCTTTAGAGGCAATACAAGCAGATGCTCGGAACTTGAAAACTTCTTGAAGACGTGGACACCTGCGGCTTATAGACAGGTGCGGCCTATATATGTACAAAAATAAAATTCTTTGAAAATTTAGTTGATGCGGCTTATATTCAGGTGCGCTCAATAGTCCGGAAAATACGGTAAGTATTTTTTGCTCTGGTATCTGCACTTTTACTTGGGTAACAAAATGGAGTACTGCATCTACACTGGGGCTGGTCCATTAATCTGGTCCAGAAAAAGGCGATGGGGAGGTGGGGACGGAGCCACAGGTCCGATGAAGAAGTGATGCCGGAAGCTCTGGCGGTCGGGGCTAATGTGGTTTTAATTTTAACAAGACAAGATGTACGATCTGTGGTTTAAATGGTGAGATCATCTGTCACAGTTTAAAGTACCCGTTTAAAAATGTACTTAAAGAGTAAAAAGTAAAAGTATTTTGTGTAGATTTGGATTTTTCAACTGTTTTTATTTGTTTATTTGCTGTTAGAGGCCATTATACCAAATTATGAACGTGTTAAAAATAAACCCTAAGCCTTTTCTTTAGGTCTCATATCATCATAAAAATACTTCCACTTTTCAGTCCTTTTCAAAAATGTAGTGGAGTAGAAAGTACAGATACCCGCTCTCAAATGTGGTGAAGTAAAAGTATTAAGAATCCACTTTAAAATGGGGCAGACTGACAGAAGTGTGGCTGCCAGTCTGTGCCAACTGCTCCTCTAGTTACACAGGGATGCACTGATACACGGTTTCCTGTTCCAATACCAGGGAAGAGATTGAACACATAATTTCCTTTAAACACAAACAGTGTGTGGGAAACAATGATTCAAATGTGTTTTATAACTGTTATGTATTATTTAAAGTCACTACAAAACAGTTTAGAGATATTTTGAGCTCAACTGAACCGATATCTTGGAATCAACATCCAATCCACCAAAAGATGTTCAATATCAGCGCCAATATCCAATACCAGTATCGTATCGGTGTATAATTCAAACAGGCAATCACTACAGCCATCCATCCATCCATTTTCTTAGTCTGAGCAGGGAGGCCCACACTTCCCTCTCCACACACTTCCTCCAGCTCTTCCGGGGGGATCCCAAGGCGTTCCCAGAGCCAGCCCAGAGACATCCCATAATATTCATCTCTGTTTATAATCACTTAGGCTTACATGTTAATTCGTCTCGTACATTTTCAGGGTCCAACATTTGACATAAGACAGCACAAGATACCACACCCTATATAAAACATTTCATATACTGTTATAACTGACATTGCAGCCAAATGTCAGTCATTGGCTACAGTGATGCTTTTGTCTAAAACCAAATATTTGATTGAATTATTTAGTTACAGGCCTAACTCTGTAGTTGATAAACAGTACTGCAGTGTAAGTAATGAGTCAGAGGCCACACAGAGTCAGTGTAAAGTCACACAGCTCCTCATCAGACAGAGTTAGCTTTCTGTGTGTGCGATACGGCAACACAACATTTATCAGGATTTACAATTACATTTTATATGAATGGCTCCCAATCTAATTTAATCAGCAGTGCAGGCACTTTCAGCTCTGCTCCAAACCACACACTTTTGCTGACACAGAACTGGCTGCAGATCTCTCCATTAAAAATCCCTTTGAGAATTACAGACATTACATGTCAGTTCAGTTAAAAAGTGCTGAAGTGTTCTTGGCTTCTCTGCACCATCAGACTTGTGGTTAGGGATGTGAAGATGATTTGTTTAATTAGTAAAAGGGATTTTTTCAGGTCAAAATATGATTGTAAAAATTTAATAAATAAAAAAATAAAATAAAATAAATATATATAATATATCTATAATATTTATATAATATATAATATATATAATATATATAATATATATATAATATATATAATATATTATATTATATTTATATATATATTATATTATATTATATTATATTATATTATATTATATTATATATATATATTATATTATATTATATTATATATATATATATATTATATATATTTATTTTATTTTATTTTTTTATTTATTAAATTCTTACAATTAATATATATATATATAATATAATATAATATAATATAATATAAATATATATATATATATATATAAATATATATATAAATATATATATATATATATATAAATATATATATATATATATATATATATATATAAATATATATATATATATATATATATAAATATATATATATATATATATATAAATATATATATATATATATATATATATAAATATATATATATATATATATATATAAATATATATATATATATATATATATAAATATATATATATATATATATATATAAATATATATATATATATATATATATAAATATATATATATATATATATATATATATATATATAAATATATATATATATATATATATATAAATATATATATATATATATATATATATATATATATATATATATATATATATATATATATATATATATATATATATATATATATATATATATATATATATATATATATACAGTACCTGACAAAAGTCTTGTCGCTTATCCATTTTGTAGAAACAAAAGCTTATAACCTGACTTTAAATTAATCGATTAGTTTTAGAAATGTCTCATATGAAAGCTAAAACCCTCCCAAATTATGCTCAATATACTAAAATAAATTTGCTTCACTGAAGAAAGATTGATCATTTAATGAACACAGAAAGGTCAGATTTTGGCAAGACAAAAGTATTGTCGCCTACAGAAAATTCAACAAATAATTTACTTCAAATACAAAAATATGTTGCATAACGTCAGTGAATTAAGTAGTGGTGCTGTAAGATCCATATTTAATATCTTGTATGACTTCCATGAGCTTGAAGGACTGCATCCATGCAGTTCGACAATGATTCATACAATTTGTTGATGAAGTCATCAGGAATAGCAAAGAAAGCAGTCTTACATGCCTCCCAGAGTTCATCAAGATTCTTTGGTTTTGCCTTCCATGCTTCCTCTTTCATTCTACCCCAGACATGCTCAATGATGTTCATGTGTGGTGACTGGGCTGGCCAGTCCTGGAGCACCTTGATCTTCTTCGCCTTGAGGAACTTTGATGTAGAGATAGAAGTATGCGATGGAGCACCATCCTGCTGCAAAATTGGACCCCTTTTATGGTTGGGAATGTAAGAGGTAGCTAATACTTCTTGATATTTTAGGTTATTGATATTGCCTTCCACCCTGCAAATGTCTCGCACACCCCCATACTGGATGTAACCATAGACCATGATTTTTCCGCCACCAAACTTAACTGTTTTCTGGGTGAATCTTGGATCCATGCGGGCTCCAGTAGGTCTCCTGCAATATTTGCGGTGGCTGTGATGTAATTCAACCGAGGATTCATCTGAGAAATCCACCTTCTGCCACTTTTCCAGTGTCCATCCTTTTAGCAGGCTGTGGGCCTTGGCAAATGCCACACGGTTTTTTAATTGCCTTTTGTTTAGTGCTGGTTTCTGTGCACTGATTCGACCATGGAGGCCATTCGAGACAGAATTCTACAAACTGTTCTGGTTGACACAGGGACTTGAGGTGACCAGGCCTGGTGGAGCTCTGCTGCAGTGGAAAAGGGGCTGGCCTTGGATTTTCAAATCAAGAAATGGTCCTCCCGAGCAGTTGTCTTGCGGGGTCTGCCGGACCTGGGCTTGTCAAAAACATCTCCAGTCTTTTCAGATCTTTTTCTTATTCTTTGTACTTGACGCTGAGACACATTGAAGGTGTCAGCCACCTCAGCAGTGGATCTGGTCTTCAGCCTCTTGATAATTAACACTTTGGTCTCAGGGTGGATCTTAGGCATGTTGTCAGAGGTCAAGTTGCAGTTGATGTGAAGGTCTGGTGTGCTGGGGTTCTTTTTATACACACCCACTAATTGATTGATCAGTAACTGATCACAGGTGAGGCTGTAATCTAGGATTGGGTGCATCATATGACAAGGCGACAAGACTTTTGTCTTGCCAAAATCTGACCTTTCTGTGTTCATTAAATGATCAATCTTTCTTCAGTGAAGCAAATTTATTTTAGTATATTGAGCATAATTTGGGAGGGTTTTAGCTTTCATATGAGACATTTCTAAAACCAATCGATTAATTTAAAGTCAGGTTATAAGCTTTTGTTTCTACAAAATGGATAAGCGACAAGACTTTTGTCAGGGACTGTATATATATATAAATTGTAAAAGCAAAATTAAGCCTTTTTCAATTCAAACTACAGTCAAAAAAGTACACATACATGTTTATCTGCCTGTTTATGTGAGACTAGCCTGACTTTAACTTTACAAACATTACTATTCCAACAGGGGTGTTCAAACTGTGGCCTGTGGAATAATTTTTATTGGCCCTAATATTTACGGTTTGGTGGCTTGGTCAAAAATGCATCCATCTGAACGGTCCACTGTAGTAAGAAATAGTAAATACTAGAGGCGGGACAAGACAGAATTCTCACAAGACAAGACTAGATACGAGATAAGGTCCACGAGATCAAGACAAGGCAAGATTTTGATATAAGCTATTAGAAATAAATTGTGGCGTTCAGTTCACAGTTTTGGCCTTTACATTTTTTATATCTTTTACCAAGTACTTTTGTGGTCATTTTTGTACTGTTTTTTGGAACTACAGCTTCCCAAAATGTGAACCCACCAGCTTTCAAACCTTTTTTGTCCAATCCAAATGTAAAGACATGGGGGAAAAAAATCCTCACGAGATCATTTTCCTCATGTCTGTTCCTCATCTTGTGGCAGACTGGTCTGGCGAGATCTTGTGGTACGAGATCTTGTCCAATCCCTAGTAAATGGTCACGTTTTTGTACAACAATTTCCCACCTTCAAGGCACTCCCTCATTCACACACACATTCACACACCACCGTATGTAGACACTGGGTCTTTCCCAAGGACACAACAACAGTATTCACCTGAGGGAGCTGGAATCGCACTGCCAACCTGTGGATCAGTGGGCAAACACTCCACACCAACTGAGCTATGCCCCACCGCTTTTGAGCACCGGCTTTGGCTCTCTGCTTCAAATATGTTTCAATATGTCGCCCTCTGTGAGAAAAGACACCCCTGCTCGAGGATGTGACCAGCTTTATGAAATCAAATGACAGACTGTAAATGAATTAAAAAAATGAAGGATTTGGTCATGGTAATGGTCACAAATAGTGATTAAATTGTGGTGTTTCTTCTCACAAAACCGTCACTATAAAATCTGATATCGTGACATTCTTACTGCAGTAAACACACAACTTCATTTCACTTCTTCCTGACCCATTTTACAGTTTCAGTCCTGACTTCCACTGCTGGCAATGTGCTGTTCTCCAGTCTGGTTCCAGAGTGAGATGTTACAAATTCGCTGATACTTCAGAACAGCAGCGACGAGAGGGGGAGGAGGAGAGGAAGAGAGTGCGAAATCAAAACGGTTCACTCTGCTGAAAACCCCAAACACTGACACAGGGACGATGTAATTAGCTGTCAGGGCCTTCTCCTCTCACTGAGAAACTCCGCCTGATGGCCCTTGTGATCTTAAGAGTTGTCACAATTTGCATCAGTGAAAAGTCCAATTCCAGACCAGAGCAGTTTTCTCTTTTTATCTTTATCCTTGATAACATTTTGCAATTTTCTGATACTGAAATACTGAAAAGAATCTCTATCACATCTTTCCATGAGTGCATAAAGCCAGTAATACAAGTCATAACTGAAAAGGTGTGGACACATTTTGACACGGTAAAATTATTTAAAGTGCTTATGACAGTTTGGACTACTCATTTCACTAAAACACAAGATCATTACATTTGACAATTTTGTTCCCAGTTTGGCAATTTTTTAGGTTTTAAATTTTTCACAGTATGGCATTAAACCTTTGTATCACCATGGAGACCAAACCAGAGCAAGTTACAAGTCAGATCTGTGGAGAGGCGACCCCACTCACAGTCAGAATGTCTGTTTTTCTAGGTATTTTTGAGCTCTAAAACCACCTGTAATTGAATAAATGTAAGGTAGAGCTGTTTAATGTCGTACTGTAGAACATTCCAGGCAGAGCAATGACATCTCCAAAGAAACAAGAAGGTGATGGATGGAGATATCCTTCTGGATTTCCAGGCAAAGTCAGAATATAACAGCATGAGCTTGTAGCGTTCAGATGTTTCCTTGAGTCCACATTATACTGGGACAGACGGTCAGTGTGGCTTTACGGCCCGCTATTACTGGAAATTAGGGGAGTATTACACTATACAGCAACTGGCACCTCTCCCTCCCTCCCATCTCTCCATCCCTCCCGCCCTCCCTCATCCTTTTCCACTGTAACTAAAGATTCGTTCAAAGCTTTTCACATACGCCATTTAGAAGTTCAGAAAAGATCATATGTCTTCATTCTTCAGACACACCCACTCACAATCCGCTTTGATACAACTTTCCAATATGAAATCCAAAACATATTTCCTGGATAATCTTGAAGTGAACTACGTCTGGCAGGTCTTGGCAGAAGAATAGATTTTATAAAGGGAAAGCAGCCCCAAGAAAAGGCAATACTGTAGTGATACCTGAGACTATCCACAAATGCACTTCCTGGACAGAAAAAATGCAAACCAGATGTTACACTAAACTTTGACTAATTTAACCAAAAATAACATTATACAACTGCACTTTTATCACTGGCATATGTTACATGAAAATCAATTTGGCATAACTCAGTAAATGTTATGGTGGAAACTCATGTAAACAATATAGGGCTATAGTATTCTTTGTATAGTGGAGTAAGCCTGCCGTAATAGTTTCAAGTACAATATATTGATATAGAGATACTGCAATACACAATAATACTGAAGCTTCTTTCTTACCACACATTTTTGAGGTATCGTATCGGCGAGTACTCGGACCAAATCACCGATACGATACCACTGTGTATGTTCCTGAATGAGGACCTGTAGATGTGAGCCGCTGCTGTTAAACACAGACTGTAGAGGCTTTAAATAATAACAGAAAAGACATTTGTGGTTCCTCTTTGAAACCTTCATTTAGCCTTTAGTGTGGACGGTCAAATAACTGGGAGAGTGCAGCCCGACAACAGCGGCAACAGCACTAATATGGACTTTGTTTACTCTGCAGAATGATCCATGAGCTCCGGGGATGAGCCGGGCCTCACTGTTGGTTTTACCAGCACTGTGGTAGAAACTGAAAGTGCTTAAATCAGCACTACTTATCTCAAGATCATTATACATTTCACAAATATTTTAATCCTCAAAATCTTATTTATTCTGCATTTTTTTAAAAATAGCCTTTTAGAAGATTTATTTTTTGCTCTCGTATATTAAAAAATTAACAACTCAATCTTAAGTAACAGAACCTTATGCCCTGTGAATCAGCATAGTATTTGCACTGTCATTCTTGTCTCTTGTTTATAGCTGTGATTTTATAGTTTATTTTATAGTTTATTACTTATTTTTCTATTTTATTTTGACTTGTGTGTAGAATCCCTCAGTCGTCCAGGTAGAATCCATGGCAAAAGGAGAAATTCAATTTGTCAACTGGACAGAGTTTATTTGGTTGAATACGTTTCGCAGCTCATCTAAGCTGCTTCTTCAGTTCTGGTCAGATGCTGGTGGACACTGCCTTATATTTGCCTGAAGGGAGGAGATAATTACAATGAAATTACTCTGAGACAACACATATTTATTTTGACTTGTACGTATACATTTATTTTTATAATTTTGTCTCATTTGACACGTGTCTCTTGCTCTTTTTGCTACACCATCTATTTTTGTTACTCTCTGTCATTATATTATATTGTGATGTTTGAGCTGCTGTGTCCAAATAATTTCCCTTTGGATCAATAAAGTTTGTCTAAGTCTAAGTCTAATTAAGTGTACTTTTTCACTTCTCTATGGTATCGGACTGGTATCGGTGGGAATACCAAGGCCAAGTATTGGTATTGGATCCCAAAAAATGATATCGGAATAACACTATTCTTTGTGCCACTGACACAATAAAAAATAAAGCAAGATAGTAATAGTAAATACAGTATCTTTAAAAAGCAAGAGCTACGACAATAGCAGAAACAATCAACAGTTAGTCCTGGAAGTTGCTTTTTCCATCCCTCTGTAGCTCAAATCTTACCGTATTACTAAGGATGTAACGATATCCAAATCTCAGGGTACGATATTATCACAATATTCATCTCACTTCTTTGCTTTTAAAATATCTTGACTAGATTTTGGTGCAAATTATTACTCATTATGCTAAGAATTTAAGTAAAAAACATTTTTCTTCATGTTGGCTGCACTGAACTGAATCATGGGATATGTACTTCACAGTATGTACCTTATGTATGTACCACTGAACATGTGTCATTCAACTCTATCTATGTGCAATACTGAAGACCTCTGGTACACTTCACTTATGTCACTTTACTGATATTTATCCTGTCTGTACATAAACATAGTCATATTACTGTAAATAACATAATATACTGAAGTCACTTTACTGAGATTTACTCTGTTCATATGCTGCACTGTTACTTTTATTGTACATAATACTATTTTTTGGTATTTTATATTTTATATTTTGTATTTTATATTTTTGCTCCACCGGAACAAAATTAGAGTCTATCTTTAAGTCTATTTCTAAATTATTATTTTTTAAGCCATTATCTATTATCTTGTTTTATTGCATGTTCCATTTTCCTGCTGTTCTTGAACTGTGCGTTGCAACACTGGAATTTCCCCACTGTGGGACTAATAAAGGCATATCTTGTATCTTATATCTTATCTTATATCTTATATCTTCAAGGAGAACATACCACACCAAGTTAAAGGTCAGATCTGTGGAGAGGCAACCCCGCTCACAGTAAGAAGCCTGTTCTAGGTATTTTTGATCTATAAAACCAGTTATAATTGAATGTAAAGTAGAGCTGTTTAATGTCATACTGTGGAACATTCTAGGCAAGAGCAATGGTGTATCCATAGAAACAAGCAGGTGGCGAACCCTCCACCAGAAAAGTTACACAATGCCCCTTCAATTGTCTCCACTTTGATTTGAAACTACAATTTCGTCAAGTAGAACGTCCTGAACGCAACATGAAGCTACAGTGAGACAAATTGAAGCCCTCCAGCTGACAGTTTGGGCCGTGCGTTTGTGAGGAGAGTCGATCAATAACAGTTAACGCCACAGAAGAGAAAGAGGACGGGCTGATCCTGACGGAGGACTGGAGCGGGGCCTCTGCTGACTCCACTGTGCCACCCAAAAGAGCTGACGGACACAAACATGGCAGCACCCGGGAGCTCCATCTTTGGGACGGGTGAAGGAGGGGGAGGCGGAGGAGAGGGGGTGGAGGAGAGTGGGGTGAAAGAGAGAGGGGGGTAAAGGAGAAGGCGGGGAGGAGGAGAGGGGGGTGAAAGACAGAAGGGGGTGAAGGAAAGAGGAGTGAAGGAGAAGGGGGACGGGAGGGGAGGAGAGAGGAGTGAAGGAGAGGGGGAGGAAAAGAGAGGAGTGAAGGAGGAGAAGGTGAGGAGGAGAGAGTGGCGAAGGAGAGAGGGAGGAGATGAGGAGTGAAGGAGAAGGGGAGCAGGACAGAGGGGTGGAGGAGAGGGTGAGGAGAGATGGAGAGGGGGAAGAGATGAGAGGAGTGAAGGAGAAGGGGAGGAGGAGAGAGGGGTGGAGGAGAGGGGGAGGAGGAGAGAGGAGTGAAGGAGAAGGGGAGGAGGAGAGAAGGGTGGAGGAGGAGAGTGGTGGAGGAGAGGAGGAGAGTGGGGAGGAGGAAAAGGGGAGGAGATGAGAGGAGTGAAGGAGAAGGGGTGGAGGAGAGGGGGAGGAGAAGAGAGGAGTGAAGGAGAAGGGGAGGAGGAGAGGGGGAGGAGAAGAGAGGAGTGAAGGAGAAGGGGAGGAGGAGAGAGTGGCGGAGGAGGAGAGGGGAGGAGCGGGCATCCTGGGACAGCTCCTCAGCCCAAGGTCGAAGAGTGTGAGACGAGCAGAGAAACAAACTGCTGACGGGGGCTCTGGGGCTCAGATTGGGTTGGGCAAAGTGCCTCCTAAACAGATTTGAGACCATTTCAAATAAAACGCACTGCAACTTGGCAATTCACAGTACTGTAGTCGAGATACAAACATTTAAGATTTTGAAATTAAGGAAATAGTTACTAAATTCCATTGCGATATACACTACAATGAAAATTAAAAAGGTCCTATATGAAAGTGGACTCTTGTGACGTTTAAGCCGTGTTAGATACTGTTACCTCCTCAAAAACACACCTCGAGTTGTGTTTTGTTTCATTCACATGTTTGAGTAATATTTTATTATTAGTCTGTCTACATCTACAAAGCTCAAAACATGAACAAATATATGTTACATATGTTACCTAGCAACCATGAAGTACACTGGTAGTACACTGGACTGTTCGAATGTACACAGACATTATTATTTCACTAATAAAAACATAAGAAAACTCCTTCATTTTGTTGAAATCATGTTTAAAGAACCAGAAAAAAAATTGCTTCTCATGTGTGTGAGAACTTTTGGATAGAATTCTCCCCAGCGTGATGTCATCAATATGGGAAGCTTTACTTTACTAAACTTTTCTTCTCAAATTGCTTCTTGATTGGTGCAAAACTATAATTTATATTCACAACAACAGGTATTATCCCACCAGATGACGTCAAAATGAGAGAATCATCAAAACCCACCATACGCACTTTATATAAATACACAATTTCGCTTTAGTTGTTGTTTACTTGTCATTTCGTGGTGACTCTATGTCTTGTGTACCAATTCGTCGTAAGTATAAGTGAAAGCATATCTGTCAGATTCGTCATCACTTAAGCTGCAATAAATCAACGTAGGAGTTGCACAAAAAATAGGGTAGCAAAAGAAGAAGAAATATACGTTTGCTAGCTATGGATCGAGTGTGGACAAATGAAGGATTACAGACATAAACTAGGGTGTGTTCAAGTCTTTAAGATAATAGTTTTAGGGCTTTTGTGCTCTATTTTTAAACCCAAATTCATGATTTAGGTCGGCTTAAGCATGCTGACAAACAAGATAAGAAACTGATCACACCCTTTCCGTTTATGGATTTGCATATTCACCCACACACTTCACACAACAACAACAACAACTACTGGTTGAGTACACTTGGGTCATGAAGTTGGTGTGGTGGTTAAAGGGCCCACGTTGCACTATTTCCTGATCCATGTTCTAATGTTTCTTCATGAAAAACAGACCTGGAGTTGTGTTTTGTTTCATTCACACATGTTTAACACACAACGCAAACTCTCTCTGTTGCACCTTGTGATGTCATGTGGTAAAACCGGGATGTTCTCCACTAAACTCCATACACCGTCACTGGAATCATTTGGATAATTTCAGTCCTGGAATTGCTGAAGCTGTAGCTGTTTACTTGAAATCTACCACTTCATGACATCACAAGGTGGAACAGAGCACTTGGAGCTTTGAATGAAACAAAACACAACTCCAGGCATGTTTGTGATGAGATGACAACATTAGAACATGGCTTAAAGCTAACAAGAGTCAATTTTCTGTAATATAGGACTTAAAAATTAACAGAAACAGATAAAGTAATAATAATAATAATAATAATAATAATAATAATAATAATAATAATAATAATACAAGAAGAATGTGTAACTACAGCTACAACAGGACTTCTCTTTATAAAGACAGGATATTTTGTTGTTTTCAGAGGAAATTCTCATTACTTTTTACTTTAAATCCTCTAAAACTTCTCCCACTTACAGCAGGTCTCCACAGCAGAGACTGAACGCTGCCTAAACTCTGGCCCCTCCCCCCTGATATTTCACACGCTTCTTTGGGTCCCGGGCTGCCTGGGCTTTTGCCGTTATCCACTCACCCCAATGATTATCACTGTTGCTACGGCGACTGAGTGACCCATGCCCTCCAGCAGTGGCGGCGCGCTATCCCAGGCCATCGCCAAAGAAGAGGAACCCCCTTTCAAATCAGAATAGGTTCAACCAGGCGAGGAAGAGGATGAGGCAGCAAGATATTGAAGACCCCATATGACGCTGTTTTCTGATCTATGGACTAACGTTTCCTCATCACAAATAGACCTGGAGTTGTGTTTTGTTTCATTCATGTTTAACACACAAACTCTGCATTTTTAGGCTTTTTTCTCTCAAACAGAAAACACTCTGTTCCACCTTGTGATGTCATGTTGTAATACAGGGATTGCTCTATTGTGTTTTTAAACTTTAAAGATACATTATGTTGGAAGAGTTTGCAAGATAAAAAGCAGATATCTATTTGAACGATACGGGTGTTTCGATGTCCAGTGCCGATATCAATTGTTTTGAATCCCGATAAGCTCTGCCGATATTTTTGAGACAATATATCGGGCCAACCCCAAACCCATAAAGGAACTGTGCAGTCACATTTTGTACAGTTTTCTCTTGTTATTAAAGTGTTAAAATAAAAAAAACTAAACTGTGTGTATTTTTAGGCAGCAGATCGACCAAAACAAAATACCGGCCTGTGCTGGAGATTTAAGGTCAATAGCAGATATGTTGAACTGATATTTGGACTTTTCAGCATATCAGCCAACCAGTCTGATGTCTAATAAAAATAATAGAACTTGTATTAAAACCTTCTTTCCAGGTAAGTTATGTCACAATTTACAATTTACAAAATTATAAACCTAAAAAGAAACCACTTAACAAATCTGAGATCGACTGATATTAGGGGTATTTCCATGGCCGGTGCTGATGCTGATTGTTTATAATCCGGAGCAACCGATGACCGATAAGTTCTGCCGATATTTGTGAGCCGATATATGGGGCAGATTTTGATTATTTTCCGCAAATTATGTGATTTAAATTCGCTACAAACTCACCCAAACTCACTCACAGCTCTTTTTTACCACAAACCCATGAGGGAACTGCAGTTTTCTCTCCTTATTAAAGTGTTAAATAGTGCTGCCACTAACGACTAATTTTCTAACAATTAATCTCTCGACTAATTTTTCGATTAGTCGACTAATCTAAACGACTAATTAAAAAAAAACAAAAAAAACAAGCGGTTGCAATTTTCATGTGTTCATTTTATTTTATTTTTTTTTTATTTTTACTATGTAGGCGTAATACTTAATGCTAGTGGGCAGATTCATTTGCTTTCACGGCTGATGAGACTGGTACACGCGGTACACGCGATAAAATGATGACGGAACATAGAAGCAGACGCATTTTTGGTTCGATAATTTAAGTTTGTATTTTTATTTCCTACGAGGAGACTCAAATAATAATTTGTTTAATGCAGCTCTGCGCACATTTGTTTACGTTTTACAGAAGCAAAACTTAAAACCACATGGCTAATTTGCATAAACTAGAAGCGCTGAAAAAACAGCTCGCTCCTTGTGCCGCTGATGCGGTCAGCTTCTGTCGGACTAAAGGGCAGGACTCAGTGGAATATGCGTGTTCTTTCTGTGACTGAGGGATGTTCTGCCTATGGTGAGTCTGTTCTGTGCTTCTATTGCGTTGGAGATGGTTCATGTTAAACTTTTCAGAGATTATACGCGTGCAGGTCGTACGTGTGCAGCGTAGTTCTTTATTTCACTCATGCACTTTATTTATGTTGCTACTGTTGTGATGAAAAGACTGAAAGGTGTAAATAATTCTCTTAAGACTCGCGCTTAAGAGCTGTAGTGGAGGATGGTGCGATTGTTGTAGTCTGTTTTCTGGGAGTTGTAGTTTTGCCTGTAGTTCCCCTGGTTTGCACTGGTTTAGATGTCAAAAGGGTTTTGTGGCTCTGGGTGTTTTCTTTTCTGTGGGAGACGGTCCAAATGGCTCTTTGACTATTTAAGGTTGCCATTTGAGACCAAAAATAAATAGGCAAATATTGAACCACAAAAATTGTGTTCGACTAATTTTCATATTCGATTACGTCGACTACGTCGAATAATCGCGGCAGCACTAGTGTTAAATAAAACTTTGTGTAGATTTTTAGGCAGCAGATCGACCAAACCAGCTGATATGATAAAAAGTGTAAATATCGGGCAACAGCTATATCAATCTGTCACTATTGAACGTATTATTGTTCACTTGCAAATTTGAAATGAGTTGAAACTGTTGGAATGGTTATGTAATGGTAGGCGAGTAATTACCTTCAAGTACTTCCTTAACTGAACACTTTGATATATATATGTACAGTCCCTGACAAAAGTCTTGTCGCTTATCCATTTTGTAGAAACAAAAGCTTATAACCTGGCTTTAAATTAATCGATTGGTTTTAGAAATGTCTCATATGAAAGCTAAAACCCTCCCAAATTATGCTCAATATACTAAAATAAATTTGCTTCACTGAAGAAAGATTGATCATTTAATGAACACAGAAAGGTCAGATTTTGGCAAGACAAAAGTCTTGTCGCCTTGTCATATGATGCACCCAATCCTAGATTACAGCCTCACCTGTGATCAGTTACTGATCAATCAATTAGTGGGTGTGTATAAAAAGAACCCCAGCATACCAGACCTTCACATCAACTGCAACTTGACCTCTGACAACATGCCAAAGATCCACCCTGAGACCAAAGCGTTAATTATCAAGAGACTGAAGACCAGATCCACTGCTGAGGTGGCTGACACCTTCAATGTGTCTCAGCGTCAAGTACAAAGAATAAGAAAAAGCTCTGAAAAGACTGGAGATGTTTTTGACAAGCCCAGGTCCGGCAGACCCCGCAAGACAACTGCTCGGGAGGACCGTTTGTTGATTCGAAAATCCAAGGCCAGCCCCTTTTCCACTACAGCAGAGCTCAACCAGGCCTGGTCACCTCAAGTCCCTGTGTCAACCAGAACAGTTTGTAGAATTCTGTCTCGAAATGGCCTCCATGGTCGAATCAGTGCACAGAAACCAGCACTAAACAAAAGGCAATCAAAAAACCGTGTGGCATTTGCCAAGGCCCACAGCCTGCTAAAAGGATGGACACTGGAAAAGTGGCAGAAGGTGGATTTCTCAGATGAATCCTCAGTTGAATTACATCACAGCCGCCGGAAATATTGCAGGAGACCTACTGAAGCCCGCATGGATCCAAGATTCACCCAGAAAACAGTTAAGTTTGGTGGCGGAAAAATCATGGTCTGGGGTTACATCCAGTATGGGGATGTGCGAGACATTTGCAGGGTGGAAGGCAATATCAATAGCCTAAACTATCAAGAAGAATTAGCTACCTCTTACATTCCCAACCATAAAAGGGGTCAAATTTTGCAGCAGGATAGTGCTCCATCGCATACTTCTATCTCTACATCAAAGTTCCTCAAGGCGAAGAAGATCAAGGTGCTCCAGGACTGGCCAGCCCAGTCACCACACATGAACATCATTGAGCATGTCTGGGGTAGAATGAAAGAGGAAGCATGGAAGGCAAAACCAAAGAATCTTGATGAACTCTGGGAGGCATGTAAGACTGCTTTCTTTGCTATTCCTGATGACTTCATCAACAATTTGTATGAATCATTGTCGACCCGCATGGATGCAGTCCTTCAAGCTCATGGAAGTCATACAAGATATTAAATATGGATCTCACAGCACCACTACTTAATTCACTGACGTTATGCAACATATTTTTGTATTTGAAGGAAATTATTTGTTCAATTTTCTGTAGGCGACAAGACTTTTGTCTTGCCAAAATCTGACCTTTCTGTGTTCATTAAATGATCAATCTTTCTTCAGTGAAGCAAATTTATTTTAGTATATTGAGCATAATTTGGAAGGGTTTTAGCTTTCATATGAGACATTTCTAAAACCAATCGATTAATTTAAAGTCAGGTTATAAGCTTTTGTTTCTACAAAATGGATAAGCGACAAGACTTTTGTCAGGGACTGTATATAGTTTTTGAAAACAATGTTAACTATATGGATACTTTACAGTGACATCGTGCTGGGGGTGTTCTACATGTATCTATGGTGGAATATTCAGAAGTTTCCATGGTGACACAATGCACACATTAGTCAGCACAGTCAAAAAAGTTTTTAAGTCTAAAAACTCAAGAAAACATACAAAATGGATTTAAACTACACATTTTCAGGAGTGAGCACGAATCAGCTCACCTGTTGTAGTTCCAACTAAATCATCCTTTTCTGATCAGACAGTGTTAAAATAAGGGTCAGATTAAAGTCTAACAAAGACAGACAGAGCAGAGCCTACAGTTAGCACCACACCTCACAGAATGTTGACGACCCCAGCTAAAAAGTATGATTGGGGTCTTCATTATATTGATCTTTCATTAACTGTAGCAAAGAGGATATAGTTTCCCATCTGGGGCATTGAAAGCATCACAGTCTCATTGGCAGCAACACGTCAAGAGTAAATCAAGTTTTTCAGAAAGTTGTTTTTGGAAAATGGCACAAGCAATGGACCTCAAAGCAGCTCCTCGTCTCTCTCAGCCACTTTAACCCCATTCTGTCTGATCTGAGGCGCGCTCCGACTGACTGACCACACACAAACCCCACAACGCTCCAGATCCACATCGACTTATGTCAGAAGCAAAATATGCAACTAAAGACTTCAAAGCTTTTTCTACATCAACCGCCTGGTGTGTTTGTGTTTAAATATTCATAGAAATGGACAAGAAAGTCTCATTTTTTATTTAGAAAAATCCAAATAATGGTGATTATTTAGGTGATAAGTCTGTTACTAAGAACCATAGACCGTATAAAGAACTGGACTAAAGGAGTGTGACGTCACCCATAGTGTTCGGCTCCAGTTAAATGAAGCTCACAATGGCTAGCAGTTACAGGAGCGAATTTAGAGCCGGTTCATATTAGGAATAGGAATTAATTCACGGACAAAATAGTGAAATAAAAACGCCAAGATCATGAACATTTTAAGACCAAAATGACGAGGCTCACAGCAGCAGTTACAGAGAGAGGGGCTGCAATATTTCAATGTAAAGTCAATTGGAGCCAGAGTCAATGAAGCCAGAAGTGTTAGCCATGTCCATTTAGTCTGTGGTTAGAAGAAAATATACCATGTCCATAAGTTCTTATTTTATATACAACCTTGAACTATCTATACAAACATGTTCAGAAATGCAATTCTTGTACGAGTTTCAGCTTCCTGTTTATAGGCACCATTTTGAGTACTTTTCACCATTAAAAAATTGTGAATTGTTAATTACTATGGCAACAGTGTCAGTTTTCATCAGCTTGAAAATATGTCAGCAGTTATAATTTAGAGTTTTAAAAGAGACAAACTTTATTGATCCACAAGGGAAATTACATGGGCACAGTAGCTCACACATCACAATATACTAGAACAACAATGAGAAAAAATATAAATGGTAAATAATAAATTCAAGTGGCAAAAATAGCAAGAGACTGGTGTCAAATAAGGCATCATTATATAAGTGTACATGTACAAGTAAAAATAAATATAGAAATATAGTTATACAAATGTATCTCGGTTATCTCAGGAGTTATTCTGTTGTGTTCCTGTTACTTCGAGCAGCAGACCCACTTCCTCTTTTGTTTATGTTGGAATGTGGGGCGTGTTATTGACGGCACAGTTCACAGTGTCCCCACAGGCACTTTCTCTGCAGCCTCCTCTTTACATGGAGCTGTCCCATTCTCTGTATCCGGATACAGAGAATACAGGAGCAGGGAGGAACAGACAGATTTTATTTTGACTTGTGCATATACATTTATATAATTATGCCTTATACCTGCTATCTTTTTTGCTACTTATTTTGAATTTATTATTACCATTTATATTTTTTACTCTTTATTATATTATTATATTGCGATGTGTGAGCTCCTGTGTCCAAATAATTTCCCTTGTGGATCAATAAAGTTTGTCAAAGTCTAAAACAGTGTCCCTTTCTCTGTATCCGGCCTCACACAGGAGCATAGGGAGGATCAGACAGATTTAGTATTATTTTTTATTACTTATTTTTCTATTTTTCTTCTATTTTATTTTGACTTGTACATATACATTTATATAATAATTATGCCTTATTTGACACCAGTCTCTTGCCATCTTTTTTGCTACTTATTTTGAATTTATTATTACATTTATATTTTTTACTCTTTGTTATTATATTATTATATTGCGATGCGTGAGCTCCTGTGTCTAAATAATTTCCCTTGTGGATCAATAAAGTTTGTCAAAGTCTAAGACAGTGTTGTGGACCCGACCAGAGCTGGAGAAATAAACTAGTACTTGAAAGTAGAACTCGACCGACATGCATTTTTCATGGCCTATGCTGATTGTATAGAATCTAGGGGTGCGCAGATGCAGCTTTTTCTGTTCTGATTCCGATGTTGATACTTTAAACGATAGCAGGACAGAGACTGAAAATATTTTCTTTATACACAAACAGCATAAGGTAAAAATGATCTTAATGTGTTTTGTAACTACAGAACAGCTTTTTAAAAAATGCGAGTTTAATATTGAGATTGAGATGAGATGTTTAATAGAATCCAGAGGAACCGATGGCTGATCTGTTCTGCCGATAGTTTTGGGCCGATGTGTAGAGACAATCTGGGCATTTTTTTCCAAATTATCAAAATAAAATATAGTACTCCACAACCTTCTTTTAGTACAAACTGCGTACAGAGCAGTTTAGACACCTTTTTGTAGTACCTGGACTTAAATAAAACTTTACGCATACTAGTATATTTTTCATGCATATTCAGGCTACTGGCTGAGAAACTCAATATCATCCTTTGCTGGAGATTTATGGCCGATACCTGATACACTAAAAAGGGCAAATATCAGCCCAATACATAGGCCAACTGATAGACTGAAAGTAGAAGTGTGCTTACCTCGCATTATTGTCTTTGTGTCAGTGTCATAAAGTGACATAATCCTTTATCACAGTAGGCTACATCTCAACATATGCTTGGCAATGTGTTATTGTGACAGGCCTAATTGTTTTATAAGATTTTACTTGCAAACTCAGCCAATTTCAGGTATGATTCATTGTACACACTGAAGTTTTAATATTAAACAGCCTGTAATTTTATAACAGGTAGAGCAACTTTACTACAAAACAACTACTACCATTTAAAATAGTCTCAAGGTAACCATTTACAACCTTGTACTTCCATAACAAAGTATAGCTACTCAAACCCTTTTAGTGCCTGGTATCCTGCTTTACATGTTCCAACACAGCATAGCCCTAATACTCCTGCCATCCACCGTAATCCCCTCCTCTGTAATTTCCAGCGATACATTTTCACATCGTCTTTCTTTCCATTTACGTTTTGATCACTGCTTTCTAAGGACAAGAGGTTACATGTCAAATTTGGGCCTTTTTGAAACCTCCCACTCTATAAACGCCCTTTATTTAGCCACTAGACGGGCTCCACAAAGACTCCAGGAAATGGCATTGTGCTGTTGGAGTTTTAGTTTCCTTTCAAAGAAGGAAAAAAGTCTGCAAACTGAAACTTGAGACTGGCCTCCGCTGATTGATCGCGGTCTGTTGGAAAACTCAGACAATACAGATCGTTAGCAAACAAAGTAAATGAGGTAAAAGCACTTAAGATAAACAGTGTTGCATTGATTTGGACATGGAACCAAGAGAATGAGGTTTAAAGGGGCTGGAGAGCTGGAGCCTTATAGCTGACTGTTTGTAGGTTAAAAGGTGCACTGTGTACTACTACTTACCCTCAATGTGGAGACAAGAGGCTGCATCACTGGACAAAGTTACACGTCAGTTCTGTGGAAAAGTGGACCCGCTCACAGTAGTAATGCATGTTATTGTGGTAGTTTTGAGAAATTAAAACTCCTTTATATTTCTTAAATGCCATACTGTGGAACATTCCAGGCAATGCAATAAGATGGTGGATTTTGCATGTTTTAAAGGGTGTTTGAGTAAGTTAGTTTCTAAACTAATTGCACTAAATTAAAACAATTAAAAAAAAACTAAAAACACTTAAAGGGCCCATATTATACAATTTTCTGATCCATGTTGCATAATGTTTCCTCATCACAAACAGACCTGGAGTTGTGTTTTGTTTTATTTGCACATGTTTAACACACAAACCCTGCAGATTTAGGCTGAGTTATTCTCTAAAAAGGAAGACACCCTGTTCCACCTTGTGATGTCATGTGGTAAAAACAGGGAGCGCTCCACTGTGTCTTTGAACTCCATATACAGTGCATCCGGAAAGTATTCACAGCGCTTCCTTTTTCCCACATTTTGTCATGTTACAGCCTCATTCCAAATTGTATTAAATTCATCTCTTACCTCAAAATTCTACACACAATACCCCATTATGACAATGTGGAATTTTTTTTTTTTTTACATTTTTTGAATTTATTAAAAATAGAAAACTAATAAATCACATTTACATAAGTATTCACAGCCTTTGCTTAATACTTTGTTGATCCACCTTTGGCAGCAATTACAGCCTCAAGTCTTTTTGAATATGATGCCACAAGCTTAGCACACTGATCTTTAGGCAGTTTTGCCCATTCTTCTTTGCAGTAATTCTCAAGCTCCATCAGGTTGGATGGGAGACGTCTGTGCACAGCCATTTTCAGTTCTCTCCAGAGATGTTCAATCTGATGCAAGTCTGGACTCTGGCTGGGCCACTCCAGGACATTCACAGAGTAGTTCTGAAGCCAATCCTTTGAGATCTTGGCTGTGTGCTTTGGGTCGTTGTCCTGCTGAAAAATGAACCTTCGCCCCAGTCTGAGGTCAACAGCGCTCTGGAGCAGGTTTTCATCCAGGATATCTCTGTATATTGCTGCATTCATTTTTCCTTCTATCCTGACTAGTCTGCCAGTTCCTGCTACTGAAAAACATGCCCATAGCATGATGCTGCCACCACCATGCTTCACTGTAGGGATGGTATTGGCCTGGTGATGAGCGGTGCCTGGTTTCCTCCAAACATGATGCCTGGCATTCACACCAAAAAGTTGGCATTCACACCAAAAGGCTGCCATGTTCCTTTTACTAAGGAGTGGCTTTCGTCTGGCCACTCTACCATACCGGCCTGATGATTGTCCTTCTGGAAGGCTCTCCTCTCTCCACAGAGGAATGCTGGAGCTCTGACAGAGAGACTATCGGGTTCTTGGTCACCTCCCTGACTAAGGCCCTTCTCCCCCGATCGCTCAGTTTAGACGGCCGGCCAGCTCTAGGAAGAGTCCTGGTGGTTCCAAACGTCTTCCATTTACGAATAATGGAGGCCACTGTGCTCATTGGGACCTTCAAAGCAGCGGAATTTTTTCTGTATCCTTCCCCAGATTTGTGCCTCAAGACAATCCTGTCTCGCAGGTCTACAGACAATTCCTTTGACTTCATGCTTGGTGTTTGCGCTCTGACATGCACGGTCAACTGTGGGACCTTATATAGACCGGTGTGTGCCTTTCCAAATCATGTCCAATCAACTGAATTTACCGCAGGTGGACTCCAATGAAGCTGTAGAAACATCTCAAGGATGATCAGTGGAAAAAGGATGCACCTGAGCTCAATTTTGAGCTTCATGGCAAAGGCTGTGAATACTTATGTAAATGTGATTTCTTAGTTTTTTAATAAATTCAAAAACTGTCAAAAAAAAAACTTTCTTCACATTGTCATAATGGGGTATTGTGTGTAGAATTTTGAGGTAAGAGATTAATTTAATACAATTTGGAATGAGGCTGTAACATGACAAAATGTGGAAAAAATGAAGCGCTGTGAATACTTTCCGGATGCACTGTACCTTCAGTAGAATCATTTGGATAATTTCAAACCTGGAATTTCCAATCTTTACTAAACTAAAGATAAAAAGTAGCTGTTAACTTGAAAACTAAATTACCACTTCATGACATCACAAGGTGAAACAGAGCATTTTGAGCTGTGGAGATGTAGACAGACTAATAATAAAGAGTTACTCAAACATGTGTGAATGAAACAAAACACAACTCCAGGTGTGTTTTTGATGAGGACATTCTAACATGGCTTAAAGCTCACAGGAGTCCATTTTGTGTTATACAGGACCTTTAGCAGAGGTTGTAAACTACTAAAACAAGTGTGCAAGTATAATTTCTCTTCCAGCTGTCAAACTTTGCAGCTTGAGTGCCTAATAAGTAAAGATCTGACAATAGTATAATGAAATAAAAACATTTAATGCCATACTGTGAAACTTTACCCTACATCCACTGCACCTTTTGTCGAGTATGAATCACATTAAATTACCCACTTTTAAAGCTCACATCTCATGATTGAGTCAGCGTCACTTGGCATTACAAAGAAATCACTGTCCAAATTGAGCAATTATGAAAACAACTGGGAGCACTGGTTCGTCTGTACGCTATTGTAAGCTTTTAGGTCATGTCACTCCGCACAGGGACTGGAAACCGCAAAGCTTAAGAGTGATTCTACTGTGAAAGTGAATGAACAGGGCAGTGGTGAGAGTGGTGTGTAAGACAGGTCAGAGTAGGGCTGTAACCAAGGCGATGTCATGACCTGTCACAGAGTTAATAAGCAGCACTTTGTACATCGTTTTGAAAGGGAGTGAGTGGGTGGGTTTATGGGTGACTCAACAGCCTGTCCTGTCCTGTCTGTAATATAATGATCAGACTCATATCAAGCAGTGAGGGGAATCTGAGGTGATGTACATGGAGTAATCTGGGGCAAGGACAAACACAGAAGATAGTTTTCTGAAATGATACAGCACTGAGACTGAGTTCTGATATGGAAATGACTTCACCGTGAACTTTGTATCTGAAAATGTAGCTACAAGAAACCTCCACTAATACAAAGAAAAGGTTTTATCATGCAAAGATACAATACAAGGTCGTAGACAGGCAAGTTAGATAAAACAAATGTTACATGCAGACAGACTGTTGACTGTATAAAGACGTGGATTAAAGGAGTTAACGTCAACCACAACGTTTAGCTCCAGAGGCTAGCAGTTATAGGAGCGAATTCGGATACAGGAATTAATGTACATACCATATCAAAATAAAAACACCAGGATCATGTACAGTGGGTTAATACGAACATTTTAAGACCAAAATGACGAGGCTCACAGCAGAAGTTACAGAGAGAGGGGCCACGATTTTTCAATGGAAAGTCATTTGGAGCTAGAGTCGATGGAGCAATAATTGCCCTTATGCTCACTTCCTATTTGGAACACGGCGGCTAGCAGGTTAGCCATGTCCTTTTATATATACAGCACCTATAAACTTGATCAAGTTTCGAGCTTTAAGAACCTGGGAGAACCACAACAAAATACTGACCCTATCTCACAATGTTTCTGATTTTTTACCAAAACCTGAATGCTAAAGTTAAAGGTGCATTGTGTAACTTTTTGGTTGAGGGTCTGTCACTTTGTTGTTTCTATAGATATGTCATTGCTCTGCCTGGAATGTTCCACAGTATAACATTAAACAGCTCTACTTTACATTTATTCAATTACAGGTGGTTTTAGAGCTCAAAAGTAACTAGAAAAACAGACATTCTGACTGTGAGTGGGGTCGCCTCTCCACAGATCTGACCTGTAACTTGGGTCTGGTTTGGTCTCCTTGAAGATAGAAAGGTTTAATGCCATACTGTGAAACATTCCAGACAAAGCAATAACATCTCCATGAAGAAAAGTATTTGATGGACCCTCCCAACAGAAAAGTTACACAATGCATCTTTAATGATCATTATGCATTTAATATTTTGAAGATATTTTCCAATTTCAATATTTTCTTATCTCGTGTATAAAGTAAGCTAAAGCAATGCCCTTTCCTTTCTGTAGCACATACAAATCTTTAAAATCAGAATTAAATACTTAGTTGATTAATAAAAAAGTTTGAGTAAGAGAAAACTAGCTGGGTGACTGCCTGCTACATACCAAACAGAAAAACAAAGAGTAACATGTGAACTGCAGAGGCTGTAGTGAAGGCCCTTAAATCACAGCTCATTGGCCGAGTTAATAACAGCTCTGTCAACAGCTAGACTAACATTTAACCTTCAAACACTCTCACATATACACTGATTTATGGGGCTTTTTAAGGTCTGCAGAGTCTAACAGTAGCATTGAGTGGGCTACTTTGGCACTGATTCTAAGCTCGCTCTTACCACTCACTTTAAAGGTCCTATATTACACAAAATGGACTCTTGTGAGCTTTAAGTCATGTTCTAATGTTGTTCCTCCTCAAAAACAGACCTGGAGTTGTGTTTTGTTTAATTCACACTGAGTAATTATTAGTCTGTTTACATCTCTAAAGCTCAAAACGCTCTCGTTCAGTAAGGATTGGCAATTTCACATCTGAAATGATCCAAATGATTCTAGTGAAGGTGTGTGGAGTTTAAAAACACAGTGGAGCACTTTCTGTATTACCACATGACATCACAAGGTGGAACAGGGTGTTTTTAGTTTGAGAGAAGAACTGAGCCTAAATAAATGTGCAGGGTTTGTATGTTAACCACAAGTGAATGGAACAAAACACAACTCTAGGTGTGTTTGTGATGAGGAAACAACATTAGAACACAGATCAAAGAATAGCATCATATGGACTCTTTAATAACAGCTGGACTAACACTGAACCTTCACAAGCTCATGCACAGTGACTTATGGGATATTTTAAGGTCTGCATAGTGTAACAGTAGCGTTGAGCGGGCTACTTTCGCACTGATTAGTAGCTCGCTCTCACCGCTCACTTCACCATGACATGCCCAAGTAAACACGCACACACCGCACGCCGTTAGCCTGAGGGATTATGGGTAACCAGCCTCCGTAGCCGGACTAAATTGTTTGCATTAGCTGTTGGTGGAATAGCCTAGCGTTGGAATCAGGGCTGTGGTGTGGTGTGTGTGTGTGCGATCCATGACCTCTGTCACCAAGGGCCATATGGTCTCAGCTGTATTTAAGGTCAGATAAATAACTCTACAGATGCTGATCTATTTATAAAAACGCTAGAGCAAGTAGAATATTTGGTAGAGTACTGCATTTGATATGTTAATCAAGTCTCAACATACATAACTGATAAACTAGTTTATAACTATGATATATTTAGGTAAAAAAAAAAGGACAATACTTTTAAAGAGACATTGTAACTTTGTGTGTGTGTGTGTGTGTGTGTGTGTGTGTGTGTGTGTGTGTGTGTGTGTGTTTTGTTTGTTTGTTTAACACTTTTAAACCTTTTTTGAATATTTCATAGGTATTAAATCTTTCTATCTTCATGGAGACTAAACCACACCAAGTTACAGGTCAGATCTGTGGAGAGGCGACCCCACTCAGTCAGAATGCCTGTTTTTCTAGATAATAAAACAACCTGTAATTGCATAAATGTAAGGTAGAGCTGTTCAATACCATTAATATGGAACATTCTAAGCAGAGCAATGACATATCCATGGAAACCAGCTGGTGATTGATCCCCAACCGAAAAGTTACACAGTGCACCTTTAAAACAACCGCGTTAAGGACATTAGTTAGCACGCAGCTGCTTAGCCTCCACTGTGTCTTTGAAATCTTAATATTTCAAAAAGTCTATGGGAAAAATGAATGGAAAAGTGCCTGCTGAGCTCCATAGAACCCCAGTTGTTGTACATTTAACTCGTTTTATTATTATTAATTATTATTATTAATTATTAATTATTAATTATTAATTATTAATTATTATTATTATTATTATTATTATTTTTTTTTTTTTTTATATATTCCATTATTAACACTTACCCTTGTCCTTATTTCCTCCCTTTATCTAAGCCCTGCTCATTTAAAGGCACTTGGCAGCTGTAAGACCAAGAACGCACCCGGCTCTGCTAAACTGTCAACCACAATAAAGAAGAGACATTTATGAGATCATCTGGACAATGTCATAGCAGCACTATAACTTAATCTCAAATAGATATGAGCACAAAAGAGGAGAAGCACTGAGGGGCCAAAGCAGAGTCCCTGTTTCAGCTTCAGGTTTCAGACTCACTGGAGGTGAACTGGGTTAAGGACCACCTAAGTGAAAGCAGACTGGAAATACAACGTCGGTATTTGAGGTTACGAAACTGATAATGCCCAGCAGATGTTTCAGGATGGGTGAAATGACAACAAAATATTTACTCAAATTTGTCTCATGTTTATAGATCATATTTTTTTTTCCACAGTTTGATTAAAAAGGTCTTGCAGAATTAATTTCCTGAACAAAAACAATTACAGGTTTTTAATACCAGCCATTTAAGACAAGAACAGCCAAACATTGTCCTTCAAACTCTAGAACTCTGCTCCAATCCCTATAAGGTCCAATATTACACAAAATTGACTCTTGTGAGCTTTAATTCATGTTAGAATGTCGTTACCTCCTCAAAAATACCTAGACTTGTGCTTTGTTTCATTCACACACATTTGAGTAACACTTTATTATTAGTCTGTACATCTCCAAAGCTCAAAATGCTCTGTTCCACTTTGTGATGTCATGAAGAGGTAGTTTTAAAGTTTGCAGCTAGATTTGAACTTTAGTTCAGTAGAGATTGGCAATTCCAGGGCTGAAATTATCCAAATTATTCTAGTGAAGGAGAATGGAGTTTAAAAACACAGTAGAGCACTTCTTGTATTACTATATGACATCACAAGGTGGAACACAGTAGGTTTTTTTTGTTTGAGAGAAGAACTCAGCCTAAATATGTAGGATTTTTGCATTAAACATTTGTGAATGAAACAAAACACAACTCCAGGTGTGTTTGTGATGAGGAAACAACATTAAAACATGGATCAGGAAATAGCGTAATATGGATCCTTTAAAAAGAAAAAGTTGATCATAGATTTTTTAGAAAGGACACACTCTTGGTTAAGATTGTATTAATTGCACACAGCTCTGCAGCTTACAAAGTGATTTGAGTTTCAGCTGGTAGGTGCACTAGCGTTCAACCTGCCCTGGCCTTGTTCCTGCCTGATTAGTCATAGCCGCAGTACCTGACAGTAATAAACCTTAACCAGGAAATGACCTCTCCTTTAGAACAATAAACGCTGTCCTTAAACACTGAGATCACATGAAATACAAGTGAAACTCTTATATGTACAGGGCTGGACAATCAGTCAAATTTGGATCAAGATGGAGATTCAAACAGCCAATCCCAAGTTTCACTCAAAGAAATGAAATGCTGGATTGTGTAACTTTTCTGGTGGAGGGTCTGTCAAATGCTTTTTTTTTTTTTTTTTTTTTTTTTTTTCCCCCCATGGAGACTGCTTTGTTTGCGGGGTCGCCTCTCCACAGATCTGACCTGTAACTTGGTCTGGTTTGGCCTCCATGAAGATAGAAACGTTTAATGCCATACTGTGAAACATTCCAGACAACACAATAACATCTCCATGGAGAAAAGCATTTGACAGACCCTCCACCAGAAAAGTTACACAATGCAATTCAAAGCAATACTATTAATAAAATCTAAAGTAAAAATGTTAGTTTGAGATTACTTATTACTCAAGATTTAGGTTGGGGGTCTGTTACCATGGAGATGCTATTCAGCTGCCTGTAATGTTCCACACTAAGGTATTAAACTTGTATAAAAGATGCATTTATTCAGTTATGGGTGTTTTTATTGCTCAAAAATACCTTTAAAAACCTGCATTCTTACTGTGAGTGGGGTCGCCTCTTCACAGATCTCACCTGTAAATTGCCCTGGTGGCATCTCCTGCTTGTTTCAGTCTCCAACGAGACAAGTCACAGGCATGCCCTCTACCAGGAGAGTTACACAGTCCACCTTTCAAGGATGGATTATTTTGTTTGTATTTCAAATTTTACAATCTGGCATTATTAACCACAACAAACCAATGTTGATAAGAGATACAGTGGAGTCTACGGTCTGTTTTATTACACAAAACGAAAACCTGTCTCTGCATGGGCACGCTCAAAAGGGTGGAGACCGGCCCGAGGCGTCTGTAAGGCGTGTTTACATCATACGACAAAAACCAAACTGATTTACAAGGAAATTTAAAATAATCTTCACATACCATCAATATGACCAAACATTGATTTATATCAGCTATTAGATGTGTCACAATATCAAGTTTTAGGACTTTTGTGAGAGGAAGCAACATGTTTTTATGAGTATTCACTGTTACTGGCACCAGGAACCAACCTTGAAATCCTCTATACACTCTAACGTATTTATGAAAACTAACTTTGAATGAATCAGAAGCACTGTACCTGATTTTTACTGTATTCAAACTGAAAAACAGAACTAGTTCATTTTAAAGGGGCCATATTGCACTATTTTCTGATCTATGTTGTTTTTTTTTCTTATCACAAACAGACCTGGAGTTGTGTTTTGTTTCATTCACACATGTTTAACCACACAAACCCTGCAGATTTAGAGTTCTTCTCTTAAACAGAAAACAAAATGCTTTGTTCCAACTAGTGATGTCATGTGGCAATACAGCAAGCACTTGATTGTATTTTTAAACTCCATACACCTTCACTAGAATCATTCTGGAAATGCCGATTTCTACTGACCTAAAAGTAAAAGGAGCTGTTCACCTAAAACGCTTCATGACATCACAAGGTGGAACAGAGCCTTCTGAGCTTTGGAGATGTGGACAGACTAATAATAAAGGGTTACTCAACATGTGTGAATGAAACAAAACACAACTCCAGGTCTGTTTTTGAGTAGGTAACAACATTCTAACATGGCTAAAAGCTCACTAGAGTCAGTTTTGTGTAATATAGGGCCTTTTGAACTGTTTGCATTCCAAACATCCCAATTATTCACTCCAATGACTTTATAAGCTTTAATCACAACTGCAGAGTCTTGTCGTCAATTCGTAGTAAAGCTAACAACAACAACTAGCATGCAAACTGCACACCTCCTGATTCTCTGACAATAAAACACTTTATAAATAGTTACAGACAGAACACAGCAGACTAATTTCATAATCAGTAAACCGTTTATAAAATGTAGTTGGAGATTAAATAGTGACTTGCGCAATTATGATAATCAATTAACCAAATAATCTTAAACCCTAATGATACTTTGCAGCTGATGTCATAAACATTCCCTGGGGGTGTGAACTGAAAGCACTGCTCTGTCTGAAGCTCTGTAACTCCAGTTAGACTTAATCTGAGGTTTATTTTAACATAATTTGATCAGAAAAGCTGGCATGGGTTGAACTATAACAGGTGAGATGATTTGTTCTGTTAAACAAGTCTCTCACACATAAAATTACAGTCACAAGCTAGCTGCTAAACAGGACCATGAACGCTCGTTTTCTTGGACTATATTAAAACATTTTGGCTAATGTGTGCATTGTGTCATAATGGTAATTGTTGAACATTCTGCCATCTACTAATAGATACGTGTAGAACACCCCCAGCATAATGCAAAGTTGGCCAAATTTACAATCGACTGGCCACATTTAAAACATGTCAAATCCAACAGAGATACCAGCCTAAAGTGGCACCAACGGCCTTCAGGCAACGTAAACATACGCACAGCTTGTCCTCCTAAAGGACGCGGGGGAACAGGGGGGTTTGTCGTCCGTGTCAAAGCACAAGAAATTCAATTAAGCACACAGCGGGGTGCCACGGACACCAACCTCCTCTATCCTCTATATACATATGCCCTCCACCAGCCCCCTGCACTGAAGACCCCGCCCCCTTACTGCCATCTGGCCCCTCCCACTCCGCAAAAATGGGGTGCCCTTACTGGAACCTCCTTTACAAAAACAGGGCCTCACTCTAAAGAGTTGGAAATGGTGACTCAGTTCCTTTTCACTGTGATGTAATCCAAGTAGATGCGTTTCAATAGTAGGATTTCCCGGTTGCTTTGACGAAGGGAGTCAGCGAAAAGTTTGAAGTCAATACACATTATAGTAACAGCAGAAGCACAAACAAATACTGTATGTGTGAGTGGGTGAAAATGTAACTTGTCCACATACCTTCACTAGAATCATTTGGATAATTTCAGATATCTACTGAACTAAAGGTAAAAAAAACTTGAAAACTACCACTACATGACATCACAAGATGGACCAGAGCATTCTGAGCTTTGGAGATGTAGACAGACTAATAATAAAGGGTGAATGAAACAAAACACAACTCCAGGTCTGTTTTTGAGGAGGAAATAACATTCTAACATGACTTAAAGCTCACAAGAGTCAATTTTGTAATAAATATAGGACCATATGCCACTTTATACCCTTGTTTTTGGAGATTACACTGGCCGTTTCAGTCTGTTTTGAGGTTATTTTTCAAAGTTTTTAAAGACATTATACACAATATTCCAATTTAACATATCTCCAAAACAACAATGCAATGCTGTCTACGTTTTGATACATCTCCCACTTCTATCTTTGTGTACAGTTTCCAAAGGTTGACATGAAACCAGAAATCATTATTTATTTTATTTTTTTAAGACTAATACTAAGCTGGAGGAGCTTGGGAGATGATGAAAAAGCAGTGATGGCACAGGAGGATAGTAAGCCCCGTTTAGCTTGCACATGGGTGGATGCCAGGAGCTGTTCAGCGTTGGGAATTTAGATGGAAAAGCTTCAAATCCACCAAAACTGCAGTCACATGTAAAGGTCCTATCCTTTTGCATCCCAAGAAGTGCAGGATTTTAACATTAGAAACACCATGGGCTATTTTTTTACCACAGAAAACACGCCAACTCTATATTATCGTTATATTTTTGAAGATGCATTAAAACTGGAGGTTGGATTTGAGTTGGTAACACACAGCCATATTTACTGTTGCTCTAGCAATGACGCACAGTTGTAAGATTATTTCATACTTAGAATTGCGATCCTTCTCTAACCGTCAGTCGATAAAATTTTCATTCTTGAAGGAAAAATTTTATTCAAAACCATAATAACACAGCACACTGAAATAAGAACTGCCTAACTAATAGTGCTTAACGGATTTAAGATTTAAAAAGTTCATTGTGTAACTTTTCTGGTGGAGGGTCTGTCAAATGTGTTTTCTCCATGGAGAAGTTATTGCTTTGTCTGGAATGTTTCACAGTATGGCATTAAACCTTTCTATCTTCACAGAGACCAAACCAGAACATGTTACAGGTCAGATCTGTGGAGAGGCGACCCCGCTCACAGTCAGAATGCCTGTTTTTCCTAGGTATTTTTGAGCTATAAAACCACCTATAATTGAATAAATGCAAAAGTAGCTGTTTAATGTTATACTGCGGAACATTTCAGGCAGAGCAATGACATCTCCATAGAAACAAGCAGGTGACAGTAACCCAACCAACAGGTTACACAGTGCACCTTTAAAGTGAAGCCATAACATGTTTCAATAATAATAAGACTCCATGGAGACGGGCTGTGTTCTCCGCAGAAGACATTATGAAGCCTTCGCAATTTTGTATTAAAATCATCATGGTCTTAAGAGAAAGATGGAACAAACCAGCCCAGACCTTTATCATAACGACTGCAAAGGAAGAAAAAAAAAAAAAAAAAAAAAAAAAAAACTAGCTGCAAAGGAAAAAAAAAAAAAAAAATAGCTGCTTTTCATTTATGATACAATAATCCACATAATATTGTATTGTATTCTTCTCAATTGCAGCTGGTTTTAGAGCTCAAAAATACCTAGAAAAACAGACATTCTGACTGTGAGCGGGGTCGCCTCTCCACAGATCTGACCTGTAACTTGGTCTGGTTTGGTCTCCATGAAGATAGAAAGGTTTAATGCCAAACTGTGAAACATTCCAACCAAAGCAGTAACATCTCCATGGAGAAAAGCTCTCTGCTTGGATCATTTTTTTTAAGAATCAAAATTTCCATCTCTATCCATAGCTAATTGCACTTCCTTTCACTTATCTTATTGTGCAGCCATTAAGATTGTACTTGTCATAAGTGATCTACAGTCCCCCTCGAGCCTGTACTGTTATACAAGTTTTGATCTGCATTGGAAACAGGAAGAAACACTGTACTGAACAATGCTCTAGCTTCCATCCCAATTAATAATTCCTGAGTACCTTAAATAGTACATGATCAGCCTGCAGGTAGTCACTGGCTTCCTCTCCTCTGACTTGTGTACTTGGAAATGGCCCAGATTTGCTGAATGTTGCTGAAATGTGAGTGGAGTAGTGGTGGAGTTGGGTCAGGCCTGTGTGAGGTCCTTTATTTAATGTCGTCCAAATGCCAAGTGGCTCCCCTGGGCTTTGAAGAGATGGGTCCGGGATCAGCAGCCAAATACTAAATGAACAGCATCTGTGCACACACTGGAAAAAAGGAGGAGGCTACAACAAGGACGGGGGATTTTAAAAACTTTCCCGCCACTTTTGAGACTTTTGTTTTATGTAGCAAAAGGAGAAATTTAATTTGTCAACTGGACAGAGTTTATTTGGTCGAATACGTTTCGCAGCTCATCCAAGCTGCTTCCTCAGTTCTGATGTTTATGTATTATAAATATGTTACTGTTTAAAAGGTTTATTGTGGAACTTTTCTGGTGGAGGCTGTGTTAAATGCTTTGTCTGGAATGTTTCACAGTATGGCATTAAACCTTTCCATCTTCATGAAGACCAAACCAGACCAAGTTACAGGTCAGATTTATGGAGAGGCGACCCCGCTCACAGTCAGAATGCCTGATTTTCTAGGCATTTTTGAGCTATGAAACCAGCTGTAATTGAATAAATGTAAAGTAGAGCTGTTTAATGTCATACTGTGGAACATTCCAGGCAGGGCAATGACATCTCCATAGAAACAAGCAGGTGAAGGACCCTGAACCGAAAGGTTACACAGATATTCAGATTTTCATTTTTGCCAATATTGCCCACCTCTGTCCTAAGCAGAAAGGAGCACTCTTCCATCATCAGGTAGAATATTAAATAAATCACAAAAGAGAGAGAAAAACAATGAATTTACTTAAACCCCCTTCAAGCAGCATTAGCACAGGTCCTTTCCCCTGAAGGAGGAGAGAAGCACTGACCTAAATCAGAGCTGCTTTCAAAACTATGGGAGGACAAGAGGCTGAAAAGGCCACTTAAGGATGCAGAGAGCGTCCATGTGGTGCTGCGTTATAATCACCCCAATCAAGACGCCATGAGAGGCTAAGCTCCGCCCCCTCCTGCTAATCCCACACACCAGCAGCGGTTCGGATCAGCGTACGCTCTTATACTGCAATCAAGGCTAGCTTCATCAGCCTGCATGACTCACAACATGAAGTAAGTCAGAAGATGGCATATTAAAAGTGCACTGTGTAACTTTTCTGGTGGAGGGTCCGCATTAAACAGATCAACCTTACATTTACTCAGTTACAGGTGGTTTAAAAGCTCAAAAATACCTAGAAAAACAGACATTCAGACTGTGAGCGGGGTCATCTCTCCACAGATCTGACCTGTAACTGGTCTGGTTTGGTCTCCATGAGGATAGAAGGTAGGGATGGGTCAAGACAAGAGGAAAGATTGGGTATACGAGAACAAGTTTCCAATTTTGGCTTCAATTTTTAAAAATTTGATTTAATATTTTTGTTTCCATTCTGGCATTGCTTTTTGGAACTATAAAGTGATGTAGCTCACTAGTACAGTATGTAACATTTTTTTGTCCAATCCAAACGTAAACACAGACTGAAAAATCTGTGTGGATAATCTTGTAGAATCGCAAGACAAAACTGCTTGTGGCACGAGATCTTGTACCATCCCTAATAGAAAGGTTTAATACCATACTGTGAACTCTCCATGGAAAAAAGAATTTGATGGATCCTCCACCAGAAAAGTTGCACAATGCACCTTTAAAGAGTGTATTATGTGGCCACAAAATGACCCAGCAGACATGTTCTCACACACGTGCTGCTGAAGAGTCAAGTTTTAATGTGTATATGTAAACAAGGAATTATAATTATAGGCAGCTCAACACAAGAGTATGGTTTGACAGCGTAGACTTGTGAGTGTAGTTATATGATTTATGGACAAAAAATAGAAACAGCAGGATTATGTAAAGCGGGCTAATATGAAATTGGTTGCTAGTGGGTTATCCATGTCCATTTACATGTACGGTCTATGCTTGAGACAGTGTAGTCCTTCAGTATGGTATGGTCTGAGTTGGAATCGTTGTAAATATATGCAGCAAAGTAAAGGCTATAGCGCTGTCACACTTCACAACAGACAGAATAAAGTCCATACTGTGGGCCTATATCACTTTAACTGTGCCAAAAGATGCACGTGTGATTAAACCAATGGTGGAACGCAAGTAAAAGTAGTCAGCTACTGTACTTAAGTATAAATGTAAATACACCTTTACTTCAGGTACCTGTACTTTCTACTTCACTACATTTTAACAGAACTGAACAGGAAAAGTATATATTATTTTTATTACAGTGTGAGACCTGCTGAAACAGCTGTTTGTATTTAACACATTCCGAATTTGAGCAAACACAAATATACAAAAATAAAAACAGCTGGAAATTTAAAAAAAAAAAAAAATTCAGTTGCTTCTGCTTAACAAAATTCAGCACAAATCTTTATGAAAGTCACTAAATTTTAAGCTTTAATAGACCTTGAAATCTGTGCAAAATAGTTTTACTTTTTCCTCTTTAAGTACCTTTTTAAATGAGCACTTTAATACTTGCATACAATACAATACTTAAGAGTTTTCACATGATACTTTTACTTGAGTATTTTTTATTTTTTATTTTGCTTCAGTATCTGCACTTTTCAAGTAACAAAACTGAGTACTTCTTCCACCACTGGATCAAAAGTTCTGACTCAATAATGCAAACAGTCAATTCGGGGCACTAATTGCAGGTGTAGTGTTTTAGTGGTGTATAAATGACAGGACAGCCAGGTGTGTCCACTCCCTGAGCAGGTAAACGTGTCAGGTGCAAATTTAACTCACCATTGAGCCCGTTGGGGATGCTCCTGTGATGATGGGGTGCTGACAGATCGTCCATAGACCGCCTCATATTGGGCCCCAGCTTACTGCCCTCTGCCCCGGGCTTGTGATTATGGGTGTGGTGGTCCGGACTCCCCGCGCTGCCCGTACTGGAGGTGCTACTCCCATCCCCGACGTCTCTCACTGTCCCGCTGCCCCCGTTCAGGTTGCTCAGGCTGGACTGCGAGTCTATGGAGCTCCGTGAACCCGCACCGTTCCTCTCCTCATCCAGCATAAGTATAATTTCTTTCAGTTCGTTGTTTTCCCTTAACACGCTCTCCTGGTTGGACTCGAGCTCCTTTAACTTCATCATGTAAGCGCCAACTTCTTTCCACATGGCGCTGGCGGTGAACCTACCGAACCTTTGCCACTCCCGGGACAGCTTTTTGCCCTTCTGTCGATCATCGTCCAAAAAGCAGCAAAGTTCTCGCAGCTCGTGGTTGTCATCTTGGAGTTTTTGGTTAATGTCCTTTAAACTCCGGATCTCGTGGAGGTGCACCTGCAAGCGCCTGTTGATGTCTTTCATCATGTTGCCGTGCTCAATCATCAAGTTCATTTTCTCCCCGTCGACCCTCCGTAACCTCCGGACCAGCTCCTCTTTGCTGCACCGGAGCAGGTCATCGTCGGACAGCTGGCTCAAGTCCTCACACGGACCATCGGACTGGTTCTTAGCCATTTTGGGCCAGAAACTGTAGTTCGTTTCAAAAAGCACAGCCACAAATTAACTGTCAAAACTCAGCCAGCCAAGCCTCAGTTGTGGAATTGTGTTGAAATATAAATACATTGTTCAAAATCTGACACAATATTACGGAATGCTGATGATGCGCTGCTTTCAATATGCCAATTGTAGGAATAATACTGAGTAATGCATGGACCAACTGGTTGCTTTCTATGTAAAAATGAGTCTTTTCAGAATATTAACACTCACATTCTGTTAAAAATCACGCGTCAGTATCCAAGCACGTTATGAGGTTGTGTTCGTATTCCCTCCGTCTGTCACTTCCAATGCAATATGCGCGTTCCCGTCATATCACTCCATTAAACAGAAAGGAAAACATTTACGTGTTCCTCCTCGGATCCAAGCGTCTCTCGGGTCCAAAATGCGTGCGGTTGGTAAACGGTGCACCTCTGGCGGCCTACTTTATTCACCGGTAGACTGGTTCACATCAGCACCCGTTCGGATAAGCCTCTTTAGCCGAGAGAGCGAGCGAGGATTCCACTCCACACGGCGCACACAGCGCACCACAACAACGCGAGCAGGACTTAGCAGCGTGCCCCCTCCTCCTTGTCCAAACACTTGGGTTTGAAATCATTCAAGAGGATTTGAGCCAACACGGCCAATCAAGGCGCGGGAGAGGAGTGGGCAGCAGGTAGACGGAGAAGTGCGTGAAGCTTCGGAACGCACCAAGCTCAGCCCTCTTAAAGCTACAGGCGCGCCACTACAGGATCATTCACGCTCACTTAATTTGATTTATATCTACAATTTTACAAATACAGCACTGTGCAGTGTGTAAATAAGTCATAGCTACTTATTGCTAAACTTTAGAAAAAGACATGCGTAATTTGGTTAATACGCAATTACGCATTCCAAACAAATCTGACGCTGAAATTTGTTTGTACTAATAGATTTTCGCTATTTTTAATATTTCTTTGTGACTAAAAACAATCTCAAAATACAAAAAGAAACTCAAGTTGTTCAGAAAGTGTAAACAAACAGGTGCACAGATTTCATTGTAGTGTCGCAGCGTCCTCCTGTGTTTGTCAGGAGTAATGGCTATAAGTGATCAAACGCTGTCAAAAAAGATATTTCCAATTTCTATTCAACTTATTTTCCCTTTTTTCTCTTTTTCCACATGGGCTGAAGAGCATTGTACTTGTAAACAAATATAGGCTAGTCCTTAAATATTAATTGACTATGAATTTGATATTTGTATTACTTTTTTTCTATTTTATTTTGACTTGTACATATACAGTTTTATAGTACATATACAGTTTTATATAATTATGCCTTATTTGACACCTGTCTCTTGCTATCTTTTTTGCTACTTATTAAGAATTTATTATTACCATTTATATTTTTTATTATTTTATATTATATTGTGATGTGTGAGCTGCTGTGTCCAAATAATTTCCCTTGTGGATCAATAAAGTTTGTCTAAGTCTAAGTCTAAGTTAGTTTATTCACAGGCATAATAATATCTAAAAATCTTTATGAGACCTTCAGGTAGTTACAATACTACTTTTGTCACTGAAGTCTGTAAGTGACAAAAGCCTTGACAGCAGCACCTCATTTCAAATAAGGCGGGTCTCCCTTTTTCCAAGTGCATATATTTGACATACAGCACACTCACACACAAAGACAAGAAATAAACATGAATTAAGCATATTATTCTTTTCATATTCTTTTCATTTTTAAATTTGATCTATAGTTTTCACCAATAGCGTTTCTTTGAGCTAACACACAATATCATTAGACTTTATCATAGTTAGCGTATTGGCCAAATATGGTTGTTTTGTAGTCCTGTGTTTGTTTTTCCCAATTACTGCTTGTAATTAGGCGACATTTGAGGGTATTTACTGTATACCTATATTTGACATCTCTCCATTTGAAAAGCCAGTTAGACTTTAACAGCACATTGTGTAACTTTTCTGGTGGCGTCATCTGCTTCTCTCCATGTACATTGCCTGGAATGTTCCACAGTATGGCACAACACCTTTTTTTATCTCCACTGAGACTGAAAGTGACACTGCAGGGCCAAGTTGCATGTCAGATCTGTAGAGAGGCAAGCCCACTCATAGTGAGAATGCAAGTTTTTAGGCCAATAACAACCTGTGCTATTGAGTAAATGTGAGATGGATACATTTAATGCCATACCAGGACATTCCAGACTAAACAACAACATCTCCATGGAGACAAGCTGGGATCAGACCCTCCTCCGGAAAAGTTACACAGTGCCTGTTTAATCTAATTGTCATGTCAAGCTTTACTGGCTAAATTATATTTGTAAACTATACTGTACTATAGTATAGTATACTATAGTACTATAGTATACTATACTAAATGCAGGCCTACACTGCATTTAGGATATTCTGCCACTACATCAGAAATGACTTAAAAATAGTGAAATTATCTGTCCAGGCAGCAAGATCATTTTACTTGACAAGTTATCTTAAAATAAACTCTCTCTAGACTAGAATGAAGCAGTATCTGCACTAGTAAATAGATAATAAATCTGAAAACAAGATGAATAACCTGATATAAGTTTTAAAATCTTGGCCAGATCAGAGAAATTTGCAGTGTAATATTGCATCCTAGTGTAATGTAATATTTAGCTTTTTTCTTTTATATTTATAATGAATGAGACTGTTATTAGGCTATTAGTCAGGCTATAAATTCTACTGTTGGCCTATATTATTTTGTAATTGTGTGTTGGATTATGCATTAATTAGAGTGTCATTTGTAAAAGTCCTCCTAAAACGTGCGTAGTGGAGTAGCTCTGAGCAGAACCATCCATTCTTCTTCTGACAGACGCTGAATGAACCGAGAGCAGAGAGACGCTCCGTGCACACAAACATGGACCTTCTGCAGGAATAACAGCGTAAGAAACCTCCACATACTATTTCAATTCGCTGATTTTGACATGAATTCGTTACGGAATGACAATTGCGGTTTAAACATCGTGGAGGCGTTGGATTTGCACGAGGTTTTGTGGCGGAAAGATGAGCGCTAGCCTCGAGAGCTAAGTTAGCCTCGGTAGCTTAGAGACGCACGGGCTAACGGCTGAAACGTAAGCATGGCGGTGCTGTCTGGATATTAGGGATGCCCTACGGTTTAATAAAGGGTCAAAGAGATTTGTTTCATCTGTTAAAACGGGTGTTATGTGTTTTTGGAGCAGGGCAGACATGGCTGTACCCCGATCAGCTGTTGTTGTTGTTGCCATGTTATTCCACGCAGACATGTGCCCTCATACAGCAGCCTGCAAACTCTGTGCACTGCTAATGAGGTTATAACAGACTAATATTACCATAATCCAGCAGATAACGCCAATCAAACGCAGAGTTAGTTCGCTAAAAGTCTAAAAGCCTCTTATCTTTCTTTCTTAATGTGACCCGTTTATGTATTCTGTTCAACTGCCACGGCACGGCGCTGTCATTCACATACAATTACTGCGGGTTTTGGAGCTTTACATTGATTTGATGATTCAATATTGTCACAAATATATATCATAGGCTATTACTTTAAAGGGCCCATATCAAACTGAAAACACTCTGTTCCACCTTATGATACAGGAAGTGCTCCACTGTGTTTTTAAACTCCATACACCTTCACTAGAATTATTTGGATCATTTCAGAACTGGAGTTTCCAGTCTCTACTGAACTAAATTTAAAATGTAGCTGTTAACCTGACTAAATCACCCCCCTTCATAACATGACAAGGTGGAAGTGAGTATTTTGAGCTCTGGAGATGTAGCCAGACTAATATAAAAGGATTACACAAACGTGTGTATGAGGCAAAACACAACTCAATTCAGGTATGTTTTTAATGAGGTAACAGCATTCTAACATGGCTTAAAGCTCACAAGAGTCCATTTTGTGTAATATAGGACTTACAGGAAAATACTGAATACTGAAGACTTTGACCATGCAAGAACATGCCATGGATTCTACCTGGACGACTGAGGGATTTTACACACATGCAAGAACATAGTTATGCTGGGAAACAATGACTAGTTTATGTGAGGAGTGAGAAAATATTGGTGAATTCAAATTTCAAACTACCCCCTGTAGTGACTCCAGTAGAAATCACTCTTACTTTATGTGGCTTTTACTATTATTATTCTATTTGCACAATATCAGAGAAGGACATTCCTAGTTTGTGATTTTTGTTGACTGTCAATGGAAATTAAACTTTTTGATTTTGAGGTATTTAAAAGCACCTAGAGATTGCAAATGTTTATGCAAATAAATACAAAATAAATGTTCTCTTAAGAAACTGTATTCATATTTTTTCATCTTTTTTCCCAGTATTAGGAGTCCATGTAAGATCATCACATACCACAAAGGATCTGCTGTAAAAACACAGAGGAGCGGGCATTGTCATGGAGACTCGTTTTGGGAATATTGTGTTTAGTTCAAAGTTTGACTCGGGGAACCTGGGGCGTGTGGAGAAGGTGGACAAAAGCAGCCCCAGCCCCCCCTCAGACTCCTCGTCCAATGGGAGCGCAGCGTCAGCACCAAGCCCCGCCCCCGATTACGAGTTCAGTGTGTGGACACAGCCAGACTGCGCCGGCACGGAGCACGAGAATGGAAACAGGTAAAGAAGCACTCAGTAATATGTGTATAAAACAGGGAGGACTAAAGCTTTATCAGTTAAAATTCTGGGGCATGGAGTCCAGTTGTCCTGCCTACTTCAAAACTGGCCAAGGTTTCAGAAGTAAATTTCCCTTTTTTCCCCAATTGACTTTTCAGAAAATATTCCCAGCATGTGGTAAATAATAATACTCCTGATGCAACTGCTTAAAGGCTGCCACACACTACAGGAGAATTTGTCCAATTTTGGCTGCGATTTTGACGCCGCTGTGCTCCTCGTGTGTGGTGTCAGAATCTGAGCTGCTCTGTCATATCGTAACCATCAAATATTAGCTACCTAACAGCCAATAAAACAGAGCGTCAGGGGCCGAGGAATGACTGACACAGAGACGCAAGATACAAACTCGGGATATAGTGAAAATAATGAGAAGACTTTATTACTCACCTCTTGTAAAGTGGTACATTTAAAGTGCAGCATCTCATCCATATTATCCATAGAAATTGTCCTATGTAAATAATGACATCCAGTCCACAAAACGGCGCTGTGAATCCAGTTTGAGGTGCTCTTTGAAAATAAAAAGGTGAGAGTCGTTCCTCACATGTGTCTGTTTACATCCACACAGCGCACGGATTGAGGTGAAGCTGCAGATTAGCAATAGCGACTCTACTTCCTGTGGACTTTATCTCCAATCTTTTATGCTTTAAAAAATATGTAACTGAAGTATTGCACCACATTTCACAAATAATAATAACACAGTTTTGACTTGCATGTAAACTAGAAGTGCAGTGCTCTGATCTTTTGAACACTTCAGAGTCTCTAAGTGAGTGGTTTTACTGTAGACAGGAAACAGCAGACACAATCTCGCTCACTATTTTATAAGCTGTGGTCCGCAGACATATCCCACTGAAGTCTTTGCGATCAGAGATTTTAAGTCTCATAAGATTCTGTGTGTGTCTGTGGTGTGTGCTTTTTGTCGCACGTTTAAAAATCGTTGAAGACCGAAAAATCCTGTAGTGTGTAGCGGCCTTTAGTCAAAAAAACATTGAAAAGATAAAATCAGAAATACAATATAAATTAAATCATCAGTCGGTTTGGTTAAATCACCATGAACACAGGGTGACAGTGGCTCACTTGGTAGAGCGTTTGTCCACTGATGGTGGTTGGCTGTTTGAATCCCGCCTTTGACATGAACATTGGTTGAGCGGTCAGATCCACAGACCCACAAGTTGGCGGTGCTTCCACATATGTGTTATGTTCCAGAGCAAGACACTTAACCCACATTGCCCCTAGTGTGTGTGATGTAAAGTGCTTTGAGTGCTTTGAAGGTGGAAAAGTGCTATATAAAAATGTGATCATTTACCGTTTATCATGAAATAATAAGAATGTCAGACTGGTCCTGTTTTCATGAGTAATGACCATATAAACACCTTAAAAATACCCATCCTATTACTATTCTATAATGATACTATTATTATTGTTTCATAGCACATGTTTATATTACATTATAATAAATATAGAATACATTATTTAAACATCCGTCCCCATCCCAATAATGAAAAATCTCTCTCTTGCGTGTTTCAGGTCGTGGTTTTACTTCAGCGTGCGCGGAGTATCGTCTGGAAAGTTACTGAAGATCAATGTGATGAACATGAACAACCAGAGGAAGCTGTACAGTCAGGGCATGGCTCCATTTGTGCGTACTGTACCCGGAAAGACGCGCTGGGAGAGGATACGAGACAGGCCCGTTACTGAGGTGTGGGTCTACTCTTTAAGCTGTGCATAGGTTTTTATGTTATTTCCATTATTACTTTCTTAATTATTACATATTATGATTGTGGTAAATATTTATCACAGGTTTATAGTATCAAGTTTGAGTTTGTAAAGATAAGTTGGGGAAAAAATTATTATAAAATTATAATAATAACCACTTTTATTTGAATTTGTCTGTCTAACCTGTCATATGCATTTTAAATGTTGGGTTAAAGAAAATATAATTTATTTTACAATGTTTAAAGGGCCAATATTATGCTATTTTTAGATCTATGTTATAATGTTTGCTTATCAAAAACGTACCTGGAATTTTGTTTCATTCATGTTTAACACACAAATTCAGCATATTTAGGCTGAGCTCTTCTCTCAAACAGAGAACACTCTGTTCCACCTTGTGATGTCATGTGGTAATACAGGACGTGCTTCACTTTTAAACTCTACACAAATACCCTATAATCATTTGGATGATATTAGCTCTGGAATTGCCAGTCTCTGCTGAACAAAAGGTAAAGGGTAGTTGTTAACTTGAAAACTACTACATCATGACATCACAAGGTGGAACAGAGCATTTTGAGCTTTGGAGATGTAGACAGACTAATAATAGGATTACTCAAATGTGTGAATGAAACAAAACACAGCTCCAGGTGTGTTTTTGAGAAGGTAACAACATTATAACATGGCTTAAAGCTCACAAGAGTCAAAACCTTAAATAACCACTTTTATTTAAAGTTGCCAGTCTAAACTGTCACTTTATTTTACAATATTTAACTATTTGGTTTGTCTTTTTTCATAGATTGTAGATAACCAGTTCATCCTCTCATTTACTCATCGGATATTAGAGGTGAAGGGAGCCACAACCTTCTTCTCTTTCTGTTATCCGTTCTCTTACTCTGAATGCCAGGACATGCTCCAGCAGCTTGACCACAGTTACCCCAACGCTGCTCAGCTCAGTCCAAGCAGGTACCACTTCAGTATTCACACTTTTTTATATAGAAAGACACTAACATAAAGGTCATAGGGTCCTATAGGGGTGTGCAGGGAGGGTGGGGCGGCCTGGGAGAGTGGGAGGGATGAGGTTGGGGATAATTGTTGCGGTACACAAGGAGCACTATTTTAGTTAAGCTCTCTTCGGGGGAGTTATATTTGTATTTATTTGGCTATGTTACAGACTACTTTTTGTTGCTGTTGATTTGCTATTATCTTTTCTGTGCCCCTTATTTTTGTCAGATGTACAGTATCTGCTCACTCCCATGTAGAAAGACAGGAAAAGAAAAACGTTAATAAAAAATTTATCACAAAAAAACATTCACACTTTGGTCCCAGTATCTAGGCCTGTCACGATAATTACTAGTCACTTCTGTGGCTAATTATTGCTTCATTCTGCTATGTATTTGTTACAGCTATTTAAACTTTACTGTCTATTTAAAATGTGTTTTATTGGGATTATATTACTTTATTTTAAATGTATTATTGTATTCTGAGGTTAAAAAAAATTATTTTTCCGTCCTTCTTAACAAAGGCTTCTCTATTTTTGTTCTTAACTAATATTTGTACCGTGGAAATTCTAAATTGTTGTCTAGTTTTTGTTATAATGTCATAAAACCATTCGCATTTAGATCTGTAAATCAGTTAATCATTGAAAATATTTTGTGTCTGCTTCACTTTGCCTTCATTCGCCTCCATTCCAGAATTTTGAACGTTCTGATGGCATAGGATTTTAAAAGGTCTATATAAGTGGGTCGGGACATCAGTTTCACAAATTGTTTGTTCACAGCATGAAGGCGCTGCCGAGTAATAAAAGTAGATGCACCAGTACTTCCTCTGATCTCTTGTGTTGTTGTGTGCAGTCCCCCAGGCAGTGTGTACTACCATCGCGAGCTACTGTGCCGCTCTCTGGACGGGCACAGAGTGGACCTGCTCACTGTGACAAACTGCACTGGGATGATGGAGGACAGAGAGCCACGCCTGCCCCATCTGTTCCCCGACACAAACACACCCAGAGCACACCGATTTGCAGGCAAAAAGGTACCTGCAAATAGAACACATTATACTACATAAGGAATATCTTTATATATGTTTAAAGGTGCACTGTGTAACTTTTCTGGTGGAGAGTCTGCCACTTGCTTGTCTTCATGGAGATTTTATAGTTTTGTCTGGAATGTGTGTAGAATCCCTCAATCGTCCAGGTAGAATCCATGGCAAAAGGAGAAATTTAATTTGTCAACTGGACAGAGTTTATTTGGTCAAATACGTTTCGCAGCTCATCCAAGCTGCTTCCTCAGTTCTGGTCAGATGCTGGCGGACACTGCTTTATATCTATCTGGAATGTCGCGGTACGAAATTAAACATATCCATCTTGTATTTTCTCAATAAGTTGGGTTTTTATTGACCTAAAACATGCATTCTCACTGTGAGTGGACTCACCTCTCCAAAGATCAGACATGTAACCTGGGCCTGTGGTGTCACTTGCTGTCTCTGTAGAGACAAATAAGGGCAATGCCATACTGTGGAACATTCTAGGCAATATGTCTATGGAGAGAAGCTGATGACAGACCCTCCACTATGTGAACCAAGGTTTTTGGTGGAACGTTTCATATCTGCATTTTTGATGAAAAGGTTTTATGTAATTCTGTGGAACATTTCAGGCAAAAGAAAATAGACTTGAATTCACTAGGTATTAATTTGAAAGGTCAATACAAGTTTATTTATTTTTTTACTTAATAGACCAGGGATATTTTACTTTAATGTTTCAGTGAATTTTCTTTATGGAGAACAGAGATACTAGCTGAACATATCTTTAAATATATTTATGTATATATAAATGGACATAGCTAACTTGCTAGCTGCTGCATTCATTATAGGAAGTGAGCATGGGCGTGCTTTCAGCTCCATCGATTCTGGTTCCAATTCACTTTGTATTGAAAAATTGTCACCCCTCTGCAACTGCTGCAGTGAGCCTTGTCATTTTGGTCTTAAAATGTTCGTATTAACCCGCTCTACATGATCCTGGTGCTTTTGTTTCACTATTTTGTCTGTAAATCAATTCCTATTCCTAATATGGCTCCAAATTCGCTCCTATAACTGCTAGCCTTGTGAGGTCCATTTGACTGGAGCTGAACGCTGTGGTATGGTAAGAATCTGAGGTATACAAAAACAAACCGACTTTTATCTTTACTTTTCTCAGTGCATTTTTTATTTTAATTTCACCTCATTTAAACAAAACCGTCTCACTGTGTGTTTGTGCAGGTGTTTTTCCTCAGCAGCAGAGTGCACCCTGGAGAGACCCCGTCCTCTTTTGTGTTTAATGGATTTCTGAATTTCATCCTGAGGAGAGACGACCCTCGAGCCCATGTCCTCCGAAACATGTTTGTGTTTAAACTCATCCCTCTGCTCAACCCAGACGGGGTCATCCGCGGGCACTACAGGTACCACAATGCATCACTCTTTTGTATGACTTACAACACATTGACAGTAGGGGTGTGCAAAAGTATTGAAATATTGATATATCACGATACAGTATCATCATCGTGGGCTGCTGTGTCGATATATCAGCAAGAGTATTTTTTTGGTTCTTTTAGCAGATTTTTCTCTGATCACACTACAATTTTGTTGCTCATTTAGTGGACTCAAACGTGTGTTCATGCAGTACACCTGACATATTCAGTGTTTTGATGATTAAAATAGATGTACTTCATATTATCTTTGCTACGGTGGCCGAGAGGTGCAAACCAAATTTACAAACTGTAAAATGCTTTTACAAACTGTAAAACACTTTTGCAAAGTTTGAGACAAATTTACATTTTGGAAACCATTTTTACATATCATAAAACAAAATTACAAGTTCTGAAACAAATTTGCGTTTCAGAAAACAATTTAACAAGTCACGAAACACTTTTACAAACTTCGAGACACTTTTACAAATCCCAAAACAAATTTACACGCGAAATTTAACCGGAAAGGGAATGTCCCAACTGCAGGGTTTAACGGGAAGTGACGACGAGAAGCGGCCAGTACGAGAACTATTGATGGTGTTTATGGTGAAGCACGATGGACAGCGAGCGAGTGATGCTTTGCCCGTTTTGTGGGGAACACATGAGCCGATTAAAGCGATTTTGTTTTTTGTGTGGTCGGTCTTTAGAGTTTTTAAAAGGCACAGACCAGACCGACAGACCGGATATGCTGCAGCAGTGTATAAGATATTTTAATGAGGGACACTCGTACGCCGTAATTGTGGACATGATGTCATGTTTACACGGTGTTCACATCAGCTTGAGGTCTCTGAAAAGCAAACCGAATGAAGCCGGTTTATATCGCACTGAATTGCGGCCATGGTCCCGTTCTCCGTGCCGCAGTCAGTTCTCAGTCTCATGGGAGTGACCCCAAGGTTTTGCACACATGACAGAAAATAGTGAGCGATCACACTTGGGTCATTATTAGTCGGTCCACATGCAAGCCACATTACTTTACGTGAAAACCCATCGATACAGCCTGAAATAGCCAAACCGAATGGCTTAAGTTTATCATAACCATCCGCGTGCCACATGTAGTTCGGTCCCATGGAGACTGACTGCGGCACGGAGAACGAGACCATGGCCGCAGTTCAGTGCACCTCCAATGGCCCTCATTATGGAGTTTGTAGAGGAGTAATCCTAATTTACATGGAATCTTGAAGATGACTACCTCCAGACATGTATCCATATATGGACACAGGTGCATTCAACAGGTCCTTTGGCATAAAAAAGAAAACTAAAGAAAAAGACTCTAGTTAGACCCATGTTATTTTAATTAAACATATTTCACTAGCCTGATAAGACGTGGTATGACATTTATTGCACTTAGATGTTAGCCAACAAATGTAGTTTTTCATAAACAGCAAATTAAAAGTTGGCCAAAAGATGGCGCAGGAAGACTTGTTGTAGAGGAGTAATCCTTTCTGCGATATAAACCGGCTTCATTTGGTTTGCTTTTCAGAGACCTCAAGCTGATGTGAACACCGTGTAAACATGACATCATGTCCACGATTACGGCGTACGAGTGTCCCTCATTAAAATATCTTATACACTGCTGCAGCATATCCGGTCTGTCGGTCTGGTCTGTGCCTTTTAAAAACTCTAAAGACCGACCACACAAAAAACAAAATCGCTTTAATCGGCTCATATGTTCCCCACAAAACGGGCAAAGCATCACTCGCTCGCTGTCCATCGTGCTTCACCATAAACACCATCAATAGTTCACGTACTGGCCGCTTCTCGTCGTCACTTCCGGTTAAACCCTGCAGTTGGGACATTCCCTTTCCGGTTAAATTGCGCTTGTAAATTTGTTTTGGGATTTGTAAAAGTGTCACGGAGTTTGTAAAAGTGTTTCGCGACTTGTTAAATTGTTTTCTGAAACGCAAATTTGTTTCAGAACTTGTAATTTTGTTTTATGATATGTAAAAATGGTTTCCAAAATGTAAATTTGTCTCAAACTTTGTAAAAGTGTTTTACAGTTTGTAAAAGTGTTTTACAGTTTGTAAATTTGGTTTGCACCTCTCGGCCACCGTACTTTGCACAAGTAGTGATTAAACAAAAAATATTGTTGCTAAAAAGTATTTGCTAAAAAGTTGCTAAAAGTATCATTTGCTATATATCGATTATCGCATAATTTATCTCCATATCGTGATAATATCGTATCGTGAGCCATGTATCGAGTAGCATATTGAATCATGAGGGACCTGTAATTGACATACCATACATGTTTATGTTTCGTTTTAATTGCACTAGACGTGCGCGATGTATCGATTAAATCGATTAATTCGAATTTACAGTTCAGCACGATGTTTTTTTATGAAAATCGATTTTTTTTATTATTAGTATTATTTTTTTACACACGAGTGTCGAAAGCGGAACTAATGCGCTGCAATGCTCTACACGGGTAAGTTAGCGGGGCGCACCCAAACATTGTAGATTCGCAGGCCTGGCAGCGACTGAGGGAAAGCCGGAGCTTGTACCAAAGAAAGGTGTTACTACATCTGTGATATGGAATTGGTTCGGTTTTCTTGCGTTGGACTTGGAACAAACAAGTGCTCGCTGTAAGGTCTGTTCAAAAGCTGTTGCAACCAAAGGAAGCAGCACGACAAATCTATTCCAGCACCTAAAGCAGAGGCACGCAGCGGAGTGGGAGAAGTGTAGGTCCCAAAGGAATGAAAATAGCCACAGCACGAGCACCAATGCCAAGTACTTTAAGTAACAGCAAGCTGACATGATAAAATTGTGGTGGTTTGTTATAATTTTTTGTTAGTTTTATCAAAAATGACACCTTTTAAACTTACAAGTTTGAAGTTGTGTTGTGTCATTGCCAGGTTGAAAATAAGAGATGTTGTCATGTGAAAGCTTTCTAAAAGTGTTTACAATGGCCTGGTCTGCCATTTCACTTACAAGTATGTTTTTTGCTTGTCAGATTGCACTTTAACCCTAAAGTAAAAAAAAGAATTAAGTTAAAACTTGTTTTGAGCCATTTATTTGTCATCTGTTATTTGCTTTTGAGTAGGGCAGAGAAAAATCGATTAAACTCGGAAATCGGATTTTTGGTAAAAAAAAATCTGAGATTTTATTTTTAGGCCATATCGCCCAGCTCTCAATTGCACCATATAATGTAATGTATGTAAAATCCCTCAGTCGTCCAGGTAGAATCCATGGCAAAAAAAGGAGAAAATTTAATTTGTCAACTGGACATAGTTTATTTGGTTGAATACGTTTCGCAGCTCATCCAAGCTGCTTCCTCAGTTCTGGTCAGATGCTGGCGGACACTGCTTTATATCTGCCTGAAGGGAGGAGCTTAATTACAATGAAAATTACTCTGAGACAACACATATTTAAATACAGTTTCAGTTGGTCAGGTCAGGTCAGGTCCACTCCATATTGAATAGACTCACATGACTAACAGAAACTGTTAACAACTCCATATTGTATCACCTGACCAACTGAAACTGTATTTAAATATGTGTTGTCTCAGAGTAATTTTCATTGTAATTAAGCTCCTCCCTTCAGGCAGATATAAAGCAGTGTCCGCCAGCATCTGACCAGAACTGAGGAAGCAGCTTGGATGAGCTGCGAAACGTATTCAACCAAATAAACTATGTCCAGTTGACAAATTAAATTTTCTCCTTTTTTTGCCATATAATGTAATGTATATTTGTCAAAGCTTGATATTCTTGTATGAAACTGTTCTTATAATTGCTTGACTAAGGTGTCCATTTTGCAAAAAGGGAGGTCACACAAACGTCACACAACAGTTCAAACATGTTTTAGCTTTTATCGTGTTCTGTAGTTCTATTCTTCAGCTGGTGTACAGTCCACGTGCTGACCGGTCTGTGTGTAATACAGTATCCTGTTCGAGGAGATCATTTTACACAAAGCCAATTTGTAAATGGACAGTGTGTGCTGTAGCTCATTAGTCACTGTTAAGTCTCTTGACACAGCTCACAGCAAACTACCAACGCACTAGCCACATTTTACATGTAAAAATGGACAAAAAAAAAGTCTATTCAAATTCTGATTTATGTTCTAATGTTGTTTCTTCATCACAAACATACCTGTGTTTTCTTTCATTCACACATTGTTTAACACACAAACCCTGCAGATTTAGGCTGAGTTCTACTCAACAGAAAACACTCTTCCACCTTGTGATGTCGTGGTGGTACAGGAAGTGCTCCACTGTGTTTTTAAACTGCATACACCTTCTATAGAATCATTTGGGTAATTTCAGCCCTGGAGTTGCCAATTTCTACAGAACAAAAAGTAAAAGGAGCTGTTAACCTGGAAAAATACTGCTTCATGACATCACAAGGTGAAACAGTATTTTGGGCTTTGGAGATGTAGACAGTGTAATCATAAAGGCTTACTCAAATGTGTGTGATGGCTAAAAGTTCACAAGATTCAAATTTGTGTAATGTAGGACCTTGAAGCAAAAACCAAACATATGAAGCAAATGTAATGTAACTCGTGTGCAATTTATTTAATCCTGAAATAGTGCTCTCAAAACAAAAAGACTGTTCTGTTTTATTTCATTGGAGCAAAGTAGGGTGAGTATTCACTCACTAACCATAGGATAGCCTGTTCAGTCCTAGTCTAACTCGGTGTGGATGTAACTAGACTATTGATTTTATATTTCATTATTTTTAACACTAGCCATTCAGAATAATCTTTGTAGGTCCTTATAAATGTCCTATAATCTTCTTTCATTTGTTTGCAGGACTGATTCCAGGGGCGTAAACTTGAACAGACAGTATCTAAATCCCAGTTGGGAGCTTCATCCTTCCATTTACGCTGCCAAATCACTGTTACTATACCACCACAACCGCATTCAGAAAGCACAGCCGACCAATCGCAACACCCCGACACGCCCACAAACCCCGCCCCCCAACAATACGCCAGCCAATCAGAGCCCTCCTCCCCTCACCGACATGGAGATCAGTATGAACCAACGAAATGCGGAGAAAGATGCAACTCCTCCACAGACGGATATCAACATGGCGATGGAGGAAAATACTGGGAACACTACGGACTTAGAAAAGATTGACCAAAATGTTTCAAATCCTGAAGAGACTAATGTTACAAATAGTCCAGAGGAAGTACCAAAACAGGAAGAGGACAAGCAGGAGTCGATACTGTCTCAAGAAGGGGGCGTGGTCTATTATGTGGATTTGCATGGCCACGCCTCCAAACGCGGCTGTTTCATGTACGGGAACAACCTACCAGATGAAAGCCAGCAGGTACATTAACTCACACAAAAACGTGTGTTTGGTTTACTAACAAACATTTGTAACTAGAAAAAAAATTAAAAGACTGGGCGGAAGAGTGCACTGTGAAACTTACTTGGCTCCATGGAAATGTTATTGCTTTGCCTGTAATGTTCCATGATATGACAAACATCTAGCATTTACTAATTAAGGGTGTTTCTATTTCTCAAAAATACAATCATTCCTTCTCTGAAAAGGGGGCTTATTCTTGATAGATGGGTTTATTCTATACTGTAGAACATTCTGTACAAAGCAATAATATTTCCATGGAGACAAGCAGGTGGCGGACCTACTGGAAATGTTATGCAGTGCACCTTTAAAGTCAGATCTGGACATTGTGCAGCTCCTGGGCCACATACAGCCCTTTGGTTGACTCTGACCGGCTTATTTAAGCAAAATAAACATATTTTATAATTTTACCTTATGCATAGACTAAAGCTGCATTGCTTTGATTTTAGAGGTGTTTTTTTAAATGACATTTTCTGTTAGGCAATCTCACTTTTTCACTGCTTAGTCATAACATATACTCTCTTACCAGTCTTACCAGCTTGTCAAAACAATGCAATAACAAGAAATACAATTAATATTATGCAGAACTGAGTTAAGTATTTTGGCCCGGCCCTCCACAATATTTTCTGTTTCTCATGTGGCCCCATGGAAAAAATAATTGCCCACCCCTGTTTAAAGTGGAAACCTAATAAAATTCAACTGGGTCTAAATCATTAATAAGTCTCAAACTGAAACTAATTTGGGATTAATGTCCACAAAGACTTAACTAGGATGAACCCAGGCTTTTTCTGATGTAAGTATGAACTAGAGCTGGGACTTCAATAAGACTTCAACCCAGTACCCACAAACTTAAGTTCTTTTCAAATACAATTCATTATTGTCACGTAACAGCTGTTGTTACATTACATGGTAGTTCAAGTAGCATGTTCACACCCTTATTAATTAATGAATCTAATTAATTTTCTTCTTAATGTTTATGGACAAAAGTGGAGAAATGTGATGTTTTTGGAGTTATATTTAACAAAACATAACCTGGACTACACAAGTGCTAAACCCAGTCTAAACCAGGTCTAAACCAGGTATAACTTGGGGCTAAACCACGTCTAAACTAGGTCTAAACTATGTCTAAACCATGTTTAAATCAGGTTTAAACCAGGTCTGTTCCAGCTCTAAAACGGCTCTAAACCAGGTCTAAACCACCTCTGAACTAGGTCTAAACCACGTCTAAACCAGGTCTATTCCAGGACTAAACCAGGTCATCTATAGTAGGCAGGGTCATTAGGCCAAGTGCTCTGAAAGCCAGCAGAGGCAGCTCAGTGTTACTCACACCTCTGCACTGACTTGTGTGTTGTAAATGGCTCTATAAATAAAGATTGAGTGATTGATTGATTGATTGATTGATTGACTGACAGTTACTTGTGTCTCTGTACTGACATTGACCTGTGTGTTCCAGGTGGAGAACATGCTGTACCCCAGACTGATTGCTGTGAACTCCGCCCACTTCGACTTCCTGGGCTGTAACTTCTCGGAGAAGAACATGTATGCGCGAGACAAGAGGGACGGCCAGTCCAAAGAGGGCAGTGGGAGAGTGGCTGTGCACAAGGCCATAGGGCTGCTGCACAGGTGAGGACGGGGTCTCGAGCAGGGGTTCACAAAATGTCTAGTTTACTTCATTCATTACTCATATATTTTATTGCTTTAATAGTGCTGTGTAGAAATGAGCCTTTTAAAAATATGAGGATGAAAAAATATACTATAGATACTGTTCGATTTCACCCTTTTTTGTAATCTGAAAACATTCCAAGTACCCCCCCAGATCTATATTTGTCTAAGTCTAAAGCAAATACTTGAGATTTAATATATTTTTACTTACTTTTTAGGCGTTATGAAAAAGTTATATACTAAGAAACTGCTTTATGTCCTAAATAGGCCTGATAATTGAACATCTAGCATAGAACTTCTACTTCTATACTAGATGTTCAGTACATGATGGTTTGGTTTAAAGATTTTTGTCAATATTTTCTTCAGCCATATATAGCACTTCAAAATGATCAATCATCAAAGTTACAGGCAGTAGTACTGGAGTTGAGGTTGTGTCTTAATTTATAGCGTTCAAATCAAAACTGATACCAATTTAAGAATCTGATGATGTATATATTGTAGATTTTGTGGTTAGGTTCTGGTTAAAGTATGTATAGTTATTGTGTGTTCTGTTCAGTTACACCCTGGAGTGCAACTACAACACGGGGAAAATGATGAACAGCATCCCCCCGGCGTGTCACGACAGCGGGCGCGCCTCTCCTCCTCCTCCTCCCTCGTTCCCTCCCAAATACACCCCAGAGATATTTGAACAGGTGAGCACAGATAATCACAGGTAATTAACAATACACAAACAGACTCATGGAGCAGTGTTGGTATAGTTAACATTAAGGTCCGATATTACGCAACGTTGACTCTTGTGAGTCATGTTAGAACACTGTTACCTCCTCAAAAACAGACCTGGAGTTGTGTTTTGTTTCTTTCACACATTTGAGTAACTCTTTATTATTAGTCTGTCTACATCTCCAGAGCTCAAAATGCTCTGTTCCACCTTGTGATGTCATGAAGTGGTAGTTTTCTAGTTGACAGATAGTTTTAGCTTTTGTTCAGTAGAGATGGCAGTTCCAAGACTGTAGGTGAAGGTGTATGGAGTTCAGAAACATGTTACTACATGACAGGTACGCTGTGTAACTTCTTTGGTGGAGATGTTATTATTTTGTCAGGACTGTCCTGGTATGCAGTTAAACAAATCCATCTTGCACATACTCAATAACATGGATTTCTAATTACCTAAAAACTTGCATCCTTACGGTGAGTGGGCTTCCCTTTCCACAGATCTGACATGTAACTTGGCCCTGTGGTGTCACCTACTGTCTCTGTAGTGATAAATAAGTGTAATGCCATACTTTGGAACATTCCTGTCAGTATCTCCATGGAGAGAAGCAGGTGACGGATCCTTCACCAGGAAAGTTGCACACTTTAATACAGTATTTGTCTGTGCTTCAGGTGGGTCGAGCTGTGGCCATCTCTGCTCTGGACATGGCGGAGTGTAACCCGTGGCCTCGGCTGGTTCTGTCTGAACACAGCTCTCTATCAAACCTGCGCGCCTGGATCCTCAAACACGTCCGCAACACGAAGGGGCTAAACGCAAACGCCAACTCCAACGTCCACCCTGCTTCCAGACCCCACCATGGAAACAAAGCAACGCCACCAAAGAGCTTCAACAAGTAAGTACTGCTGGTGTCCAGTGTAGTCCAGTGGTCCACACTAAGACAGGTTTAAGTAATCTACATGTATGTTTGTGGTGATAGACTGCTTAGAATCAGTATCAAGCCTAAAGTCAATATCATTTGTATGTTTATGTATTGATGCTTTGCAGTGATATTACACAGGGAGTGTTCTACATGTATTTCTAATGTTGGAACATTTAGGAGTTACCGTGGTGACACAATGCACACATTAGCAGTCAATACAAGTGTTCATTGTTCTGTTTAGGTGTTTAATTCTGAACAAATGGATGAGGGTGACTAACTGAAAAACTTTCTTTATGGTCAGATTGTGTTAAAATAAAGATCAGTTTAACAAAGCCCCAGACAGAGCAGTGCCTACATCATCACATCCCCAGGGAATGTTGATGACAGCTGCAAAGTATCAAAAGGAAAAACATATTTTATACATATTTTTTGGAATAGAGACGATGTTCCCAAACTTTTTGGCTTGTACCCTCAAGATAACATCTAACTGACTCGGGACCTGTACAGTGAAGTGAAATTGACAGATGTAAAGTAATATCAGTGGAAAAAACGTGTTAAATATGTTTTAATGTTGTTTATTTCAATAGTTTGTAACGCTATTACTCGTTAAATTCAATTTCAGTAGAAAATACTCTTAAATGTTTTCTAAAGAATAGATTAGTAGAATTGTATCATCATTTCTCAGTTCAGTGCAATTTATCACTCAAGTTATCTGTTAGATTTCAACAGTGTGTACAAAAACATGATTTTTGGACAAACTAGCTGGTGTATCACTTGCTGAATGAACTGTAAATCTTAAAACCACCTAGAAACAATAAGAACGTTGAATGTTTTATTTCTCCCTCCAGCTCCCTGTCAGGCTCCTCATCAGAGAACACCCTGACTCGTGTTCGGTGTAACAGCCACAGCAGCAGCAGTCAGACCCCCTCCCCAAAGATCCACACCTCCCCCAGCTTCACCTTTGGGTGTCCTCCTCCCCGCCCCACCCACCCACAGCACAACAGCACCCGAGGAGGAGGCAACAAGACACTGGGCCCTGTGCGCGGTAAGACTATCCTATGTCTGATTTATGACAGGGTTTAGATGGCTTTATCTCCTGTCTCTTTGTTCCAGTTCAGCGCTTAGTGACAGTTCAGTATGGAAGTGTACAGCAGGCCACAGTAATGACTATATCAACTTAGTGTTGAATATATGAAACCTGGAACATTATATTTCTGGGCTCTTTAATTATCGTGTGTACATTTTCTTTGTAAAAGTGGGAGATTTGGGGTATTTTTGTTAATAATACATTAAGATTTGAGGTCTAAAGAGTTAAATAACAACTATCTCTGTAGTGATATGGCATATATTCAAAATGTGTTATCGTGACAGGCCTAGTGTACAGTATATGACGGGTGGGGGGAGGGGAGTTTGCTGTGAATATATTCACAATTTTTAGAATTAGAAATCTTAGAATTTTTGTCAGTTAAGTTGGGTGAATCATTGAAAATTAAATAATTAAAAAAAAAAAAACTTTGCAAAGGTGCACTCTGTAACCACTTGCATGTCGTCATGGTGATGTTACTGCTTTGCCCGAAATGCTCCACAGGAGGGCTTACAATATACTTAGACTTAGACTTACACAAACTTTATTGATCCACAAGGGAAATTATTTGGATAGAATAGCTCAAACATCACAATATAATATAATAATGGAGAGGAACAAAAATAGATGGTGTAGCAAAAAGAGCAAGAGACAGGTGTCAAATGAGACATAATTATAAAAATAAATGTATATGTACAAGTCAAAATAGAAAAATAAGTAATAAACTATAAAATAAACTATAAAATCACAGCTATAAACAAGAGACAAGAACGACAGTGCAAATAATATGCTGATTGACAGGGCATAGGCATATACAGTATCTAGTTTGGATTTATTCAATTACAGGTGTTTTATAGCTAAACAAATATCTTGAAATTCGTACATTCTCACTGTAAGTGGGGTTGCCTCTCCACAGATCTGCCCTGTAACTTAGCCTGGTGGCACCATCTGTTTGAGGATGCCAACATTCCAGGCAAACCAGTAACATTTCTATGGACATAAAGTGGTGATGGACCCTCTTTCTCTCTCTGTCTCTGCAGACTCAAAGGCTCAGGAGAAGAGACGCCCCCCTCACCACCACCACCACCGCCCGGTCCTTCGCTCACCCAGTAACAGCCACGCCCCGTCCTCTCGCCCGGCCGCCCCTCACTCTCCCCCCTCCTCTTCCTCCTCTTCGTCTTCCTCCGTGTGCGCCCCGGGGTCCTGTCCTCTCCCCGGCTCCGTCAGTATGTCAGGTCTGTACACCCTCCAGCCCCCCAGCCTGTCCACCCTGCTCCCCTCCCTACAGGCGCTGCCTCGGCCTGGGCTTCTGTCCAAACTGAGCCCCCTGCTCCTCCAGGGGCTCCCACCTCCTCCTGCAAACTCTCCAGCAGCACCCAACCAGGACTGAAGCCACAGACTGAGGGTCACCTGTGGGTCACATACTCTGGTGCTAGATCGTCTGTCCTTAAGTCTCCTCTTAACTTTTCTTTTCTGTGTAATAAATGTTTTTGGACCCATTGGGTTGGTCAACACAAAGTTACTTGAAATCCACCGATTCAGATTTAGGTGAAAAAGTTTAAATTGGTGTGGTAACTCTACTGAGAGTGGAAACATTACTTAAAATGTATTGGCAGTCCAAAATAAAATGGCTGCATGCTGTAATAAGCTAAACTAAAATGAAAGTTCCACAATGCACTTTATTTTTCTGTAGGTCGTGATTCTGATCTGAGAGTTTTCAGAACAGATAAAGGCCAGGCAAAGCTTTGCTGGCCAGTGCACCTTGTCTTTATTATAGTTCATTTTTATGTATTTTTATCAGTGGAAACAGGCTCGTGACAAGTTCAAGATGTCACTTCACCATTAGTGGATATCTATATCATATTTAAAAAGAGAAATATTTATAAAGTTGAAATGAAAAGCCTTACTCTTCTAAATATTTGAGTTTGTTTGTAGTTTAGATTCATGAGCCTGAATCTTAGTCATTCCAGTGTCAGTGTGGTGCTGACCACAGCAGCTACTGCCCTGAGCTCATGTCCTAACATGAGAGTTAGTTTCTTTAAGAGACACACCTATTAACACACCTATAAGCTATTTACCAACAAGCAATAAATCAGAATCAGTGACTGGTTCTTGTGCCACTGCACTGTAAATAATGTGTAAATGACCCCAGAGCTTTCTGTTCTCATTTTAAGCCCATCTCTGTGAATGTGGCCAGTGTATGCAGTAAGCTGTTTGTGGTTATATCATTTATCTCTATATTTGAAGTAAGCGAAGTCCAACTTTCTATGTACATTTCATGCCTATTTATAAAATATGTACATTTACTATGTAACTGAGGGTGCATTCACACCTGTCCTGGTTTGGGCCCAGTTTGAGTTCTCATTTAGATTTAGTTCCTGGTCTAGTCCAGGTTTAGTTCTGAGTTCAGTCCAGTCCAGTTAAGTCCCAGTTGTTATGCGTTGATTGTCAGTGTGAACACACCCTGAGTCCTGTTAGAGGCTCTAAATGTGTTTAGGTTTAGTATTAAAGAACATCTCAGTGTGTTCAGATCTTCAGATGTGGCTGTAGCTTTTGGTGTGCCTTCCTTCTGTGTACGCAGGATTCTGCTCATAGTGTTACAGTAGTTCAGCTTTACCAGGTCCTCAGCACATAACATTGTTAATCATCGATGTTTCAAATAGTGAACATATACTGTAGTAATAAGTAATTATAATTACCCATTTCATTTACAAGGAATTATCATATGTTGTGGATAAACATGCACTTTTTGCCTCGTAGCATAACTGTCTCATTCTTCTCTTCAGACCCTGCTGTATCTGTAGGTGTCACAGGCTCCATCCTCGGCCAATCAGAAAGATTTTTACAGCTAAAAAAACAGAACCCGTCTGTCATGCTATTTACTTATGCAGTTTATTTCTCTATTTTCCCCAAAACTTTGTAAAAAAAAAAAAACTTGGTCAGTTATGCTAAATGAGGCTAAAGATTTGATAATGTATGAGGTGTAACCTACGCACAGTACGGTTAGGATCTTTTTCACTGTGATGGACCTGGTGACGAACAGTGGAGATGTACTGTACACATCACACTCACTTGTACATTTCTCCAATAAGAGCTGTGCTGTTACTTCAATGTGGTGCTAACCCTCTGAACTCACGTTTGTCTCGTCATCTTTACAAATCTCGTCGTCTTGAATGTCTTTATTCCACTGGAATAAAATCTCTTTGTAACACTTGTGTCCTGGGACTTTTCTGCTCTTTACTTCTGGTTTCTCTCTGTGATCCTTGTGTTTTTCTTATTTCAGTTTAAATGAGTGTGCTTGAATGTGCTTCACAGGGGTAAGTTGTCCAGACATCCAGGCGGGGGGCCCCAGTTCAGTGTGTTTGACCCGGATGCCCTTCCCCATGCGCTCAGGGCGTGTGGGGAGGAGCGGCCGGCCTCTGTCCTTCTCTCAGGTTAGTTTATATCACTGTCTATCAAACTAGTATCAGTGTACCAGATGCATCTTTGTACTTTTTATTAACTTTTATATCTCACACAGACTAAAGACTTGGGGCCTGAGCACATACTTTCCTCTATCAAATTTAGCAAGTGAGGACGACTCTGTAAAGCATGTCTATCACATAATCTTCAACACTTTAATAAATAACATAACCTGACATTTTACCTTCTGTTACTGCTCAGGTGTGAACTGCTGCAGCCTCACCTGAGCCGAATCCCCATCAGAAGAACAAGGTTGAGTGAAGCTCCGCCCACAGACTGTCAATCAAACGGGAAAGAGGAGCTGTGCAGTCTGAGGGTGTGGAAGCTGCTTCGGCCAGGGCTCCAGCACCACCTGTCACTCACAGGCAAGAAAAAACATAAATCATAATTTTATTGATTCATTTGATTTGCAAAAAAATTAAAAATGGGTCATAACTTTGGTAAAGGTACAGTAACCCTGAATAGTAGTGTACACATGTTCATTTGAATAATTTTAAATTATTTTAATTCTATTCTGTAATTCACTATAGGTGTATCAGAAAAACAGGCTGCGTTACAGTTGGCCTCCAAAACAATCATCAAAGAAAATACTGACAATAGTCTCCAACTCAACAAAGGAACGGATATTATTGAAACCACACCAGAAGTAAGTGACAAACAGAACACAACAGTGACTTTAATACTTTTTTGCCCCTGATCTATGGTCCATGTTGTGTTACAGGGAGAGGAGACTGCTCTGCTGCCTCTGCCAGAAACACTCCACTTGACTGAAACAGTGACACTCTGTGGTGAAGCCTAGCAACTGCACATGTATTCACTATATGTTTTTAGAGCATAGACTGTATAGACTGTTACAGTCTTTGATTTATAGACTGAACTGAACAAACCCCTGATCAAAATGGGTTTGTTTACTCTTTAATTGTGAATGCAGTGATGGTGGTGGTGATGATGATGGTGGTGGTGGTTGCACCTTTTTGCAGTTCAATATTGTAGCTTAGGCAAAAGGAGAAATTCAATTTGTCAACTGGATAAAAGTTTATTTGGTCGAATACATTTCGCAGCTCATCCAAGCTGCTTCTGTAGCTTAGGTTCAGTGCCTTTTTCAGTGGGTCTACAGCACTGAAATAAGGTAAAAGTATTACCTTATTTTTTTATTTTTTTTTACCACAAGAAACCTGCAGTTTTCAGTGGCACCAAACTAAACTTAATGCAGATAATGGCAGTAGTTATAGTAATAATATATAAATACTGTGGTATTATGAGCATTCACTTTGCTTATTCACTGTAACTTGTAACTTTCAATTGTCCAGTCCAAAAGCAGAGCCTATTACCTTATTTACCTTGCAATTTTACAAAAGTAGATGTTTGTGTTTTATTTTCAGATAAAAATTTATATATAGTGACACTGAATGTCATGAAACATGTACTGTGTATTTATGCAGTGCATGGTACAATATAAAAGGTTATTTAGTGCACATCCATTGCATCATATCAAATGGCAGCACATTTCACACAGACCATAGACACATATGTGTCTGTGATAGACACAATCAGAGGAAATCTTTAAAATGTAAAGAGCCTGAACAAGAAGACCAGGACTGTACCTGGTCATTTATCATGGTAATATTATTTTATATCTATATATTTTTGTACAGTAATATATTTGAATATGCACCTTTTGTCTGAATAATTATCAGTAACACAGGTTAAAATACATTTAAGTCTGTAGTTAAGGAAATTAATTTCCTTTAGTTTATGTAGTTTTTTCCGACATCATGAGTTTAATAGCTTTGACATGCTTGGCATGCTTTGAAGTTGATATTAAAATACATTTCCAAATTAGAACTACATTAAATAGAACTGTTATTGTGTAGCTTTGAAGAAACTAGATCTTCAGTAATAAGTTAATTACTACAGTTTGATTGTATTAAAACTGTACAGCACAGCCTTTGATGAGCTACTGTGAGTGTACATGTGTATGGTTAAGTATCATCACTGTTTTGAGAGATTATACCGTTTGTACAAAACCACATATGAATAAAAAAAATTCTACACGCTTCATGTTTTTTGTTGCAAACAAAGGCAGAAACAGCAGCCAGAAATAATGGAATTTACATTTTTATTATAAAAATGCTAATTAGTGTGCAACATTAACAGAAATTTTTGTTTTAATTGGACAAAGGGCTGACGAGGGGAATGTTTCCAGGGTGGTGCATCTTTCTTCATTCTTCAACTACAAAAGAAGAAGCATAAAACAATTAAGTATATCAGATAATGAACAATGGCTTTAAAATAAACCAGGGATATCTGAAATTTAAAGGTCCTACATTACGCAAAATTGACTCTTGTGAGCTTTACCCCATGTTAGAATGTTGTTTTGTTTCATTCACACATGTTTGAGTAATCCTTCATTATTAGTCTGTGCACATATCCAAAGCTCAAAATGCTCTGCTCCACCTTGTGATGTCATGAAGCGGTGAAAGGCTGAAATGATCCAAATGATTCTAGTGGTGAAGGTGTATGGGGTGTTTTTTGTTTTCTGTGTTTGAGAAAAGAACTCAGCCTAAATCTGCAGGGTTTGTGTTAAACATGTGTGAATGAAACAAAACACAACTCCAGGTGTGTTTGTGATGAGGAAACAACATTAGAACAGATCAGAAAATTATATAATATGGGCCCCTTAATGTAACAACGTCCATTTGAGCGGTTCAACTGGAGCTTTACTGCTGGCACTTGTTTACCTTTTAAACCATGGCAAATTCACTCCTGCTTCTTGGGGTTATTGACAGCCACATAGTGATATAAAACCACCAGCAGGAACAAAGACACACCAAGCATGTTGGCGAAAATGGCCAGCTGCACGTCTGTAACCATTCTGCAAAGAAGAAACACAAACTTTCATTTTTCATTTCATTTTAAAGGATCACATTTAAACTAAGATTGCCCAGATTACTGTAGAACTCTTCATTATGAGAAACATTTGTCCACGTATGGAACTTTTCTGGTGAAGGGTCCGTCAAATGCTTTCCTCCATGGAGATGTTATTGCTTTGGAATGTTTCACACTATGGCATTAAACCTTTCTATCTTCATGGAGACCAAACCAGACCAAGTTACAGGTCAGATCTGTGGACAGGTGACCCCACTCAGTCTGAATGCCTGTTTTTCTACGTATTTTTGAGCTCTAAAACCACCTGTAATTTCATAAATGTAAGATAGAGCTGTTTAATGTCACATTGTGGAACATTCCAGACAGCAATGACATCTCTATAGAACCAAGCAGGTGACGGACCCTTCACTAGGAAAGTTACACAATGCACCTTTAAAATACATAATATGTTAAGTTAGAACGACTACATAACGCCAAATAAACATTTCTTGTGGCATTATCCCACAGACTGAATAAGGACGATATAAAAATAGGAAAGATGACAGGGTGTTAGCATGCTAGCTCATATTTAGTTGCATCTTGAAACCACAGCATAAATATTCACATGCAAGTTAATCAGCCGGTGTTGGCATAACAGCCATCAGATACACAGTGATTTCAATAGACTATAAACTACTTACATGGTTGTTTTATTGTATTTTAGTCTTGATACAGATGAGATTTTGCACCGTGGATGCAAGAGCCGCTGTCGTTGCTTCCGGTTTGAGCGGAAAGACACGTCACGTTTACGCGTCAGAGGAAGAGCCGCCCCTGTCTGCACTGTGACCCAAAAGTTGTTTATTTCCACCCCCATACCTACACATGTGTACCTCTCTATACTTCACACCACCCCCAACATCACTTTCCACAATATTCTTCTCGAGGAGAGAACTTACTGCGCTTACTTGGAGAAGAAAAAGACGTCAATGGGGACTGTTAAAACAACAACAACAAACATCTCAAAGTCTCAAGAAAAACAGAGACAGGCCCATGAAAAATGAGTTTTAAAGAAGTACCAGGACATAGTCTATTGTGCTGGCCAAGAGGTGCTTCTGTTCAATATGAGGAAGTGAGGAAGAATTGAGCCTGATTTTCGTGGACCATATGTTATTAAGGAAATAAGTAGCAAGCAGGTTACACTGTCCAATTAAGAAGGTATCTCCTTAAAGTCCAGATACAGTGTGGACCACATCAAGCCTTATAAAAGGAGTCTCCCTGATTAAGGCCAAGTTTCCAGTGGGCACAAAACCCCACATGACAAGCACAGAAAACTAAGTACTTTACCCTTGACATCATCACATTAGTACCAGTTCATACATATTCAACATATTCACTGACTGTGAAGTCCGAGGACAGGATTACACAAACTGTTCATCATGACAAGCAGCAAGATGGCAGTAGCTGTGGGATTTTGGTTTTAAAGATAAAGATTTCAGTGTTTCCAGTCATTTCGCTCTCTTATATTTATCCCGTCATATGTAACTGAATGCCGAAAATTGCATTTTGAAGTTTGCAGAACAGTTTCTGAAGAATAGAGACATCATGTCTATCAAAACACACCCTGCAGAGGTGTTAAAGGCTCGACTGGAGGTCGCATGTGCCCTCCTACATGTGCCCTCCTACATGTGCCCTCCTACATGTGCCCTCCTACATGTGCCCTCCTACATGTGCCCTCCTACATGTGCCCTCCTACATGTGCCCTCCTACAGGCATCACAGATGGGATAAATTTCCCTCCCTGGATTGTGTGTATATATTTTTGAAATAAATGTTTGTTATAATGTTTCTTCTGTTGTCCTTTTTCTGTCATCCATCATGACTAAGAGACAAGTCCAATGTTATTGGTGCTATATAAATAAAATTGAATTGCATGGAATTGTCCCATCAAATAACAAAATTAATACAAGTCTTACAAAAAAATCTTCAATGTTCCCAGTATTACAAAGCTGAGGTGTGCGCCCTCTAGTGGATGCATTATTTGGGAGAAGATATGGGCCTGTCAAGATTTGCTCCGTCTGCCCATATTCATTTAAATGAGTGAATAATGGTGATTCTACAGTGGGAGCATTATTTGATGACTCAAGTGGGCCTGTCAGAATGTGCTACCTTTAGTGAGACCCTTTTCTGGAAGAAGATATGGGCCTGTTGAAATGAGCTACCTCTACCTAAATTCATATAAATGAGTAAATAATGGTCTTATTCATGGACATGCTTTGTATGGTACAGTGCTTTTTTTTACTTACAATAATTTGTACAGTACTACTGCATTTAGATTTTTTCTAATAATTTAAAAAGCCTAGAACTGATTGATTAATAGCCCTCATGTCGTTGTAAGCGTTGTTAAGCAGCAGGAACAGTTAGAACACATCTCTCCTCTGTCTCTCATCACCTCAGGAGCCTTAATGAACTTATGTTAATTATTATCACGTTAATGTTACTCCACTGTAGTGTGCCATAGTCATTCCATTTCTCACTGTGTTCCATACCTAATCCCCCCGTTTAACTATGTATTATTTAATGAACCTGATGAATGATTATGATCTAGCCTGTCACTCATTTCCATTAGTGTAAAAGAGGAACTGTACACAGGTCTCTTAACACGACAATATGACTCAAACATTACAAGCAAGTGTTGATCTGGACACCAATCAGTCTGTGTGTTGGTGCGTGTGAATGAGTATTATGATGTTTAAATTCCAGCTGTGTCAACTTGTTTATTTGCCGTGTTGGCCACCACTAAAAGCCACACTTTGAAGATTTCTAGAAGAGGAATTTTTATTGCATTTTGTTGTGATGCGCAGCAGCACTCCTTGTTTTACCAAATGTACACAGTGCTGAAATGAGGCCACTGTCAGTGTAGATCCTTTTGTAGTTTGACACGAGGGATTCAATTGGGGCGTGGAAAGTCTCATCCTTTTTCACCTTGTCCATGAAGCCCTCGAACATGGATCTGAGACGACCTTCAAGATGCTCAGCAACCGACTCACTTTGGAGCTGAGGAGGCGTCATCTCAAAGTGAGTCTCAGAGTCTTGTGGTGCTGGGGGAGTGGTTGTTTGAACTTGTTCTTGGGTGCCTATTTTGCAGAAACACCACATGATATGGTCCACTATTCAGTTCAGTTAGTTAACCTGCTCAAAAGTACTCAGTTGCATTGAGTGGAACTGCTGGGCAGTCCTCCCTCTCAAACTGCAAGCCCATAAACCAGGTTTCTGGTACGTCAAGCCTTCCTTTTTGAACAGACAAAGATAGGAGGTACAAAGAGCCATGATTATACATGCTTATATCCAGCATCAAAAAATGACAGTAACACGTTCCTAAAGTGCTGCTTTGACAGACTTAACATATTCATGTTGGAAATGTGGCACCATAATTATAGGCAAAAGACCAGTTTATTTGTTTACACAATCAACAGTATACAGTATGTGGTTTTTGTGTGTCTGGTTTGCCTGTTGATGTGTGTCTGTGAGAGTGTTTAGAAGTGTGTGTAAAGGTGGCATTTCCTCATGTCTAACTCACAGACATATACACACGTGTGTGTGTGTGTGTGTGTGTGTGTGTGTGTGTGTGTGTGTGTGTGTGTGTGTGTGCGTGTGTGTGTGTGTGTGTGTGTGTGTGTGTATTATGGCATCAGTAAATCTAGCCTCATTTGCTTGTGCAAACATTACATGAAGTGATATACCTGAGGCCATCTCATAGAAGGACTTCTCTGAAGGACGTCACTGGAAGTTGGTGGCCTCATTGCAGCTTGAAGACCTGCATAACAGTGTGTTGGTGTTTGCAGAGCACCCCATTGGTGCACATGCCCATGGAAGTCTCTCTGGCCACATCCCGCTGCTGTAAGGCCCCGGCACAGGCAAGGTGGTGGTTGTGATGTTTTATAGTGACATGCAACAAAAAATCCTGCTGAATATGAGCATCACTGGATCTATAAAGTGTGGAAAGAAAACATGAGCATGTAACCTGGATAAACACTATGTTATGTTCATCTTGAAACTATTCTGTCTCTGTACACAATAGCCAACCTGCTGGGCCCTACCCCCGAGGTAGGGCCCAGCAGGAACCAGTCTGCCTGGTGTTGTGTTGGCATCTCATGTCAACATTTGAACATAGAAATGCTTCATTTCTAGTCATGAATGACACCAGTTTAATGACACCACATTTTCTGCTCAACTGTCAAAGAAAAGCCCAAGTCTAACTCTTTGTCTCTATGTTGATGCCAAAGCCGAGTCACTAGATCATGGTCACTGGTCTCACCAAGCCTAAGGCCCGCTAGACGTACCTGCTGAGCAAAACTATTTGCGACTGCAAGGGTGTGTCTAGAGTTCAAGACTACTTCACTACAGCTCTGACTATTTTAAAAATTACAAAAATGCAAAACACGACTATTGTAAATCTTACTCGGTAGCCATTGCGCCATGCCGAATCCTCAGGAACAGGATATGTTTTTTCAACTCTTAATGTTACTCTAGAGGACCGGTGGAAGTCCTCCAACCATGTCTCTGCCTCCTCACTGGTACTAAGCTAGAGCTTTATGGAGGTGGTGAAACATCTCTCTTGTGGTGTGTAATGACATAGGGTACGGCAGTGCCCTTCAGGCAGAAGTTGCTGTTTAAAAAATGAATCATAATGTTTAGTACATCAATCATAGTTTTTCAAAAGGAAAACAATGAGTTCTCTTTTTGCACTGTAGTAGAAAAAAAGTACAGGTAATGGGTAGAGTCTCGATCCCATCAGCACAACGAACAACTAACCCTAACCTTAACCATTCAGTGCCTGTGTAGATACAGTATATCATACAGGTGAGTATCAATAAAGTATCTCTTCTCTATTGAGTACACCCTTTGCAGTTTGGCAAATATTCTGTTATATCTTTTCATGAGACAACACTAACAGTTGTAGCGGCGCAAAATACTGTCAGCTTGGGCACAATTAGGACATTCTCACTCTGGGGTGTACTTACTTTTGTTACCAGCTGTTTGAACATTAATGCAAAGGGTGTACTCACTTTTATGATCTACTGTACCTCTGCCAACATACACACACACACACACACATACACACACACACACACACACACACACAAACTAATTAGTTATAATAATAAATATGCTGGCGTTCTGGTTCTCAGGGAAGACCGTTTCTATAGGCGATGCTGGGAATAATGAACATTTCTGTGTGACTGTGTAAGTTACTGTTACTCGCAGTTTTGTGTGGATTTACCCTCATAGTGTTTGTGTCACCTTAAGCTGGGCAAACATTGTGCGACATTTTCAGTCGTTTTACTCAGCTCCATCTCAAACTGAGTTCTTTTGCTGATGAATTTACAACTTCACTTCAAACATTTAACTCAGTTTTTCAGCTACGCACCCTGAACGAACGCGCGCCTCTATGAAATGAAGCTACACAGGAGGCTGTTTTAAAGCATCTCACATGTACACAAGTATCTCTGCCTATTGACAAATATCTTTGTTAGGTCGACCAACTAGCTATCTAGATAACGTTGTTTGTGTAAAGTTAATGTTAGATAGTAACATTATTGCAGATACAATGAAAGGCAGTAAAAAGACAGTCACCATTAAACTAGCGGCAATAACCAAGAAACCTTGAGTTATTTTGCTGATGAATTTACAACTTTGCTTAAAACATGAGCCTCTGCTCAGCTCTTTGCCCACAGTGTTTTCACCTCAGATTTTTTTTTTTTTTTTCAAACATACAATGTAATATACAATGGTATAAACAATAATATTGCAAGAGGCTTAAGAATTCATATTCACAGGGCTCAGCATGTGTAATTTCTGCATTATGCATGATACAAATGTAGAGAAATTATCAATTCATTCACATTTTATATTTCAAATTCCATACAAAGTGCTTTTCTTTTCATGGCTTTGGGATTTGTGCAATAATTTAGAGAGTTTATATAAAAGGACAAGAGGGACAGAAATACAACAAATTTGTGTTTCTGACTAGAAAATTTACAGCAATGGATATGAAATTTTGATAGAATTAGGAACAAGTTCAACACATACATTTTTTTTGCAGGAATATCTTTCTCAAAAACACCAAAAAGTACATGTGTTTTTACCTCAGATGTTCAGCCGCGATGGACGTGGATGACGTTTTCGTGGTCAAATGAAAGAGCCAATCGGAGGAGAGCCATTCTAGCCAATCAGAGGCGAGGAGGGCGGTCCCTTCCCCGTACCATCCCACGCCCATTTCCCATTTTGATCCATGCCATTTCCACACCGGCTCCGCTCCAGCAACTCTCGCTCTGATTTGTCAAAATGGTCACGTGATACGCGAGATAATAATAATAATAATAATAATAATAATAATAATAATAATAATAATAATAATAATAATAATAATAATTCCGTCTCAGCCGAGGGGCTCGTAAAACGCCTCTCTCTCGGACGATCTCTCGTAGGAGTGGCGTTTCGACGTCGCTCAGCCCAAATGTTTATTATGAAACTCAGAGCGCCGGTGCACCGCCCCAGCCTCCATGTTATGACTGTAATGTTCTCCTCAAGAACTCGTGCAGGGGGTTGAACTTTTTAATTATACATTTTTCGCTTAAATACTTTTTCATGTTTATCCTTTAACAAATGTTCTTCAAAATGTTCTGCCATACTAATGTGGAAAAAAAATAACTTTTTGGGTGATCTTTTATAGCACAAAGAATGTTTATCAAAGGCAGTGTCCATATGGTTCATTCATTGATATCACATGCATAAACTAGTGAAGTGTTTTTAAGATAAGATAAGATAAGATAAGATATGCCTTTATTAGTCCCACAGTGGGGAAATTCCAGTGTTGCAACGCACAGTTCAAGAACAGCAGGAAAATGGAACATGCAATAAAACAAGATAATAGATAATAGCTAAAAAGAGAATAATTTAGAAATAGACTTAAAGATAGACTCTAATTTTGTTTTGGTGGAGCAAAAATATAAAATACAAAATATAAAATACCAAAAAATACTATTATGTACAATAAAAGTAACAGTGCAGCATATGAACAGAGTAAATCTCAGTAAAGTGACTTCAGTATATTATGTTATTTACAGTAATATGACTATGTTTATGTACAGACAGGATAAATATCAGTAAGTGACATGAGTGAATTGTACCAGAGGTCTTCAGTATTGCACATAGATACAGTTGAATGACACATGTTCAGTGTTAACAGTGTTCATTGTACAGTCTAACAGCAGCAGGAAGGAAAGACCTGCGAAACCTCTCCTTCCCACAGCGAGGGTGAATCAGTCTATCACTGAAGCTGCTCTCCAGAGCAGACAGGGCGTCCTGCAGGGGGTGACACTCATGGTCCAGCATAGAGATGACCTTAGCCAGGACCCTCTTGTCCCCCACCTGCTGCACTGAGTCCAGAGGACAGCCCAGGACGGAGCTGGACTTCTTGATGACCTTGTCCAGCTTCTTCCTCTCCCTCTCTGTGATGCTGCTGCTCCAGCAGACCACACCGTACAGGATGGCTGATGCCACCACAGAGTCATAGAAGGTCTTCAGGAGTGGCCCCCTCACTCCAAAAGACCTGAGTCTCCTCAGGAGATAGAGCCGACTCTGGCCCTTCCTGTACAGTGCATCTGTGTTGTGAGTCCAGTCCAGTTTGTTGTTCAGATGAACACCCAGGTACTTGTAAGAGTCCACTCTCTCAATGTCCCTTCCCTGGATGTTCACTGAGGTGACAGTAGAGTGGCGTCTGCGGAAGTCCACCACTATCTCCTTGGTCTTCCCTGCATTGATGATGAGGTGGTTCTGCTGACACCAGTCCACAAAGTCCTGCGCTAGTCCTCTGTACTCCACATCGTCATCATCCTTAATGAAGCCAATGATGGCAGAGTCATCAGAGAACTTCTGCAGGACGCAGCTGTCCGTGTTGTGTCTGAAGTCTGCAGTGTAAAGTGTGAAAAGAAAGGGCGCGAGGACCGTGCCCTGGGGCGCCCCCACACTGCAGGTCAGTAGGTCAGACACGCAGTTCTTGGCTCTCACAAACTGGGGCCGGTTTGTGAGGTAGTCCAGGATCCAGTCTGCCAGGTCACAGTCCACACCGGCGGTCTCCAGTTTGTCCCTCAGGAGCAGTGGCTGGATGGTGTTGAAAGCACTGGAGAAGTCAAAGAAGAGAATCCTCACAGTGCTGCCGGGGTTCTCCAGGTGAGACAGTGAGCGGTGCAGCAGGTAGATGACGGCGTCCTCCACTCCGATGCCAGGCCGGTATGCAAACTGCAGCGGGTCCATCGCTGAGCTCACGGTGGAGCGGAGGTGGCCAAGGACCAGTCTCTCCAGTGTCTTCATCAGGTGCGATGTTAGAGCCACCGGCCTGAAGCTGCTGGGGTCTTTAGCGTGCGGTGTCTTAGGCACTGGTACCACGCAGGAGGTCTTCCAGAGTTGTGGTACCACCCTCAGCTTAAGGCTCATGTTGAAGACATGCTCCATAACTCCGCACAGTTCGTCTGCACAGGACTTAAGGAGCCTGGAGCTGATGCCGTCTGGTCCTGCTGCCTTCCTGGGTCTGATCCTCTTGAGCTCCAGTCTCACCTGGGCTGTAGAAAATGACAGTGGCAGGCTGGGGGGATGGGTGAGTCCATGTGTAGTGGTGGGCTGAAGAGCAGAGGCAGAGGTGTGAAGAGGTGCAGGAGTTCCCCATTGTCCAGCTGGGGAGGTGAGAGCTGGCAGCTGGGTGGGGGGAGTGGTGGGTGATTGATCAAATCTCAGGAAGTGAGAATTGAGCTCGTTTACCCACCGCAGATCCCCCTCCGTCTGGGCAGGAGGCGCTTTGAAGCCTGAGATCGTCTTGAGGCTTCTCCACACCCCCTGGATGTTCTTCTGCTGCAGCTGTTGCTCCATCCTTCTCTTTTGGCTGGCTTGGCTCGTCCTGATTTTCCTCCTCAGCTCCTTCTGTGCAGCCTTCAGCTCCTCCTTGGTCCCTGACCTAAAAGCTCTCTTCTTCTCCTTCAGCAGAGCTTTTATGTCAGGGTTAATCCACGGCTTGTTGTTTGAAAAACACCGCACCGTCTGGGAGGGGACGATGTTTTCAAAACAAAAGTTGATGTAGTCCGTGATGCACTCTGTCACTGCATTGATGTCCTCCCCATGTGGGTCACAGAGCTCTGTCCACACTGTGGTGTCAAAACAGTCTCTCAGAGCCTCCTCACTCTCAGCAGTCCACTTCTTCACCACACGGGGCACCACAGGCTGTCTGTGCACAATAGGCTGGTACACAGGCCGCAGATGGACAATGTTGTGGTCGGCTCTACCCAGGGGAGGCAGTGGGGATGAAGAATAAGCCTCCTTGGCGTTGGCAAAAAATAAATCCAGTGTTTTATTGTCTCTTGTGGGGCAGGTAACATACTGGGTGTATGTAGGCAGAACAGGTGCAGGAGATGCATGGTTTTTAGGATGAATATTCCATTTCATAATTGAGAGATTTGGAGTCCTAATAATACTCTCTGTATTATTAGGAGTCCAAATTAACCCTTTAATCAATGCATTTTTGTTTACATTATTTTCTAATAGTAGCTGCTCCTAAAATCACAAGATGGCCAACACAATATCCACGGAAACAGACACAAACATACCATACCTATATGTCAGTTTAAACCCTTTACTCAATTCATTTTCATGTACACTATGTTCTAATAGAAAAGAGAGAAATAATAGCTGCTCACAAGACGGCCACTGCAATAGCAATGGAAACAGACACAAAATATAACATATTATACTTTGATATGTCAATTTGGTCACAGAGTCACATTTCTAGATTGCGCTTTTTCACCTTCAAGGCACTCAAAGTGCTTTACATCAAGGACTCACTCACCCATTCACACACACACTCATACACGCAGACACTAGGGAGAGGTGGGTTAAGTGTCTTGCCCAACGACACAACAAAAGCATTCATCATTCCATCCAAGTACTAACCAGGGCCGGGCCTCATTAGTGCTTGGATGGGAGACCGCTGGGAACACCAGGTGCCACAGTGGGGCGCCAGTCACAAAAAACTGTCATTGTGTCCTTAGGCAAGGCACTTTACCCACATTGCCCAGTATGAAAGTGGTGTGTGTGTGTGTGTGTGTGTGTGTGTGTGTGTGTGTGTGTGTGTGTGTGTGTGTGTGTGTGTGAGTGAGTGATGGTGGTGGTTGGAGGGGCTGATGGCGCAGATTGGCAGCCTCGCTTCTGTGAGTCTGCCCCAGGGCAGCTGTGGCTACAATAGTATCTTACCATCACCGAGTGTGGAGAAAAGTGCTATATAAAACTGATGAATACAGTATATAATACTTCATTATTGACTGTACAATGATCAATGCTAGTCATGTGTCATCTCCATAGCAACCATGTGTCATCTCCATAGTAATAATAACAATGTGCAATATTATTTAAAGTCACTTTACCTGCTACTTATTTATTTAACCACCACTGTCCATCACTGCACTGTACACAATCATCTGAGTCACTTTATTGTAGTAATATTATATATTACTATACTGGAGTCACTTTAACTGCTGTTTGTTCACTGCTCAGAATCAAAGACACTTATTGTGCAACGTTCCTGTGCCTTTTAGCTTTACAGTGTTGTGTTTTTTAGTTGATTGTAAATACTTATTATTATTTATCTTGATTTTGATGCATGCTCTTATTTTCCTACTGTTTCTGAAACTTGCGTTGTGACAATGCAATTTCCCCATTGTGGGACAAATAAAGGATTATCTTATCTTATCTTATCTTATTATTATTATCCCTGCAGTAAAGAGGAAGTCTGTCACCACTAGGACTGTAAGGAAGTGGAGTCAGGAAGCCAGTGATGCCCTTCAGGACTGCTTTGAGACCACAGACTGGAATGTGCTCTGCCTGCCGCATGGGGACAACATTGACAGCATGACGGACTGTATAACGGATTACATCAACTTCTGTGAGGATACAGCCATCCCCACACGCACTGTCCATTGTTACCCCAATAACAAGCCCTGGGTCACCAGCCAGCTGAAGGATCTACTTAATAAGAAGAAGCGGGCCTTCAACTCCGGTGATAAGGATGAGGTGAAGAGGGTGCAACAGCAGCTGAAGATCCAGCTCAGACTAGGGCAAGAAGCGTACGGGAAAAGGCTTGAGGCAAAACTCCAGCAGAATAACATCAGGGAAGTGTGGCAAGGCATGAAGGCCATCACTGGCTTCAGCCCTCGATTGAAGCTGCAGGACAATAGCCCAGACAGAGCAAACCTGCTCAATCTGCACTTTAATCGCTTCTCATCCCCTGGCACCCCTACCTCTACACCTCCCAGACGCCCAATTCACACCTCACCACAGACCACTCAGACGACCATTCATCAGCCCATCGCCTCTGCTCCCACACCTGCTCCCACCCCCATGGAGGAACCCAGCTCTTTGTCTTTGTCACATGCGCAGGTGAAAAGGCAGTTGGAGAAAATTCACCATAACAAGTCTCCTGGACCAGATCAAGTCAACCCCCGTGTGCTGAGGACATGTGCTGCTCAGCTCACTGGGATCCTGCACTTTCTCTACACACTGAGCCTGAAGCTTGAGAGGATACCGGTACTATGGAAGACCTCCTGCATTGTGCCTGTGCCCAAGAAGCCTATTCCATCTGGACTTAATGACTTCAGACCAGTGGCTTTGACATCTCATGTCATGAAAGTGTTTGAGAGACTTGTTCTGGCTCAGCTCAGATCTCTGGTGGCACCATCCCTGGATCCTCTACAGTTTGCCTTATCAGACCCACATTAGTGTGGATGATGCTGTAATCTATCTTTTGCAGCGGGCTCACTCTCACCTGGATAGTGTTAAGGGCTCTGTGAGGATATTGTTCTTCGATTTCTCCAGTGCTTTTAACACTATCCAGCCCTTTCTGATGAGTGAGAAGCTGCTCAGGATGGGTGTCAGCTCCTCCATTGTCTCCTGGATTAATGACTACCTGTCAGGCAGGCCTCAATACGTGCGACTGGGGACCACCCTGTCTGACACGGTGGTCAGTAATGTAGGAGCTCCCCAGGGTACAGTTCTGTCTCCGTTCCTGTTCACTCTTTACACCTCTGATTTCCAGTACAGTTCCGGGGCCTGCCATCTGCAGAAGTTCTCTGATGACTCTGCAGTGGTAGGGTGTATCAGGGATGGACAGGAGCTGGAGTACAGGACACTGATTACAAACTTTGTGGAGTGGTCCCAGGCAAACCATCTGCTCCTGAACGTTGACAAGACCAAGGAACTGGTGATTGACTTTAGGAGAAAAAGGACACCTGAGGAGCCCATTACCATCCAGGGCCAGGACGTGGAAATAGTGGACTGCTACAAGTACCTTGGCGTACAAGTGAATAACAGACTTGACTGGAGGAACAACTAATGCTATCTACAAGAAGAGCATGAGCAGACTCTACTTCCTGAGAAAGCTCAGGTCTTTCAATGTGTGCAGTAAGTTACTGGAGATCTTCTACCAGTCTGTGGTGGCCAGCGCGCTGTACTTCGCTGTGGTCTGCTGGGGGAGCGGCACCAGTAAAAGAGACATTGGTCGGATTGACAAACTGATCCGTAAAGCGGGTTACGTGATCGGCTGTGAACTGGAGACATTTGTCACAGTGAGGGACAGGAGGACACTGGACAAACTGCTCTCCATCATGGACACTCCTGCTCACCCACTGCACCAGACTATAGAGGGACAGAGGAGCTCATTCTCCAACAGACTCCTACAGCTCCGCTCAAACAGTGAGAGATTCAGGACTACATTCATACCATACACCATACAGTTGTACAACAACTCACCCTTATGTAACAGATAACACTGGGGAACACTAAAATTTTAACTTTCTGTTGCATTGGATTTTGTAACTGATTCTGAAGGATTTTTAAGCGCTGATTTCAAATCTGAAATTAGTTTTTCTCCATAAGCTCTAGTTTTCATGCAATTTGAGATAGATGAAATAGTCTAAATATGAACTTATGTAACCCAAATCTAAGCGTTTTGAGATTATATACATAGATAGATTCTAATATTTTTATCATGCTTCTTTTTTCCAGATCAAACATGGCTTCCTCATCGAGACATCACTGTAGAAACAAGCTTGATGCCTTCTGTTACATCTGTGGTTGCTACACACTCCATCATAATAAAAATCAAAGATTGCATAAAATCTGTAGCTTGCAGAAAAAAACTAACTTCAGATTTGAACTCAGCACACTTAAATTGACTGAAAACAAGTCTTTCTTTAAATGCAACATATAGAGTGTTCCCCTGTGTAATACTCCCTACAACTGTACTACAAGTTAATCCCAAGTAACGGATAACCTCATGCCCTGTCAATCAGCATAGTATTCGTTTTTGTCTCTTGTATATAGCTGTGACTATATAGTTTATTACTTTATTACTTATATTTCTATTTTATTTTGACTTGTACATATACATTTTTATTATTATGTCTCATTTGACACGTGTCTCTTACTCTTTTTGCTATACCATCTATTTTTGTTACTCTCTGTTATTACATTATATTGTGATGTTTGAGCGACTGTATCCAAATAATTTCCCTTATGGATCAATAAAGTTTGTCTAAGTCTAAGTCTAAGTTATCTGTGGAAGCTGGAATCACACTGCCAATCCATGGGCCAGTGGACAAACGCTCTACCAACTGAGTTACTATCCAATGCATTTTTTTAATTAATGCATTTTTGTTTACATTATTTTCTAATAGTAGCTGCTTCGACAATCACAAGATGGCTGCACAAATATGGTAAATGGTCACATTTTTATATAGCACTTTTCCACTTTCATGGCACTCAAAGCAGTTTACAACAAGGAACCACTCACCCATTCACACACACACTCATACAACAGTGTACACACACACTGGGGGCGAGGTGGGTTAAGTGTTTTGCCTAGGGACACAACAACTGTAGGAGCTGGAATCACACCAGCCAAACTGTGGGTGTGATTATGTCGAGAGCGGGATTTGAACTGCCAACCATTGGATCAGTGGACATACACTACCAACAGAGCTACTGTTGCCCCAAATATCCCATTATGTGCCTATTTAAACCCTTTAATCAATTCATTTTCATTTACATTATAGTAGCTGCTACTACAACTTCAAGATGGCCGCCGCAGTAGCCGCGGAGACAGACCTGTGCTCTCTAGGGTGTATTAAACCTACTGGCTCCAGCCCGGACCCTCAGCCGGCGTGAGCCTCTGTACAACGGCTAAGCTACATAGATGGTGCTCGCATTTGGCAGCTAGCAGTGGGAGATCGAGTGTCTGAAGCGAGATAAAATACAAGTTTATAGTTTGAAGAGCCATCGGGCATCAACATGGTTCTGTACAATTATGTCACTCAGGAGCAACTTGCGGGTTTCGATAAATATAAGGTAAGGTTGTCGCATTAGCATGTTAGCCGCTAGTCAGTGTGTGTGTATGTGAGAGGAGCTAGCTGTCAAGATCTGCGGGCTGTTTCCCTGCTCCAAACCCGTGTGTATGAACAGATCCACACGTAGCACGAGTAATCTGGCACTATGAAACGTTCTACTGTATCTATAATGTCTGTTTTGTGTATTTAAAACGTTGAATTCCTTTTCTAATTATATCATTTCACAACAATTTTGCCACAAAGTCTGTAGTCTCCTCAGAATTAATGTAAATTAGATTGGGGCGTAACGTATAGGCTAATCATTTCTTGCTTTATTGTATTATTTTGCCTAAAATCTTCCTGCTGCACTTCCACTTTCATATTGATCAAGCACGAGTTATTGTCATTAGTGAAATTTGACCTAGAAAGTGTTTTTGATTCATGTCACAGTGAACTGATGAACCCATTCAACCAAATTCCAGTCTGTAGCAAACAAAAATGTAGTAAAATAAATAAATAAATAAATAAATAACCATGTAATCCACGTGTGTGAGGAGACAAATGGCCTTTTGAGTTGGACCCATCATGTTTAAGGAAGATGATAACTGACCCACACACACATTAAACACACTTATATTGATTGTGGACAGACTAACTATAGACGTGTGTATAAGATAAGATATTGCCATGGATTGTACCAGGACGACTGAGGGATTTTACATACATAAGATTATGCATAGGGTGACCAGAATTTCAAAATAAAAAGCTGGGCCACTCGGTTTGGGGTGGTTGGTAATGACAACAATGTGAAACGAGTGCACAATTATGCAAAATTGTTATTCACTCGGTGAGTCAGTATAGTGAGATTTTCTTTGTGTTTTGGTCATTTTTAAGCAGCTTTTCTGTCTTTTACCTAAACAAATGACAGTTTATTCCTCTCTTTACTGTTGGCAGAGATCAAATGGGTCCAAAATAGGGACACCTGGGACATTTCTTGTATAAAACTGGGCCAAATCAATGGTTTTGGATAAGTCCCCTGGGACAGGGGACACAGGGCTCAAAACTGGGACTGTCCTGGGGAAATGGGGACGACTGGTCACCCTAATTATGCACTGCATCTCGTCCACAGGCAGTGATCGCTTTAAACAATGAACTGTAAGACTGCAGCAGGCACTTTACATGTATTTATTTACATACTTATTTTTATCTTTGACTATATGATGTTTTAGTGGAGTCTTTTACTTGTGTTCATATTCTGTGGTTTGTGTTTTTAATATGTTTTCATTTGTCTGTTTTGTCTGCTGTGAATGTGTGTGTGAATGCTGTGCATTCCGGGCTTCTCGCACCCTTTTTCCAGTGTGGTGTTTATACTGCAAATGGCAAATAAACTAAACAAACTGAGATAGCTGTCATGTAATATAGGGCGAGGGTTGAAGGTTGTCAGTCATACTGATCTTGTGTCATTGGGCTATTAACAGCCATTAACAAAAGACATTATTGGACGGATGTGTGAGTTATGTTTCTTTTTATTTATTAGAAGTACTGTTCATTTACTGTTCAAGTCACTATACCAAATTTTGAAGTACTACAGAGAAGTGACTAGTGATTGATTAGATGATAGTGATAAATTATAATATTGAAACTACTTAATGCCGCTAACACACTAACCCTGATTAACCCTGTGAGCTTTTAGTCATGCTAGAACAATGTTACCTCCTCAGAAACAGACCTGGAGTTGTGTTGTGTTTTATTCACCGTCACATCTCTACAAGAAGTGGTAGTTTCCAAGTGAACAGCTCCTTTTACCTTTAGTTCAGTAGAGATCGGCAATTCCAGGGCTGAAATCATCCAAATGATTCTAGTGAAGGTGTGTGGAGTTTAAAGTACTTCTTGTATTACCACATGACATCACAAGGTGGAGAGAGTGTTTTTTTATGTTTGAGAGAAGAACTCAGCCTAAATCTGCAGTGAAACGAAACACAACTAGTCTGTGTCTGTTTGTGATGAGGAACCTACATTATAACATCGATCACAGAATAGCGTAATATGGGCCTTTTTAATACATATTCTAATTATTTCCTTTATTTTGTTCTATCTTGGGCCTTGTAGTCGTGTCACTGTACTTGTCCTTAAAAGGCATCGCACCCTCCACACTGTTGATTACTGTGTGAAATTGGCCCCCAGAGCTGTTGGCCATGAGGGCCCTGTTTTCAGTAATTGCTTTTCCAGTGACTCAGGCTCCTGATGAACTGAGTCTGAGAGGATGACTGATTGAATTGTATAAAGGACACTATTTTTATATTGATTCTCTGGACGTATGCCTGACAAATATGAAATGGCCTGTTAAGGATTCAGTGCACATGGAAGATTTCAAACACGTGCTATTATGGCTGTCTGGTGCCTTAAAGGGCCCCTGTGACGCTATTTTCTGATCTATGTTTAAATGTTGTTTCCTCATCACAAACACACCTGGAGTTGTGTTTAGTTTTTTCATTCACACGTTTAAAGATGCACTGTGGAACTTTATGGTTAGGGGTCCGTCACCTTCTTGTTTCTATGGATATGTCACTGCTCTGTCTGGAATGTTCCACAGTATGACATTAAACAGCTCTACTTTATATTTATTCAATTACAACTGGAGCAAAAACAGAAGTGAGGATTGCTAAACAAACAACAAAACGAACAGAAGTATTTTATATTATTTTTGTAAGAGTAGAATAATAAACAGCACCTTCTGAACTTCCTTGCAGCCCTTATTTATCAAAGGTCTGCTGCACAATATGGATGTTGTGATAACTGTATTTTATAACAGACTTGTTCATCTTGCTCTCAGATTGCTTGTGGGTTGTGACATCATTTTAGCTGAAGTTTAGGAATGACATAATGGAAATGGTAGAAGCTGTAAAACTGAAATTGTATGTAATATGGGCCCTTTAAAAACACCATACAATATCTATGTTCTAATGTTGTTTCCTCATCACAAACACACCTGGAGTTGTGTCTTCAAGCTCACAAGAGTCATTTTTGTAAAATATAGAACCTTTAGACCATATCATTATTCCATTATGGTATTTGATTTTCATCATTTCACCTGACCTCACCACTGTGGCACTTGGTTGTTAGATGAGTTTCCCCATTGACCAAACGCTTTGTGGTTTGATTCCTGCTACCAGCATACTTCTGTTGTGTCTTTGAGCAAAACACTTCCCTCACTTTGCTTATATGTAAATCTTGGTGTTTGTTAATGGTGGTCAGAGGAACTGCAGGCACAGACGGGCAGCCATACTTCACATTTGCTCAGAACAGCTGTATTTTTATTTATAAGTGTTCTCTGTATTAAAGCTGTGAGAATAAAATCACCACAGTTTCCTGGGACTTTGTTTGTCTAATAGGGGTGTGTAAAAATATTGAAATATCGATATATCGTGGTTAGAGATGGGACAAGATCTCGTGAGATAAAACTGCCACAAGATGGTGCACACATGAGGAAATCGATCTCGTGACATTGTTTTCCATTTAGTTTACATCTAAAAGAGTTAAGGGCTCATAAGTGACGTCTCTTGTGGTTCCAAAACGAAGATTTACTACTACAACAAAAAAATTAAATTAGAAAACGTTAGGCCAAAACTGCAAACAGGATCGCACAATTATTTTATCATAAATTACCCCTAATTGTGATACTAAATTTGGTGATACAGCATCGTTATCGTGGGCTGTCGTATCGATATTTTTTTGTGATAGCACTATAATTGTACTTTGATGATTAAAATAGATGTATTTCATAATAACTTTGCACAAATAGTGGTTTAACAAAGAAATATTGTTGCTAAAAAGTATTTGGTTCTCAAAATATTGTACAATATATCGATCACATGTATCGCCGTATCGTGAAAATATTGTGAGCTATGTATCAAGTATCGTATCAAATCGTGAAGGAGCCTGCAATTCCCAACCCTAATGTCTGTAATTGAGATATTAATCAAATCAAAAGTATGTAAAAGCATTCAAGTGATCTCTGAAATGACAGCAGCTCACAGTGACATCAGAGAGTGGCTGGACTGGTTGAGATGCACGGATAAAGTTACTTCAAGGAATCAGTTTCATTTTGAAGTGCTTATTGACAAATGTGCCCAGAATATCCAGTAAAGCATCTCCTTGTGTACTTTAAAGAGCCTGTATTATGCCAAATTCACTGTTGTGAGCTTTAAAACATGTTATAATGTTGTTACCTCATCAAAAACACACACAGAGTTGTGTTTTGTTTCAGGTTAACACCTTTTACCTTTTGTCCAGAAGAGATTGGCAATTCCACGGCTGAAATTATACGAATGATTTTAGTGAAGGTGTATGGAGTTTCAAAACAGGAGCACTTCCTGTATCACCGCATGACATCACAAGGTGGAACAGAGTGTTTTCTGTTTGAGAGCAGAACTCAGCCTAAACATGCAGGGTTTGTGTGTTAAACATGTGTGAATGAAACAACACACAACTGCAGGTGTGTTTGTGATGAGGAAACAACATTATAATAGATCAGAAAACAGTGTAAATGATCATGAATGAAACATTTGTTGTTTGTGTGTTTTCGTTGCAGTACAGCGCAGTGGACACAAACCCTCTATCTGTTTATGTCATGCACCCGTTCTGGAACTGTGTAGTGAAGGTGAGTGCTCCGCTCTGAGTCTAGACTGGACTAAAGTCTGTGTTGTAAAATGAAGGATGGATTTGGCTGCTCTCTGATGAAATGTAATAACTACTAGTATGTCAAAATGATTTTAGATAACAGTGTTGAATCCTGCGCTGACGAGCATTTGTCACATATTCTCATTTATAGTAACACTGGGATATGAAGTCTATTCCTCTTTGAATTTTCATTTCAAACTATGGCTGGGCAATTAATGAAACAAATTGAATTAATTCAGGTTTTTAATAATCAAGAATTATTATGAAACAAGTTTTCTCCTGACTTTCTCACTTGTAAAGCAGGGTTATTGTGCAGTTACAATTAGACATCTGTACAAATGTGACTGAAGGGAGTTTACAATTTCTTCAGTAATAGCATATGACAAGATTGAAAATCTAAAGAGTTTCTCCTGTTTGAAAGACCAGCAGGCCCTTCTCTAATTTCAATTAAAATCCATTAAAATCGTAATCACCCAGTATGTGCAAAAAAGAGATATCGCCCAGCAGGGGCAGATACAGTATTAATATTGTGGGCTGCTGTATCGATACATCGCCACGAGTGTTTTTTGGTTTATTTTACCAAATTATTTTGTCACAGTGCTACAGTTTTGTTGTTTGTTTAGAGGAAGGAAACTCGTTTATGCGACACATTTTACATTTTCACTGTTTTGAGGATTAAAATGGGCGTGTTTCATATTATTATTATTATTTTTATTAATATTGTTATTATTATATATTTATTTTGGGCAAGTAAGCAATTTACATTATTTTACATATACATATTCACTTTGCACAAGAAGTGGTTTAATGAAGACTTTTAGTATCACAGCCGTGATTTAGCCTTTATTTTTTATTGAATCGTATCAAAACGATTTGAAATATATAGTATTGAATCAAAAGTGCACTGTATCGTGATATGTATTGTATCGTGGCATATGTATCGAGGTATGTATCGTATCGGTAACTTCTTAATGATGCCCAGCCCTTATTGCCCAGCCCTATTTCAAACACTTTACAATAATACACATTAATACACATTTAGGAATGCAGTCCCATGTCCTTAACTTTAATATTCTCTCAATCCACACTCTTTTCTATTGTACGTGTTAAAACTCAGTACTTAACTCAGTACTGACCACATTATATTTCTAACTCGTGTTGTGTTTTTGTCTTCTGTCACAGTTTTTACCCACATGGCTGGCTCCAAACCTCATCACGTTCACTGGGTTCATGCTCCTCGTCCTGAACTTCGTCATGTTGTCGTACTTTGACTTTGATTTCACAGCATCTTGTAAGTTTACTTCTTACATAATATTGTAGCAGTGTTCAGTTTGATATTATTAGTCCTAAACAGGGACGTCCCGAATCAATACTGGTATCGGATATCGGCTTCCAAATATTGATTCAGCTGATATCCTGGTTGGACATATGAATCAATATAATCATAATAACACTATTTACTGGTCGTAGTTGCCCAGAAAGTCTCATAATGTTAGAGCTTTAATTTACACAAAGCTGTTCTGAGAGATAAATGACAGCTCCATAACACATTTGGATCAGTTTTGTCTTATTTTTTCTTAGTACTAGTTGGGAACGTCTTGTTATTTTTTTCATTTTTGTTTTTTTCATTTTACAATTTAATATAAGCTAAACACTATACAACCTTTTGTTTGGGGGTCCATTACCTGTTTGTTTCTATGGATATGTCATTGCTCTGCCTGGAATGTTCCACAGTGTGACATTAAACAGCTCTACTTTACATTTATTCAATTACAGGTGGTTTTAGAGCTCAAAAATACCTAGAAAAACAGACATTCTGACTGTGAGTGGGGTCGCCTCTCCACAGATCTGACCTGGAACTTGGTCTGGTTTGGTCTCCATGAAAATACAAAGGTTTAATACCATACTGTGAAACATTCCAGACCAAGCAATAACATCTCCATGGAGACAAGCATTTGACGGACCCTCCACCAGAAAAGTTACACAATGCACCTTTAAGCTGTATATCACACTTCAAAATTTGTTAACATGACAGGCCTAGTGTTGTAAATTGGAGAATAAAAGTAAAAGAGGCAAAGAAGACTAAAGTAACAAAATCCAATTAATCTACACATTATTAATTATAGACTGCTTTGAAATAAAATAAAAATAAATATTGTGTATTCAGAAGTGGTGGGTGGGTGCTCTGGCCATAACCTCCTTCTTTTGTTAGAATGTCGAGTTGTAAAGTCAAAGTCCGTTACCATGGCACCATCGTGTCAGTCCTGGTTATTGTACCATGGTAACCCTAACCTATGACGTCACACTTGGACTTGGACTCAGACAAACTTTATTGATCCATAAGGGAAATTATTTGGATACAGTAGCTCAAACATCACAATATAAGATAATAACAAAGAGAAAAAATATAAATGCTAGTAATAAATTCTAAAGAAGTAGCAAAAATGGCAAGCGACAGATGTCAAATAAAGTATAATTATATAAATGTACAAGTAAACATATGTTGTACGTTGTAAGTGGAGCTGTAGTTAATGCTGTGTTCGTGGGTATGGGTTTCAGACGACATCACAACATTCCATTGGCCTATAATATTTAAAGGTGCATTGTGTAACTTTTCTGGTGGAGGGTCCATCAGATGCAGTTCTCCATGGAGATGTTATTGGAATGTTTCACAGTATGGCATTTGAACCTTTTATCTTCATGGAGACCAAACCAGACCAAGTTACAGGTCAGATCTGTGGAGAGGTGACCCCGCTCACAGTCAGAATGCCTGTTTTTCAAGGTATTTTTGAGCTCTAAAACCACCTGTAACTGAATAAATGTAAGGTAGAGCTGTTTAATGTCATACTGTGGAACATTCCAAGCAGAGCAGTGATGTATCCATAGAAACAAGCAGGTGACGGAAGCGCAAGCAAAAAGTTAGAGCAGAGATCGTAAATAGTGTGATATGGGCCTTAAATGAACCTCTGGTCTATGTGAATGTAAGCTTACATCGTCTGACTGTGCTTGTCCCCTGTGTGTTTCAGCTGCCGGACACGTGCACGTTCCCAGCTGGGTCTGGGTGGCTGCAGGCATTTTTAACTTCATGGCCTATACTCTGGGTGAGCTCTGACCTCCACATCTGTGTCCTCTGGGAACTCTGCAACACTGCACAATGCAAATGAATCACACTTAAAGAGAACAGATACCAACACCCTCCCTTTACAAATATGACAGAGGAATGCAGAAAACACAGTTTCAGTTCTTTTAATGGTACACCATGTAACTTTCCTGGTAGAGGGCTTGTCTCTATGGAGATGTTAATACTGCCTAGAACAGGAGTGCCCAAAGTGGGGCTTGCGGGCCAAACTTGGCCCTCCAGGGGGTCTAATTTTGCCTGCGAGGGGGCTCTGACATGATCTATTTTGATTCAAGTTTGTATTGAAAAGACGGGAGATCAGAGTCAGGCGATGGAAAGGAGGCCTGTTTTTCTAATATTTTAAGTCAATTTAATCTTACGTTTCTCTGCAGAACATTTTTCTGTGCAAGTTGTCATTTGGTTTGGCCCTCGACTCTCTAATGCACATTCATCTTGGCCCTCCGAGAGAAAAACTTTGGCCACCCCTGGCCTAGAATACAATTGTACTTTACAGCTGATGTCATCAGCATTCACTGGGCATGTGCTGCTAACTGTAGGCTCTGCTCTATCTGAGGCTTTATTTTAGCACAATCTTAATGAGCTGAAACTACAACAGATGAGCTGATTTGTGCTGTTAAACAAGTCCCTCTCAAATAAAAATACAGACACAAGCTAGCTAGCATTAGCCAACAGTTTCACCTTTTTGCTGGAAATCAAACTCCTAAACACGACCATGAACACTCAGACTGATCACAAGCTCCTGAAAGTGTGTGTGTGTGTGGTTTTTTTTGTTTTGTTTTTTTTTTCTTGAGTTTTCAGGCTCAACTAAACATTCCACAATTTAGAGCTACATGTAGAACACCCCCAGCGTGATGTCACTGCAAAGTTTCAATAATATTAAACATTTCAGTTTCATGGAGACAAACCAGTGACTCCACTAGGTCAAGTTACAGGTCAGATCTGAGGAGAGGTGACCCTGCTCATAGTGAGAATGCAAGTTTTTGTAGGTATTTTTGAGCAGTGGAAACCCCTGCAAATTAGTAAATGCTCCATAGATGGGTTTAATGCCATACTGTGGAACATTCTAGGCAAAGCAATTACATCTCCATGGAGATGAGGAGGTAGCAAACCCTCCACCAGAAAAGCCATTAAAAACCCCTCATACCATAGTATCCACCTGTTACTAATGTGGTAATTAAAACACTGGATTAAGCCACTGACAACAATCTAACTTTTAAACTAAGCTACATAGGCTCGTCACAGTGAGAAATTCTGAAGTATGATATATTCCTAAATGTGTGTAGAATCCCTCAGTCATCCAGGTAGAATCCATAGCAAAAGGAGAAATTTAATTTGTCAACTGGACAGAGTTTATTTGGTCGAATACGTTTTGTCATTGATCTGGACAGAGTTTATTTGGTTGAATATGTTTCGTCATTGATTGACAGCTATATTACAGACTGTACCCTGGTGACTCCATCCCTTGCATCTATGGCCTCCCAAAGAGCCACAAACAAGGAGTACCACTCAGACCCATTGTATGCAGCACAGACTCCATCACGTACAATGTGGCCAAACACCTAAAAACCATCCGGGCTCCTCTGGTGGGTAACACGGAGCACCATATTGAGAACACAGCCGAATTTGTGAACAAAATCAAGCATCTCCAGTTTGACCTAGATGAGACAATGGTTTCCTTTGTGACCTCTCTTTTCACTTGTATCCCTACATCGGTAGCGGTGGAGGCAGCTAGGAGGAGACTACTGGAGGATACCAAGCTAGAAGAGAGAACCAAACTTTCACCTGACCAAATCTGCCAACTGCTGGAAATTTGTTTAAGTACCACCTATTTCCAGTTCAGAGGAAACTTCTACAGGCAAATCCACGGCTGTGCAATGGGGCTCACCGGTCTCCCCTATCATTGCTAACTTATACATGGAACAATTTGAACAGAGCGCCCTGGCCTCATATCCAGGCACTCCACCCACGCACTGGTATCGTTATGTTGATCATAATTTCTCAAAAATCAAAATTCAAGATTTGGAACCTTTTACTGCACATATCAATTCTGTAGATCCGAACATCAAATTCACACGTGAAGATGCCAAGGACAACACATTGGCCTTCTTAGATTGTGCAGTAACAATAAGAGAAGACCGGCGACTCCACGTAGAGGTCTTCAGGAAGCCCACACACACCGATCAATATCTGCTTTTTGATTCACACCACCCACTTCAGCACAAACTTGGAGTCATTCGGACATTACAACACAGGGCCCAAGTGGTTCCTACAAGCACAGAGGGAAAGGAGAAAGAAGAACAACACGTGGAGAAAGCCCTCTCCGTTTGTGGATATCCTAAATGGGCTTTCAATAAAACGAAGAGAGCAAAGAAACAGGACAACAGAGAACCAGAACCCAGGAGAAGGGGTGTAACTATTCCTTACCTGGCTGGCGTTTCCGAAAAACTACAGAGGATCTTCAGACAACATGACATCCCAGTCTATTTCAAACCCACAAACACTTAAAGACAAAAACTGGTCCATCCTAAGGACAAAACACCGAGCCACAAACAAAGCAATGTGGTCTACTCCATTCAGTGTAGTGAAGACTGCAGTGAGCGCTACATTGGAGAAACAAAACAGCCGAGGTGGAAAAAGTATTGAAAAATTGTAATTAAGTAAAAGTATCTTTACTTTGCTTAAATCCTACTCAAGTCAAAGTAAAAGTACCTGTCTGAAAATGTACTTGAGTAAAAGTAAAAAATTACTTCATTTCAAATGTACTTTGAGTAAAAGTTACTTAGTTACTTTCAATGAAATAAAAAAAACCTACAGTAAAATGCAGTTTTTTTTCATAATGTTGCTGCACATAAATGCAGTCTTAAATAGACATAAACTGCGGTAAACTAAATGTGACGCACTACCATTTAATTCCTTTAGGAGCTGAAGATATATGGGATAATGAATCTAGGACAGGGGTCGGCAACCCGCGGCTCCAGAGCCGCATGTGGCTCTTTCATCGTTCTGTCGTGGCTCCCTGTGACTTTGGAAAATAATAATGAGTATTTAATTACATTGTATTTTTATTTTAGTTTTTTTGTTTTTAAATGTAAATCTAAAATTGTAGATAATGGTAATCTTGTAACATTTAGATAAAATGTTTTTAATATTTTTGTCGCTCAAAACATGCGTCAAGGCCGCCGATGTGCGCCACCCGGCACACATTGGCAGCCCGGACTTACCGGCACCTACATCAGCAGTATGATTTTCGGCCCAATGATGGGTAAATCCAAGAAAAGAAAAGTTTCTGAAGAAAACAGAATGCTTAATGCTACGTGGGCAGATTCATTTGCTTTCACGGCTGATGAGACTGGTACACGCGGTACACGTGACAGTGGATAATTTAAGATTGGATTTTTATTTCCTACGAGGAGGACTCAAATAATAATTTGTTTAATGCAGCTTTGCGCACATTTGTTTACGTTTTACAGAAGCGAAACTTAAAACCACATGGCTCATTTGCATAAACTAGAAGCGCTGAAAAAACAGCTGCTCCTTGTGCCGCTGATGCGGTCAGCTTCTGTCGGACTAAAGGGCAGGACTCAGTGGAATATGCGTGTTCTTTCTGTGACTGAGGGATGTTCTGCCTATGGTGAGTCTGTTCTGTGCTTCTATCGCGTTGGAGATGGTTCATGTTAAACTTTTCAGAGATTATACGTGTGCAGGTCGTATGTGTGCAGCGCAGTTCTTTATTTCACTCATGCACTTTATTTATGTTGCTACTGTTGTGATGAAAAGACTGAAAGGTGTAAATAATTCTCTTAAGACTCGCGCTTATGAGCTGTAGTTGGGAGTTGTAGTTTTGCCTGTAGTTCCCCTGGTTAGTACTGGTTTAGATGTCAGAAGGGATTTGTGGCTCCGGGTGTTTTCTTTTCTGTGGGACATGGTCCAAATGGTTCTTTGAGTATTTAAGGTTGCTGACCCCTGATCTAGGAGCTGTTGAATAAGATAAAATAAGATAATCCTTTGTTGGCAGTTGCGCAAAACCCCGACACAAGCCAATGTTATTCTGTGGTGATCGCTTGGCTGCCAGGATATCACAGAAAAATCTAGTAAATTCTCTAAAACATTAACTGTCGTGATGTTGTGTAGTCTAGTCATGTAGCATCACTCATCATATCTAAAACCATCATAACGGCCATTTCGTTTAACGTTACATTTAGCGAACATGCAAAGCTTGCATTCTCAACCAATCCATAGCCTACTTTTGATGGACTAGCACTGTCCACTCGAAACTAGTGCAGCCAATAACCCATGAACTATCCTATAGCCAACATAAATTAAGATGATTTATTAAGAGACCAATCACAAACTAAAGTCCTGCATTCTTATTATTTCTGACTGTCCTAAAGCCAATTTTAAACGTGAGGTGATTTTCCAACTCTCGGCTACTTCACTTGAAACGTTAGTCATCAGGATGGAAAATAATTGAAATCATGAAGCCAGATTGTGTTAACCAAACAACAATAAATATACCGTTTGGGTATAACAGGCAAAACATATAGGCCTATATTTGTAGCCTACTTACCACCACATGCTTTCGTAGATTTGATGTTGAGGTCTTGTACGCTGAAAGCTCGGTTCGGCGGGGCAGACACATTTTACATTGCATGATTATGTTGCTGCCTTTTTTGCGTTTAAACGCGAATAGGTCATCGAGGTTTGGCCAAGAAAGAATGGAATTGCCCCACGAAAACCCGCGCAATGCAATTTCCTTTCAGTTCCAGCAGATTTTTTTCCCCGCATTTTATTTTTTGCCCCTATCGATGTTATTTTACTCAGTAACATGGGCGGCTTTCAATGTAGCGAAGTAAAATACTTGGCTTAAAATGTACTCGAGTAAAAGTAAAATTACCTGTTTCAAAAACTACTTAGAAAATTACAAAGTACTCATAAAAACGGCTCAATTACAGTAACGTGAGTAAATGTAATTCGTTACTTTCCACCCCTGCTAAACAGCCACTTTTCAAACGAATGTATCAACACAGACGGGAAAACCAGGGTGGGCCGCAATCAGCCGTCTCCACCTAAAAGCCACGGGCCACTCGTTTGAGGACAGTGAGGTCCAAATCCTGGCCAGAGAAAAGAACTGGTTTGAGAGGGGAGTTAAAGAGGCTATTTTTCCTTGAACAGAAATGGAGGTCTCAGACATCATTTGTCTCCCATCTATAACTCTATCCTCAAACCTAAATCAAGACAAACAGAGAAAACAACGGGGCTAGCCAGGACATGTCCAGAGGTGTGAAAACACCCATCATGGCCCTGAATGGCTCTGCTAACTACACCCCCACTCCCACTCCATATTGAATAGACCCACCTAACTAACAGAAACTGTAAACAAATATGTGTTGTCTCAGAGTAATTTTCATTGTAATTAGCTCCTCCCTTCAGGCAGATATAAAGCAGTGTCCGCCAGCATCTGACCAGAACTGAGGAAGCAGCTTGGATGAGCTGCAAAACATATTCAACCAAATAAACTTTTGTCCAGTTGACAAATTAATTTTTTCCTTTTGCTATATTCCTAAATAAAACATAAAGTTTATTATTGAAACTAATTGATTATCCCCCAAAAAACGATTCTAAATGTGCAATGTTTTTTAAAAGAGCACGAGATACCATGGATAAATGGCACAATAACGCTAAAGGTGCATTGTGTAATTTTTCTGGTGGAGGTTTCTCTAGGTATTTTTAGAGTTAGAGCTGTTTAATGTCATACTGTGAAACATTCCAGGCAGAGCAATGGCATTTCCATAGAAACAAAATGTTATGGACCCACTACTAAAAAGTTACACAGTGCACCTTTAAGTATTAGTTTGTATCTATAATTGGTTATTTATTTATTAGTCTTGGAAAAAATAAGAAAACGTCCCCCAAATGCAAAAAAATCTAGTAAAAATCATGACAGGCCTAAAGCTGTACATTTCCTGATCTCGTGAACAGTGTACATGCCAGGAGAGGGTTCCATCAGGAGGTTTTGAAGGAATTCACATGAATAAAGGGCATTTCTTTGCGGCTGTAGTAAATTCAATAGTGGGAGGAAGGAATGCGGCTCTGTCTGCTCCAACTATCCTCAGAATGTGAGAGTGAGAGGGCAAAACCACTCAGGATGAAATGATGATAATGTGTCCTTTTAGTCCTGTTTTACTTTGACTGAGTCCTGGTTTAGCCCTGGTTTAGCCCTGGTTTAGCCCTGGTTTAGTCCTGGTTTAGTCCTGGTTTAGTCCTGGTTTAGTCCTGGTTTATTCCTGGTTTAGGCTTGATTTAGTCCTGGTTTAGTCCTGGTTTGGTCCTGGTTTAGTCCTGGTTTAGTCCTGGTTCAGTCTAGTGGGCTAAGGGTGTGACGTCACCCATAGCGTTTGGCTCCAGTCAAATAAAGCTCAGTGGGCTAGCAGTTATAAGGGCAAATTTGGGGCTGAGTTCCATATCAGGAGGAGGAATTTATTTAAGTACAAAATAGCGAAATAAAAGCAGCTGGATCATGTAGGCTCACAGAGTAAGGGGTGAGAATTTTTCTATGTAAAGTCAACTGAAGCCAGTGGATTGAGCCTGGAGTGCCCCCATGCTGACTTCCTGTTTGGAATGCAGTGGCAAGTGGGTTAGCTCTGTCCATTTTTATATATACAGTCTATGGTTATGACAGAAATATTAACCATAAACCAGGTCAACGACTCTCCAATCCCCAGTCTCACACTTAAACAACAGTTTTCTCCACTGAATCCTGAAGCTCAATTTTAAAATACAGAGATTCTAAAATGCTGTGATGTCTCGTGAATTTAACCACTTTCTTCCTGTTTAATTCAGATGGTGTGGATGGAAAACAAGCTCGACGAACCAACTCCTCCACGCCACTGGGGGAGCTGTTTGACCACGGCCTGGACAGCTGGACGTGCGTGTTCTTTGTGGCGACGGTTTACTCCATATTTGGGCGTGGCGAGAGCGGAGTGGGCGTGGTCACTCTGTACTACATCCTGTGGGTGGTGCTGTTCTCCTTCATTCTGTCCCATTGGGAGAAGTACAACACTGGGATCCTATTTCTGCCCTGGGGCTACGACATGAGTCTGGTGGTGAGTACAGATGGTAAAAGGTGCACTATGTAACTTTCTGGAATAGTTACATAACATAATTGGATCTCTTGTGTTATAAGTGGCTGCAGTAAGTGCTGTTTAAATGTGCACCATGTAACTTTTTGGTTGGGGGTCCGTCACCTGCTTGTTTCTATGGAAATGCCATTGCTCTGCCTGGAATGTTCCACAGTGTGACATTAAACAGGTCTGCCTTACATTTATTCAATTACAGGTGGTTTTATAACTCAAAAATACCTAGGAAAAAAAATACCTAGAAAAACTGATTGTGAGCGGGGTCGTCTCTCCACAGATCTGACCTGTAACTTGGTCTGGTTTGGTCTCCAAGATAGAAAGGTCTAATGCCGTACTGTGAAACATTCCACACAAAGCAATAAAATCTCCATGGAGACAAGCACTTGACGGAGCCTCCACCAGAAAAGTTACACAGTGCACGTTTAAATTCATTTGAGTTAAAACTTTTTTGACAGTGTTTGATAATGTGTGCATTGTGTCACCATGGGAACTCCTAAACATTCCACCATTAGAGATACATGTAGAACCCCCCCAGCCTGACGTCGCTGCAAAGTATTAATGATTTGGATGCGAGCTCAATATATCAGAATATCTCAATAAACATCATACTGAATATTGTGGTAGGAATTTACTGTGGTGACACCTAGTGGTGAACCCCAAAAATGTTCCTAAAACTGATCAAATTGTTACCACTAAGATTGTAAGTGGTGTATAAGTGTGTGTTGTGTCCCATAGACAATCTCGCTGGTGTACCTGGTGACTGCAGTGGTCGGCGTGGAAACGTGGTACCAGCCCATGCTGTTTCACTTCCTGTACAGAGACCTGTTCACCTTCATGATCATCGGTACATACACTCTTCTGTCTCACACTGTGTCTGTATCTGTCAAAAGAAGGCTGGCTTCACAAATGACGCTTTTTGTGTAATGTATAATGTATTTTAAATAATGTGTTTATTCCAGTGCTAAATCTGGAACAGCATTAATAAGATGTGTTGTGCATTAACTAAATAGAGCATTAGTTATATATTGAAAACTGTAAAATATTGCTGAAAATTGACTCTTGTGAGCTTTAAGCCATGTTATAAAGTTGGTACCTCATCAAAAACACCTTCTGATGTCATGAAGTGGTAGTTTTCAAGTAGGGTTGTTCCGTCATTTATGACCCACCATAGCGATGGATAGTAAGCATCGCGATGCCACGCCCCCCCCTCCCCTTTAAAAAAAAAAAATCAGAAACATGCACTGACCTTCTTTAGCTCATTGACCTAAAAACTTACCAGGGATTCCACGTTTAATGATCAAATCACGAATAAAACAAATATGCATTAGAGTTTAAGTCAGACATAACAATTAAAATAATGTGTGGCTACCAAAAATAAGCCTTATTCTATTATTTTCTATTATTCTATTATTTATTATTATTAGGCTATCATTATTTATATCTTTAGACCAGGGGTCGGCAACCTTAAATATTCAGAGCCATTTGGACCGTCTCCCACAGAAAAGAAAACACCTGGAGCCACAAAACCCTTTTGACATGTAAACCAGTGCAAACCACACCATCCTCCACTACAGCTCTTAAGAGCGAGTCTTAAGAGAATTATTTACACCTTTCAGTCTTTTCATCACAACAGTAGCAACATAAATAAAGTGCATGAGTGAAATAAAGAACTGTGCTGCACACGTACGACCTGCAGACGTATAATCTCTGAAAAGTTTAACATGAACATCTCCAACGCGATAGAAGCACAGAACAGACTCACCATAGGCAGAACATCCCTCAGTCACAGAAAGAACACGCATATTCCACTGAGTCCTGCCCTTTAGTCCGACAGAAGCTGACCGCATCAGCGGCACAAGGAGCAGCTGTTTTTTCAGCGCTTCTAGTTTATGCAAATGAGCCATGTGGTTTTAAGTTTCGCTTCTGTAAAACGTAAACAAATGTGCGCAAAGCTGCATTAAACAAATTATTATTTGAGTCCTCCTCGTAGGAAATAAAAATCCAAACTTAAATTATCCACTGTTGCGTGTACCGCGTGTACCAGTCTCATCAGCCGTGAAAGCAAATGAATCTGCCCACGTGGCATTAAGCGTTCTGTTTTCTTCAGAAACTTTTCTTTTCTTGGATTTATCATCATTGGGCCAAAAATCATACTGCTGATGTAGGTGCCGGTAAGTCCGGGCTGCCAGTGTGTGCCGGGTGGCGCACATCGGCGACTTTGACGCATGTTTTGAGCGACAAAAATATTAAAAACGTTTTATTTAAATGTTACAAGATTACCATTATCTACAATTTTAGATTTACATTTAAAAACGAACAAACTAAAATAAAAATACAATGTAATTAAATACTCATTATTATTTTCCAAAGTCACAGGGAGCAATGAAAGAGCCACATGCGGCTCTGGAGCCGCGGGTTGCCGACCCCTGCTTTAGACTATAGCTCTCCAAAAATGTGTTCATGAATTTCACCAATCAGTTCCCCCCGTCCGCCGACGATATCATCGTCCATCGTGATGTTTCACTGTAAACATCGTCATCTGCCAATTAAGGAGACATCGCCCAACCCTATTTTCAAGTTAACAGGTCCTTTTACCTTTAGTTCAGTAGAGATTGGCAATTGCAGGGTTGAAATGATCCAAATGATTCTAGTGAAGGTGTATGGAGTTTAAAAACACGGTGGAGCACTTACTGTATTACCACATGACATCACAAGGTGGAACAGAGAACATAGCCTAAATATGCAGGAAAAACCACAACTCCAGGTATGTTTGTGATGAGGAAACAACATAGATCAGAAAATAGACTACAGGGATTTGGCAGTTTGACTATATACACAGTTACTGCGGTTTTCCTGTGTAGAGCAACATAGTCTCTTGTATTAAAGATGCACTGTGTAACTTTTCTGGTGGACGGTCTGTCAAAAGCTTTTCTCCATGGAGATGTTATTGCTTTGTCTGGCATGTTTCACAGTGTGGTATTAAACCTTTTGATCTTCATGGAGACCAAACCAGACCAAGTTACAGGTCAGATCTGTGGAGAGGCGACCCCGCTCACAGTCAGAATGCTTGTTTTTCTAGGTATTTTTGAGCTCTAAAACCACCTGTAATTGAATAAATGTAAAGTAGAGCTGTTTAATGTCACACTGTGGAACATTCCAGGCAGAGCAATGACATCTCTATAGAAACAAGCAGGTGACAGACCCTCCACTAGAAAAGTTACACAGTGCACCTTTAATCATTTCAGAAAATTCAAGTTTTCTGACATGCTCTCTTGTCGTTTGCAGCCTGTTCTTTCACTGTGACACTGCCCATGAGCCTCTATAATATCGTCAAGTAAGTCTTTACGTGCTGGTTCATGCCATGGTTGAGTTCATGCAGTGATTATTTGTCTTTTTCACAGAGCTTACAGAAACAACACACTCAAACACAGCAGTCTGTACGAAGCCCTGCTGCCCTTCCTCTCCCCTGTCCTCCTCTTCCTCCTCTCCACCATCTGGGTGATGTTCTCTCCATCCGACATCCTGAACCTCCAGCCCAGGATCTTCTACCTCATGGTGGGCACGGCCTTCGCCAACCTCACAGTGAGTATGCCAGTGTTTTACTATAAGCTGATTTAAAGTGTCACCAACCTATAATTGTTTAAAGGCCCTATATTACGAAGATTTGACTCTTGTGGCTTTAAGACATGTTACGTATGTTGTTACTACAGCAAAAACAGACCTGGAGTTGTGTTTTGTTTCATTCACACATGTTTGAGTAACCCTTTCTTATTAGTCTGTCTAGTTCTCCAAAGCTCAAAATGCTCTGTTCCACCTTGTGATGTCATGTAGTGGTAGTTACCAGCTGCCATTCACCATTAGTTCAGCAGAGAGAGGTAATTCCTGAGCTAAAACCATCCAAATGATTCTAGTCAAGGTTGGAGTTTAAAAACATGGTGGAGCACTTCCTGTATTACCACATGACATCACAAGGTGGAGCAGAGTGTTTTCTGTTTGAGAGAAGAACTCAGCCTAAATATGCAGAGTTTGTGTGTTTTTACTGAATTAATCCCAACAGAATGTTTGAATCTAGCTATCTAGCTCTATGCTTAAAAGTACATTGTGTAACTTTTCTGGACGGTCTGTCACCTTCTTGTTTCTGTGGATATGTCATTGCTCTGCCTGGAATGTTCCACAGTATGACATTAAACAAATGTAAGGTAGAGCTGTTTAATTACAGGTGGTTTTATAGCTCAAAAATACCAAGAAAAACAGGAATTCTGACTGTGAGCAGGGGTCGCCTCTTTACAGATCTGACCTGTAACTTGGTCTGGTTTGGTCTCCATGAAGATAGAAAGGTTTAATGCCAAACTGTGAAACATTCCAGACAAAGCAATAACATCTCCATGGAGAAAAGCATGACAGATGTTAGTAAAATAATGTAGTTTTAGGTGATTCTGTTGTTTTTGTCCATGCTCTCTTCAGCCTGTCTCTCTGTGCTTGTGTGTATGTCTTTGTGTGTAGTGTAAGCTGATTGTGTGTCAGATGAGTAACACGCGGTGCCAGCCTCTAAACTGGCTACTGTTGCCCATGGCAACCGTGGTGCTGGTGGCTGTGACTGGAGTTTTCCCCAGCGAGACCCTGCTCCTGTTTCTATGGACCACCGCCGTTGTCATGGCGCACATACACTACGGAGTCTCTGTGGTAAGAACGCACAAGAATATATGTGTTTGTTAATAGGGATGTAACAAGTTTTATTGAATGCAAAAAGGAAATCGATTCCTGTCAACTGTGTAAATCGGTTCAAAAGTTAATGCGTTTTGCCACTCAGTTCATTTCTGACAGGGTTCTGGTAAATTACTGCCCAAATATGTGGACAGAAGTTTGTAATGTGTGTAACTATGTGGCATGACTTCTTTCAGAGTAGGACTGGGTCTCATTAAGAAATTGCCGATATGATACATACATCGATATCGATTCGATACAATTCAATATGATATATTTCAAATCAATTTGGTACAATAGGTTTCAGTGAAAAATAAAAGCTAAACGATCATGGCTGTAATACTAAAAGTCACTACCTCGATATGAAACACATCCATTTCAATCATCAAAACAGTGACTATGTCAAATCTATTACATAAACAAGACAAAACAAAATGGTAGCACAGTCACAGCATAATATGGTAAAACCAAACCAAAAAATACACTTACTGATATCGATACAGCATCCCTCGATATCCATGCTGTACCAACAAATTAAACAATACGATATATCGATATTTCAGTATTTTTGCACACCCTTGTTTCAGACAGTTGACAGAATTAAATTTCTTTTGCTGTGGACCCTCCCTGGACGACTGAGGGACTGCACAGGCAAAGTTTAATGAAATTAATTGTGGACATAAATCAATAATACAAAATGCCAAAGGCTCAATTCAGTAATGCTCAAGGGGCAATTAGACTGGTACAATATTCAAGAAGCAAAATGGCATGACATCACAGATCTGGATAAATTGTCTAGGACACTAAGATCAGTCCAGCCAACAAGAGGGAATTGTAGCATTTTTAGTCACAAAAATGTCTTTATTTGTGAAGTATTTTACATTATTACTGTGTCATTTGGATCTTGTTTAGTCTTTCATTTATCAAGCCTCATTTTGTTTTTTATTCTCCAGGTTCAACAGTTGAGCGGTCACTTCAACATCTTTGCTTTCTCGCTCAAAAAGCCAAGCAGTGACTGACAGGAGGAGGAGCGAATCGGCTTGAAAGGAGCAGAGGTCTAAGCCCCTCCCTCCAGGGTTTACGACACTTCACTCTCATCACTACGGAAACCGCATCCCCTCCATCCATGAGGAAACTACGAGTGGACTGGACCATGGCCCTTATCCACTGTCCACACACACACACACACACACACACACACACACAGACACACACACACATATATTACATACACACACACATTATATAAACTACATGGACCTGGCGGTGGGCGGGACTAGGGGCTCCGGCTTCCGTCTCTGGTGATTGGCAGCTCGGTTCAGCCAAAGAGGTGCATTCTGTTTCCTAAGGAAATGTGCTTCAGTCTAGAGGACAGGAGCCCGGACAAGCCATGACACGCACAGTACATACACACACAAACACACACACACACAAACACACACAAACACACGTTACATACACACACTACTCAAACAGAGCTGTGGGAATATTATGGCAGCTGAGAACAGGGGTTTTTGAGTCCTTTCTACTGCAGCTCACAGTTAAACAGAATTGTTTTCAAATGACCTCAGTACAAGTTACGGTGACCACCTCAGAGTGTAGAACAGAGGGACAGACTTGGGCCAACCAAACCCAAAAGTGCCACAGTGGGTAAATTCTTGTAGCCAAGGTAGTCCTGACCAAACCTAGATTAAGATCTAGAGATGAGTCCCTCGGCGCAACCACTGCTCTTGACAAGATGGAGCAAATGCACAAATTTCCCTACAATGAATAAAGTGTACCTTAAAGTAAATAGGTGTTGCAACTATAGACTGTATATATAAATGGACATAGCTAACTCGCTAGGTGCCATGTTCCAAATAGGAAGTGAGCATGGGGGCGCTTCTGGCTCCATCAACTCTGGCTCCTCTGTAAAAGCTGCTGTGAGCCTCGTCATTTTGGTCTTAAAATGTTTGTATTAACCCGCTCTACATGATCCTTGTGTTTTTTTATTTTTCACTTTTTTGTCCGTAAATAAATTCCTTTTCCTAATATGAACCTGGCTCCAAATTCGCTCCTATAACTGCTAACCTTGTGAGCTTCATTTGACTGGAGCTGAACACTATGGGTGACGTCACACTCCTTTAGTCCACTTCTTTATACGGTTTATGTTTGTGACATATTAAATGCACCCAAAAAGTGTTGATTTCTTTGCGGGGATAAAAATATAATAATATATTTAAATCTCACTGTTTATAATTCATGTAGCATCTGAATAAGTGGGACGAGAGGGTCAGGTGGTCACCCGTGTACAACAAGGCTATAGACTTCCATGTTTTCGTGGGTAAAAAAATATCAAAACAACAGCTTAACTTTACATATATTCAAACTAAAACTAAAACTACCACAGATGCACTGCCTTGAGTAGACAATGTTTAAGAACTGAAGTAGTCTGTCTGGATAATGACTTCCAATGTGCAGGTTTAGTTTCATAATAATCTACCTCATTTGACGTGAACGAGTCCTGAAAACCCTGCAGAAGTTAAAGCTGCATCTCTTTGAAACCACAGTGCCCTGAGTCTTACACTGTACTGTAGTCCAGAATGGCTGCTGCTGCCTTTTTCTAAATATATACTCACAGATAAAGAATATTAGATGAGATCAGTTACAGCATATTAGATAACACTTACTAAGAATTATACTGAAACGATCCTTAATAAAGCATGAACAAAGACTTAATTCATAATAAACAAATATCTGTTTATTAGATCACTTACCTTATGCAATCAGAGCATCTTATTAGTCACCACGATGAGTTTATAAGAGCGTTTCACAACTGTGCAACTAGCATGCTAACCGCGCATTTGATTCAAGGACATTCCAGGACTGAAATGATCCAAATGATTCTAGTGATGGTGCATGGAGTATGTATGTTAAAAACACAGTGGAGCACTTCCTGTATTGCCACATGACATCATAATGTGGAACAGAGTGTTTTCTGTTTGAGAGAAGAACTCAGCCTAAATCTGCAGGGTTTGTGTGTTAAACACAACTCCAGGTGAAACAAAACACAACTCCAGGTGTGTTTGTGATGAGGAAACAACATTAGCACAGATCAGAAAATGGCGTCATATGGTCCCTTTAAGTCGTTGTTCATGCTTTATGGAAGATAATTAAAGTAGTAATTCTAAAGTGCTGCTGTGTATAGTCCCTGCCCTCAGCGTTCACACAGTTCTGTTCCCACACACACACGCACACACACACATCCATATCCACACATCCACAGTCTGCTTCATGCAGAGACACCGTGCACTCTCATAGTGTTATGAATGTATTATACGCCTTGGGGGAAATGCCATTTCAGTTTAATGAATATTATTAACAGGAATGCCTCAACATAGTCTTTTTATAATAGGAGTGAAATCAAAGTGAATATGTTCATAGTTCTGTGTGTTTAATGTATTTGGGAATGGGCTTTGGGGCATTTTAATTTAAGACTTAAAAGCTGCAATGTGTAACTTTTCTGCTGAAGGGTCTGCCACCTGCTTGTTTCCAGGGAGATGTTGCTGCTTTGCCTTGAATGTTCCACAGTATAGCATCTAATTTGACTAGTATCTTCAAGGAGACAAGCAGGCTATGCCACGTTACAGATCAGATCTGTGGAGAAACAAGCAGCTCACAGGTTTCAATAGAAAACCTACAATAGAAGCACTTGCAAGTGCAAGATAGCTTTGTTTAATGCCACACTTTGGAACATTTCAGGACAAAGCAATAGCAAGAAAAAGCAGGTGGTGGACTCGACTCCAGAAAAGTTCCACAGTGTGCCTTTATAAATAATCATGCAACCAATGGGGGACGATCTTAAACTTTTTGACCCCACATTTTACACCGCCTGAGCTCTGACCTGCGGCTCTCCTGACTTCTTGAGGTGTTGTGTCTTCACGCTGATTCGGTTTGAGTTTTATTTTACTGTTTTTGTCATGGTGTTTTGCTTCGCAGGGGGCTCATGTGGTACTGCGTTTGAATGAAGAGTGGGTCCAAAAACCTGCCAAAGGAGTGGACCTATTCTGAAAGAAAAAGACGCTAATGTGAAAACCACTCAAGTCTCACCATCTCGTGGCATTTGAACATTTTAACTTGTGCTTCTGGAGCTCAACAGTGACTGCCCGTACTCCAGTTCCAGAACTAAATTTTCCATTCATTTTTGTCATAGACTTTCTGAAAAAAAAAAAGTATATTAAAAGTTTGAAAGCTATGTGTTAACTAATGACCACAAGACCTATAATTTTGTTTAAAGGGCCTATATTAGTGATGTTATATTGTTTCATTCACACATGTTTGAGTAATCCTTATTAGTCTGTCTACATCTCCAAAGATCGAAATGCTCTGTTCCACCTTGTGATGTCATGAAGCAGAGGTTTTACAAGCCTTTTAACCTTTTAACTTTTGTTCAATAGATATTGACAATTCCAGGGCTGAAATCATCCAAATGATTCTAGTGCAGGTGTATGGAGTTTAAAAACACAGTGGAGCACTTCTTGTATTTATGTGTTTTCTATGAGGAGAACTCACCCTAAATATGCAAGGTTTGTGTGTGTTAAAAATGTGTGAATGAAACAAAACACAACTCCAGGTGTGTTTGTGATGAGGAAACAACATTAGAACAGATCAGAAAATGGTGTCATATGGGCCCTTTAAAATCTGTTTCTGAAACTTTATAAACCTCAAAAATATTAAAACATTTCGCTAAATCTTTCGTTTTAAATGTGCTTTTTGGACTTAAAAGAACCACGTTATGAATATTAGTCAGCAGGTAGCTGGTTAGCCTCTGCGATGTCTTTGAACTCTTAATATTTAAAATTTTCCAAACGTCAGTGGAAAAAATGAATGAAAAATTGACTTAAGGAAGTGGAGTGAGAAGTCACTGTTGAGCTCCATTTAAGTTGTTACTGTTTCATATTTCTTTGTGCGTTTGGGAGGTGAGGAAAGTGAAAATCTTAGTAATAATTGAACTAAAGCTTAAAACATAATTTTGGCAGATTTATTGTGTTCTTCTCAATGTAGATACGGATCTTTGTGTTTTAATCTGAAAAAGGCACGAATTGGATGAAGCAAAAAAAAAAAGTACATCTAACCTTTTTTCTCATTAAAAATAACGCAACATTTTAGTCAAATTATAATAGTTTTTTTTTTTATCCTACCTGGATCGCAACTCTACCTGAAATGCATATCTTTGGCTTGTTTATTTCTGAATTCCTTCTCAGTTGAATTTAATCGTCAAACTATGGGTTTTGTGAATGGCAGTTTCAACACCAAGAATCTGACTGTCCAGTTTTGGTGATATGATTTATTTGAAGACAGTGCTGTATTCACACTTACTGGAAGACGTTTGGAAACATGCAGATGACGACTTCCGCATGTGATAAAACCGTGGATTCAGCAGCAGAGTCTTCACAACCTGCCAAAGCTTTCCACGGGGGATGGGACTCTAATCGCAGCTTCCAAACAGAACGGAACGCTACAATGACATCTTTTTTTTCTTTTTTTATTAAGTTCAATTATAATACACAAATGAATATGCAATTTATAAATGGAAAAAATAAGAATACAATGACATCTAGATGAAGAAAACCGGGCCATTTTCTCAGTTTTTCCACGTTTTGTCAGAGTTACTAAGATAACAGAGCCCAAAGGAAGTCGCCGTCCGCATGTTTCCAAACATCTTCTGGTTTTGTGACGTAAGCGTGAATAGAGCCCGTTTGTACATAATCTCTAAATATGTAAAATGGGCACTGGTAAAAGCTGCTACAACACTGCAAGAAAGAATATTAAAATGTCATCAAATTGAATATTGATCTTAATTACACTAGTTTTGACAAATTGAAGTGTTGTCTTTCACTGTTTTTAATGGTTTGTTTTGTTTCCTTCTCAGTTAAACTAGCTCTGTGGTGTTAGAAATGACACTTGATGTACCTCATTGGAAAATTCAGTTTCTTACAAGCTAGATTTTTATTTTTTATTTTTTTTAATAGAAATGTAAAGTACATAATTACTTCAAGGTCCTATATTACACAAAATTGACTCTTATGAGCTTTAATCTATGTTATAATGTTGTTTCCTTCTCAAAAACAGACCTGGAGTTGTGTTTTGTTTCATTCACATGTTTGAGTAACTCTTTATTATTAGTTTGTCAAAATCTCCAAAGCTTAAAATACTCTGTTCCACCTTGTGATGTCAAGAAGTGATAGTTTTCATGTAAACAGCTCCTTTTACCTTTTGTTCAGTAGTGATGGGCAAATTCCAGGGCTGAAATTATCCAAATGATTCTAGTGAAAGTGAAGGTGTGTGGAGTTTAAAAACACTTTCTGTATTACCACATGACATCACAAGGTGGAACAGAGTGTTTTCTGTTTGAGAGAAGAACAGAGTCTAAATAAAAAGGCAGGGTTTGTGTGTTAAATGTGTGAGTGAAACAAAACACAACTCCAGGTGTGTTTGTGAGGAGGAAACAACATTAGAACAGATCAGAAAATAGCATCATATGGGCCCTTTATATCTAAACTTGTCAATACTGTTCAAATTAAGATTATTATACTGATGAAAGTTGCTATATTTTTACATTGTATAATGCCCATTCCAACTATACTACTACTACTACTACTGAGATTGCAGTTCAAAGTACATGGAAAAATTTCATTCTTGTCCCTATATCTGAGTCTATGGCGATTATAATGACTTTTGTTTTTTATTTTTTGGTGGCAACATGATGCACTGTCCAGGTATATACATTTAGTGTGTTATTGTATGGGACTATAACATGTATGTGTGTAAATACATGTATTATTTGTGTATTTTATTTTGAAATCTCTATGTAAAATGCTCTGCTATGCCTGGTGGACTGTTTGGACCAGAAAAGCTGCACAGAGTCACTGATTTCTAAGTATTTCACGTTAAAACTTAAACTGTTTTTTTCATGTTTATTTGAGATGGGGGCTGTTAAAATGTCTGTTGTTAATGTTTTTTCGTGTCGTAGGATTATTTAAAGGTGCATTGTGTAACTTTTCTGCTGGAGGGTCCGTCAAATGCTTTTACTTCACAGAGATGTTATTTGTCTGGAATGTTTCACAGTATGGCTTTAATTAACATTTCTATCTTCATGGAGACCAAACCAGATCAAGTTACAGGTCAGATCTGTGGAGAGGCGACCCCGCTCACAGTCTGTGCCTGTTTTTCTAGGTATTTTTGAGCTCTAAAACCACCTGTAATTGAATAAATGTGAAGTAAAGCTGTTTAATGTCATACTGTGGAACATTCCAGGCAGAGCAATGACATCTCCATAGAAACAAGCAGGTGACGGACCTTCTACCAGAAAAGTTACACAATGCACCTTTAAGTTCTACAATCTGAATAGCCAAGATTATTTTTGGTTATTTCTTATCAAACCAACTAATGAACTGGTACTGAAATACTGCCCCTTACTGGACAGAATAGACTAGTGACGTCACATATCTGAAAATAACAAATACTTGTACATAATTCTTCTTGTTGCTTGAATGTTCCACAATATGACATTATGCTCTATCTCTATGGAGACAAGCAGGTCACACCTGGCCATTTACAGGTCAGATCAGTGGAGAGGCGTTGCCCGCTCCCACTGAAAATGTTCCGGTATTCTTTAGGAATAAAAACACCTGTGACTAAATGATGCTAGACTCCAGGCAAAGAGGTCACATCTCTAAAGAAAATGTTACATAGTGCATCTTTAAAACTGACATTTCTGCTGCCTGGTTGTTTTGTGTGGTTTTTCTGGGATCGTCTTTAGGAAGAGGATCAAAACGTCCTCTGGTGGTTTACATAAACACTACAAATGAACAAGGGATATGAGAAACAAAGTGCCAACACAACAAGAAGGATCAGATCAAATGACTTTACAGCTGACATACTTCTTCATTTACACTTCTTTTTTTTTTTTTTTTTACTTTTTTTTGTTTCCAGGTAATTCATATAGTTTCCAGCTATACTTACCACGGTTAGGGAGAAGTGAGCCTTCATGGCCCCTGACTGGCTCACTGTTTTGGAGGTGTTGAGTTTTTGTTGTAAAAAAAAGTGGCTCTGACTTGTGCTCAGAGCTTCTGTGGGTTCTTGTGATTCATGTATTTAACCAGTGGGAGAAAGGACTGTACAGAAAGAGATTCAACAAACCTTTCCTAAACTGCTTTGTTGTGTTGTTTTTACACACAAATGCTTTAAGTCATGTTAGAATGTTGTTACCTCCTCAAAAACACACCTGGAGTTGTGATTTGTTTCATTCACACATGTTTGAATAATCCTTTATTATTAGTCTGTCTACATCTCCAAAGCTCAAAATGCTCTGTTCCACCTTGTGATGTTGTGAAGTGGTAGTTTCCAGGTTAACAGCTCCTTTTATCTTTGTACAGAGATTGGAATTTTCTGGACTGAAATGCTCCAAATGATTCTAGTGAAGGTGTATGGAGTTTAAAAACACAGTGGCGCAATTCCTGTATTATCATAATTGTTTTCTGTGTTTGAGAGAAAAACTCAGCCTAAATCTGCAGGGTTTGTGTGTTAAACGTGTGTGAATGAAACAAAACACAATTCCAGGTCTGTTTGTGTCTGTTTGTATTCACTAAATTTGACTCCAATAATAGAAAGTCTGTCTTAACATCTTCAGTCACGAGTCTGGAGACTGTAATGTAAACTGGTGAACAGCAGGTGGCAGCAGGAGGCCTTATTCCATGTGAACTGCAAACACCATTCACATGTTAGTAGTTACACTAGTGGAGGAAGTACTGTGTACTACAGAGTCCTAAAGCAAGTGTAATACCAGTGTTGAGCAGCAGGTGGTGACTGTGAGCGTGTCCACAGTCATGTTATTTCAACAGAATTCAAGAATACAGCCCGTAATAATCGGCTTAACATTAATATGGATATTTGTGTATTCACAAAACTAAATGAAAAACTTTTCTCAGGGGGACTCCATGGGTTCAAAAAAAGGGGGTCCAGACACTGTGTATTTTAAAGGTGCACTGTGTAACTTTCCGGGTGGACGGTCCGTCTCTATGGAAATATTGTTGCTTTGCCTGGAATTTTTCACAGTATGATGTTAAGCTTATCTCTTTCCATGGAGACAAGCACCAAGGCAATTTACAAGTCCGATCTGTGGAGAGGAACGCATATTTCTTAAGGTATTGTTTTTTTTGTTTTTGTTTTTTTTAAACAATAAAACTAGAAATAATAAGCAAGTTTAATGCCCCCCCCCCCCTTTCTGCCAGATAGTGTGAGTACAGCTTAGGACCGTGGGCCTTGTTCCTGGTCACACCTTGACCCTGAGGGGGTGCTGACCAGGATGGCTGCCACACATTTTCATTTTTATCATATGCTCTTATTTAAGAAACTGCGAACTGCCTACATTTACATTTGTATAGATATCCAAGTGTAACTGCACAATAACCCTGCTTTACAAGTGAGAAAGTCAGGAGAAAACTTGTTTCATAATAATTCTTGATTATTAAAAACCTGAATTAATTCAATTTGTTTCATTAATTGCCCAGCCATAGTTTGAAATGAAAATTCAAAGAGGAATAGACTTCATATCCCAGTGTTACTATAAATGAGAATATGTGACAAATGCTCGTCAGCGCAGGATTCAACACTGTTATCTAAAATCATTTTGACATACTAGTAGTTATTACATTTCATCAGAGAGCAGCCAAATCCATCCTTCATTTTACAACACAGACTTTAGTCCAGTCTAGACTCAGAGCGGAGCACTCACCTTCACTACACAGTTCCAGAACGGGTGCATGACATAAACAGATAGAGGGTTTGTGTCCACTGCGCTGTACTGCAACGAAAACACACAAACAACAAATGTTTCATTCATGATCATTTACACTGTTTTCTGATCTATTATAATGTTGTTTCCTCATCACAAACACACCTGCAGTTGTGTGTTGTTTCATTCACACATGTTTAACACACAAACCCTGCATGTTTAGGCTGAGTTCTGCTCTCAAACAGAAAACACTCTGTTCCACCTTGTGATGTCTTGCGGTGATACAGGAAGTGCTCCTGTTTTGAAACTCCATACACCTTCACTAAAATCATTCGTATAATTTCAGCCGTGGAATTGCCAATCTCTTCTGGACAAAAGGTAAAAGGTGTTAACCTGAAACAAAACACAACTCTGTGTGTGTTTTTGATGAGGTAACAACATTATAACATGTTTTAAAGCTCACAACAGTGAATTTGGCATAATACAGGCTCTTTAAAGTACACAAGGAGATGCTTTACTGGATATTCTGGGCACATTTGTCAATAAGCACTTCAAAATGAAACTGATTCCTTGAAGTAACTTTATCCGTGCATCTCAACCAGTCCAGCCACTCTCTGATGTCACTGTGAGCTGCTGTCATTTCAGAGATCACTTGAATGCTTTTACATACTTTTGATTTGATTAATATCTCAATTACAGACATTAGGGTTGGGAATTGCAGGCTCCTTCACGATTCGATACGATACTTGATACATAGCTCACAATATTTTCACGATACGGCGATACATGTGATCAATATATTGTACAATATTTTGAGAACCAAATACTTTTTAGCAACAATATTTCTTTGTTAAACCACTATTTGTGCAAAGTTATTATGAAATACATCTATTTTAATCATCAAAATACAATTATAGTGCTATCACAAAAAAATATCGATACGACAGCCCACGATAACGATGCTGTATCACCAAATTTAGTATCACAATTAGGGGTAATTTATGATAAAATAATTGTGCGATCCTGTTTGCAGTTTTGGCCTAACGTTTTCTAATTTAATTTTTTTGTTGTAGTAGTAAATCTTCGTTTTGGAACCACAAGAGACGTCACTTATGTGGATCTTTGGGAGGCCATAGATACAAGGGATGGCGTCACCAGGGTACAGTCTGTAATATAGCTGTCGACCAATGACTTCTTCCTTCTCCAGCTTCTGCAAGAAATCAATGATCTTCTTTTTGTACACATTGGTGGGGTCCCGTTTTAGTAATTCGTAGGTTGTGGTGTCACTGAGTAGGCTGTTAACCTTAGCCTCATAATCAGCTGAGTTCAGGATCACAGTGCATCTCCCTTTGTCAGCTGGGAGGATGTTGATGCTGTGGTCCTTCTCCAGAGCAGCGATGGCCTTCCTTTCCTCCGGTGTTACATTGGAGGGTGGAGGTTTGGCATTGCTCAGTGCAGCTGTTAATTTCAGTCTAAGGTCTCCAGCTTCTGTCTCCGTGAGCTTGTTGTTCCTAATGGCGGTTTCTGCTGCTGTGATGTAATCCACCGTGGGGATGCGGTTAGGAGTCACAGAAAAATTCAGTCCTTTGGAAAGTACTTCTTTCTCTGCCTGAGTGAGCACCTGGCTGGAAAGATTTTTCACCCAGCGTTCTTTGTGCAACGCTTGGCTAGGTTTATCCTCCTTCCTTTTGTTACTCCGGTCCTTGGGGTTAGTTTGATTTTGGAGTTGTGTAAACTTCCTTATGTGCCGTTCTTTGGTTTTGTTGTGTTGTCTCAACTGACCCGTGGCTATGAAGTCGTTAATCCTTTGAAACATTTCTTTTGGGACTAGCACCATTATCCTGTTTAATAAATTGTCTATTTCAAATTTTATGTCATAATTGAGACGGCTGATTCTAAGGCTGAGCATCCCTCTCAGGTAACGCTGGGTTAACCTGGCTGCCCTATGCCCTGGTTCCGGTGATTTCTTCTGTAAAGCCTTGGGAATAAGTTGGTTCTGTCGACATCTCAGGTTAAAGCGTAAATGATTCCTCTTCTCTGCTAACCTTTTTGTGTCCTTTTCCAGCTTTCTTACCAGTCCAACGATGGCTGGCTCGTAGTTGTTCTTAAGATGTGTGTAGAGTCCCTAAGTCGTCCAGGTAGAATCCATAGCAAAAGGAGAAATTTAATTTGTCAACTGGACAGATTTTATTTGGTCGAATACGTTTTGCAGCTCATCCAAGCTGCTTCCTCAGTTCTGGTCAGATGCTGGCGGACACTGCTTTATATCTGCCTGAAGGGAGGAGCTAATTACAATGAAATTACTCTGAGACAACACATATTTGTTTACAGTTTCTGTTAGTTAGGTGTGTCTATTCAATATGGAGTGGGAGTGGGGGAGTAGTTAGCAGAACCATTCAGGGCCATGATGGGTGTTTTCACACGTCTGGACATGTCCTGGCTGGTCCCATTGTTTTCTCTGTTTGTTTTGATTTAGGTTTGAGGATAGAGTTATAGATGGGAGACAAATGATGTCTGAGACCCCCATTTCTGTTCAAGGAAGGATTTTCTTTCTTGACAAAAATAGGTTCTTTAACTCCCCTCTCAAACCAGTTCTTTTCTCTGGCCAAGATCTGGACCTCGCTGTCCTCAAAGGAGTGGCCTGTGGCTTTTAGGTGGAGATGTACGGCAGATTGCGGCCCACCCTGGTTTTCCCGTCTGTGTTGATACATCCTTTTGTGAAGTGGCTGTTTTGTTTCTCCATTGTAGCGCTCACTGCAGTCTTCACTACACTGAATGGAGTAGACCATATTGCTTTGTTTGTGGCTCGGTGTTTTGTCCTTAGGATGGACCAGTTTTTGTCTTAAAGTGTTTGTGGGTTTGAAATAGACTGGGATTTCATGTTGTCTGAAGATCCTCTGTAGTTTTTCGGAAACGCCAGCCAGGTAAGGAATAGTTACACTTTTTCTCCTGGGCTCTGGTTCTCTGTTGTCCTGTTTCTTTGCTCTCTTCGTTTTATTGAAAGCCCATTTAGGATATCCACAAACGGAGAGGGCTTTCTCCTTGCTTGTAGGAACCACTTGGGCCCTGTGTTGTAATGTCCGAATGACTCCAAGTTTGTGCTGCAGTGGGTGGTGTGAATCAAAAAGCAGATATTGGTCGGTGTGTGTGGGCTTCCTGAAGACCTCTACGTGGAGTCGCCGGTCTTCTCTTATCGTTACTGCACAATCTAAGAAGGTCAATGTGTTGTCCTTGGCATCTTCACGTGTGAATTTGATGTTCGGATCTACAGAATTGATGTGTGCAGTAAAAGGTTCCAAATCTTGAATTTTGATTTTTGAGAAATTATCATCAACATAACGATACCAGTGTGTGGGTGGAGTGCCTGGATATGAGGCCAGGGCACTCTGTTCAAATTGTTCCATGTATAAGTTTGCAATGATAGGGGAGACCGGTGAGCCCATTGCACAGCCGTGGATTTGTCTGTAGAAGTTTCCTCTGAACTGGAAATAGGTGGTACTTAAACAAATTTCCAGCAGTTGGCAGATTTGGTCAGGTGAAATTTGGTTCTCTCTTCTAGCTTGGTATCCTCCAGTAGTCTCCTCCTAGCTGCCTCCACCGCTACTGATGTAGGGATACAAGTGAAAAGAGAGGTCACATCAAAGGATGTGACCTCTCTTTTCTATGAGCTGCGAAACGTATTCGACCAAATAAACTCTGTCCAGTTGACAAATTAAATTTCTCCTTTTGCTATGGATTCTACCTGGACGACTGAGGGATTCTACACACATATTTATTTACAGTTTTGTTTGGAGAAACAAAACAGCCACTTTTCAAACAAATGTATCAACACAGACGAGAAAACCATGGTGGGCTGCCATACATCTCCACCTAAAAGCCACAGGCCACTCCTTTGAGGACAGTGAGGTCCAGATCTTGGCCAGAGAAAAGAACTGGTTTGAGAGGGGAGTTAAAGAGGCTATTTTTTGTCAAGAAAGAGAATCCTTCCTTGAACAGAAATGGAGGTCTCAGACATCATTTGTCTCCCATCTATAACTCTATCCTCAAACCTAAATCAAAACAAACAGAGAAAACAATGGGACTAGCCAGGACATGTCCAGAGGTGTGAAAACACCCATCATGGCCCTGAATGGTTCTGCTAACTACTCCCCCACTCCCACTCCATATTGAATAGACCCACCTAACTAACAGAAACTGTAAACACTCCATATTGAATAGACTCACCTAACTAACAGAAACTGTAAACAAATATGTGTTGTCTCAGAGTAATTTTCATTGTAATTAAGCTCCTCCCTTCAAGCAGATATAAAGCAGTGTCCGCCAGCATCTGACCAGAACTGAGGAAGCAGCTTGGATGAGCTGCGAAACGTATTCGACCAAATAAAATCTGTCCAGTTGACAAATTAAATTTCTCCTTTTGCTATGGATTCTACCTGGACGACTGAGGGACTCTACACACAATCTCACGAGATCGATTTCCTCATGTGTGCACCATCTTGTGGCAGTTTTATCTCACGAGATCTTGTCCCATCTCTAACCACGATATATGGATATTTCAATATTTTTACAGACCCCTATTAGACAAACAAAGTCCCAGGAAACTGGTGATTTTATTCTCTCAGCTTTAATACAGAGAACAGCTGTTCTGAGCAAATGTGAAGTATGGCTGCCCGTCTGTGCCTGCAGTTCCTCTGACCACCATTAACAAACACCAAGATTTACATACAAGCAAAGTGAGGGAAGTGTTTTGCTCAAAGACACAATAGAAGTAGAAGAAGGAATCAAACCACAAAGCGTTTGGTCAATGGGGAAACTCATCTAACAACCAAGTGCCACAGTGGTGAGGTCAGGTGAAATGATGAAAATCAAATACCATAATGGAATAATGATATGGTCTAAAGGTTCTATATTTTACAAAAATGACTCGTGAGCTTTAAGCTGTTATAATGTTGTTACATAATTAAAAACACACCTGGAGTTGTGTTTAGTTTCATTCACACATGTTTGAGTAACACTTACTTAGTCTGTCTACATGTCCAAAGCTCAAAATGCTCTGTTCCATCTTGTGATGTCATGAAGTGGTAGTTAACAGCTCCTTTTACCTTTAGTTCAGCAGCAGGGGCGTACACATGATTATAGAGGGGCAGGGGCTCAAAAAAGCCCCTGCCCCTCAGGGCAGCATGTGCGCACATTTTTTTTTCAGTCCTTTACACAATAAATGGAATAAATAGAAATGAATGTAAAATGAAATAAAGTACTAATAGTAAGCTAACTACTTAGCTATGTGCCCTGTGTAGGTGAAAGTGTCCAGCACAATTGGGAAGCTGTTGTTGTGCAGTTTCACGTGATGTGTGTGTGGTTACGAAGTGAAATGACGTGTGTAACGTGGTAAACAGAACAACGTGTGATGTCAGGTTCAACAGTTAAACAACTATGCAGGTTGTCGGTTTATGACGATTTAGAAAAGGTTTGCCAACTCTGAACTAGGTCTACTAACTTCAGCTACTATAACATATTATAGCCTAAAGAGAATGTGATGAACGTTCAGCCTTAGATTTTTTAAGCTTCCACGTTTTGGAAATGGGTGGAGCATAACAAGGTTAAACAGGGTTAAATGAGCCGACTTCTTTAAACATTAAACTACCTTAAACTATTTATTCTCTAGCTCTAGGCTGAATAATATTGCATGTTCAGATAGACTAACTCCCCAGAGACCAAACAGTGCAGTGGCTTCTTTCCCTCTCATTCGTCCGCTTGCTCTCTCTCTGGCGGCTCTGCCACGGCCCCACAGCATCCAGAGACTTAAGATACTCGGGACGGAGCTCATCCGTCCCGAGTATCTTGCCAGCCGAGCTTGCCAGCCACCTCAGTGACTTCAGCCCGGGTGATAGATGAATCCGCCTCCGAGTCCCCAGCCTCTGCTTCCTCCTCAGAAGACATGACGGTAAGATTGTGGAGATCCTCAAAGTATTCCTTCCACCGTCCGACAACATCCCCAGTCGAGGTCAACAGCTCTCCACCCGCACTGTAAACAGTGTTGGTGAAGCACTGCTTCCCCCTCCTGAGGCGCCAGATGGTTTGTCAGAATTTCCTTGAGGCCGTCCGATAGTCCTCCTCCATGGCCTTTCCGAACTCCTCCCAACCCCGAGTTTTTGCCTCTGCGACCGCCCGGGCTGCAGCACGCTTGGCCCGCCAGTACCTGTCAGCTGCCTTAGGAGTCCCATGAGCCAACAAGGCCCGATAAGACTTCTTCTTCAGCCTGACAGCATCCCTTGCTTCCGGAGTCCACCACCGGGTTCAGGGATTGCCGCCGCGACAGGCACCACAGACCTTAGGACCACAGCTACGAGCGGCTGCATCGACAATAGAGGCCAAGAACAAAGCTCACTCAGACTCCATGTCCCCAGCCTCCCCCAGAATCTGGGAGAAGCTCTCCCGGAGGTGTGAGTTGAAGGTCCCCCTGACAGAGGGCTCTGCCAGACGTTCCCAACAGACCCTCACTAGGCTTGGGCCTGCCAGGTCTTTCCGGCTTCCTCCCCCACCAGCGGACCCAACTCAAAGCCAGGTGGTGATCAGTTGACAGCTCTGCCCCTCTCTTCACCTGAGTGTCCAAGACACGCGACCGGAAGTCAGATGACATGACAACAAAGTCGATCATCAACCTCCGGCCTAGGGTGTCCTGGTGCCACGTGCACTTATGGACACCCTTGTGCTCGAACATGGTGTTCGTTATGGACAAACCGTGGCTAGCACAGAAGTCCAATAACAGAACACCGATCACCAATCACCCCTCTCCAGGTGTCACTGTTGTCCCCCAGTAGAACAACGGAGTCAGTGCACTGTCCAGTACCCCTCCCAGAGACTCCAAGAAGGCCGGATACTCTGCACTGCTGTTCGGCCCGTAGGCCGATACAACAGTGAGAGACCTGTCCGTGACCCGAAGGCGCAGGTACGTGACCCTCTCGTTCACCGGGGTGAAGTCCAACACACAGCGGCTGAGCTGTGGGGCAATGAGCAGGCCCACACCAGCCCGCCGCTGCTCCCCGCATGCAACGCCAGAGAAATGGAGAGTCCAGCCCCCCTCAAGGAGTTGGGTTCCAGAGCCCAAGCTGTGCGTGGAGGTGAGGCCTACTATATCTAGTCGGTAACGCTCAACCCCAGGCCTGGCTTCAGGGTGGGGCCCCGGGAACGCCAATCCGGATGACGTGACTGGCCTCGTTGTAACACTCATCATAAGGGGCGTCATAAGGAACAAGTTTCCTTCCACTAAATAAGCAATTCAATTGTAGTATGGTTACAAAAAATATTGCTAAAATATACACAAAAAAATACTCTTGGTGATATATCGACACAGCAGCCCAACAGTGTATCACCAAATGTAGTACTACAATATGGCCGTATTCCAATATTTTTGCGTACCTCTAATTTATTGAAACATTTTACCCATGGACTATAAGAAATTTATTATTATCCGGATAATTCCCCAGAAATAAAGAAAATCATTTTTGCCCAAACCTCTAAATTTAAGGCATTTAATAAGCAAAATTACAACTAGACTGATTGATTAAATGCAATGTTTCTCTGTCTGCAGCATAACCTGTAGTTTAAAAAAAGTTAAAAGAGTATCCTCTCTGACCAAAAAATGCTCTCTTGTTTCTCCAAGACTTTTATTTATTTAAGCAGAAATTATGACCTTTGGGGAAATCATACAGTCCCTGACAAAAGTCTTGTCGCTTATCCATTTTGTAGAAACAAAAGCTTATAACCTGACTTTAAATTAATCGATTGGTTTTAGAAATGTCTCATATGAAAGCTAAAACCCTCCCAAATTATGCTCAATATACTAAAATAAATTTGCTTCACTGAAGAAAGATTGATCATTTAATGAACACAGAAAGGTCAGATTTTGGCAAGACAAAAGTATTGTCGCCTACAGAAAATTCAACAAATAATTTACTTCAAATACAAAAATATGTTGCATAACGTCAGTGAATTAAGTAGTGGTGCTGTGAGATCCATATTTAATATCTTGTATGACTTCCATGAGCTTGAAGGACTGCATCCATGCGGTTCGACAATGATTCATACAATTTGTTGATGAAGTCATCAGGAATAGCAAAGAAAGCAGTCTTACATGCCTCCCAGAGTTCATCAAGATTCTTTGGTTTTGCCTTCCATGCTTCCTCTTTCATTCTACCCCAGACATGCTCAATGATGTTCATGTCTGGTGACTGGGCTGGCCAGTCCTGGAGCACCTTGATCTTCTTCACCTTGAGGAACTTTGATGTAGAGATACAAGTATGCGATGGAGCACCATCCTGCTGCAAAATTTGACCCCTTTTATGGTTGGGAATGTAAGAGGTAGCTAATACTTCTTGATATTTTAGGCTATTGATATTGCCTTCCACCCTGCAAATGTCTCGCACACCCCCATACTGGATGTAACCCCAGACCATGATTTTTCCGCCACCAAACTTAACTGTTTTCTGGGTGAATCTTGGATCCATGTGGGCTCCAGTAGGTCTCCTGCAATATTTGCGGCGGCTGTGATGTAATTCAACCGAGGATTCATCTGAGAAATCCACCTTCTGCCACTTTTCCAGTGTCCATCCTTTTAGCAGGCTGTGGGCCTTGGCAAATGCCACACGGTTTTTTAATTGCCTTTTGTTTAGTGCTGGTTTCTGTGCACTGATTCGACCATGGAGGCCATTTCGAGACAGAATTCTACAAACTGTTCTGGTTGACACAGGGACTTGAGGTGACCAGGCCTGGTGGAGCTCTGCTGCAGTGGAAAAGGGGCTGGCCTTGGATTTTCGAATCAACAAATGGTCCTCCCGAGCAGTTGTCTTGCGGGGTCTGCCAGACCTGGGCTTGTCAAAAATATCTCCAGTCTTTTCAGATCTTTTTCTTATTCTTTGTACTTGATGCTGAGACACATTGGAGGTGTCAGCCACCTCAGCAGTGGATCTGGTCTTCAGCCTCTTGATAATTAACACTTTGGTCTCAGGGTGGATCTTAGGCATGTTGTCAGAGGTCAAGTTGCAGTTGATGTGAAGGTCTGGTGTGCTGGGGTTCTTTTTATACACACCCACTAATTGATTGATCAGTAACTGATCACAGGTGAGGCTGTAATCTAGGATTGGGTGCATCATATGACAAGGCGACAAGACTTTTGTCTTGCCAAAATCTGACCTTTCTGTGTTCATTAAATGATCAATCTTTCTTCAGTGAAGCAAATTTATTTTAGTATATTGAGCATAATTTGGGAGGGTTTTAGCTTTCATATGAGACATTTCTAAAACCAATTGATTAATTTAAAGTCAGGTTATAAGCTTTTGTTTCTACAAAATGGATAAGCGACAAGACTTTTGTCAGGGACTGTAGTGTAAAACTGTTAGCGGCACTGTTGATCTTTCCATTTTATGCATTAGGTTTGGTTTGTCAAGCTAACTTCACAAAGTCACGGACTAAAGGTAACGTTAACAACTGACCATAAAATGAGAGTTTTATATCTAAAACACAATGAAGGTTTACTAACCAATGTAAGAAAAAGGTGTAAAATGTTGTGTAGACTAATAAATTGTAACAATATTTTAAATAAAGTTATATAGTTATATATTGGGAAATATCTTCTGTGGGTATCAGCAACGAAAACAGTAAAAAGCTGTCAGACCTTCAACAAGGCTTTGGCCCTATCTCTCAATGTAAAAGCTGAGTACAGAGACTTTAATCAAGGCATCTTATAGGTAAATATTTCACCGTAGCATAACATTTTCCAAAACCTATAGCCTGAGAAGAAGTAACATATATGTATCCCCTTCTAACATGAAAACCCATATTATTCAATTACATGCAAATATTAAAGGTCCTATGCAAAATGAGGATGACGATTAATGAGGATACAACATTATAAAATAGATGAGAAAATAAAAACAATACCCACTCTGTACAGGATGGTGCTTCCTGTTTTGCCTTATGGAACAAGCCAAGGTCATTGAAAACATTGTCATGATTTATAAATAAAATGGGATGGTGGTCAGTGGTGCAAATGAACCATTCAAAGTAAAAGCATTTTTCCCAGAATTTTTTTCTAACATATATTATTATTTTTTCTATTTCCACTTTACCAGTTAATAAAAATCAAGTGACTGCAGCCGTGGCTGGCATGTGAATTTAAGTTTTGACATGAAACAATAAACATGAATAACCACAGACATTTAAGAGAACAACATAATGTTAAAATAATTTCCGTTTTATTTTTTCATAATGCAAAGAGTTTGGAGGTGCTTTAGTGCTGGTAGCGCTGGTAGTAGCGCTGGAGCACCTCCCTCTGCTCCTTCACTGTGGCCGCTCCTTTTGGGTGGCTGGGTGGCTGTGTTCTTTCACTTCCACAACACACCTTCAGGAGACATATCTCCTCTCGTGCTCTGAAGAGTTGAAAAGACAACTCCTGCACCTTGCTGGACATTTTCTCATTGTCTTTATGGGTTACCACTCCAAAAGCAGTGGTTTGAGAATCTGTGCGGGCCTCTGGATCTGACCTGTTTGTGTTTTTCCCCTCAGCCATTATATTGTCCGTTGCTTTAAGTTGTTCCCTCATCTTTTCAAGGACTTTCCTGGTGCCGCATAGTTCTTGTTTGAGCTGGACAATTTTTTGACCTGAAGTGTTGTAGAGATATCGGATCTCCTTATATGCATTCATTTGGGTCTCTAGTTCTTTGTCTTTCTTGTGAAGAGAAGCTTTGAGTTGTTGAATCTCCAAATGGTCAGTGTTATTTGTGAGTTTTTTGGAGTTTGCAAGCTCTTGCTTGAGCTGCACATTTTCCTGTCCTTTGGAGTTGTACAGGTAGCGGATCTCCTTCAACTACATCAACTACATCAACTTCTGCGTGGAGAGCACTGTGCCAACCCGGAGGGTACGGTGCTTCTCCAACAACCACCCCTGGGTCACCCCTGAGCTCAAAGACCTCCTGAACCAGAATAAGAGGGCTTTCAACTCAGGGGACAGAGAGGAGCAGAAGAGGGTCCAGCGGGAGCTTCAGTGGAGGATTCGTCGGGCCAAGAAGGATTACGGGAAGAAAATGGAGGAGCAGCTGGCCCAGAACAACGTGCGGGATGTGTGGAGAGGTCTGAAGAACATCTCAGGATTTGGTCAGAACACCAGAGGGACATCTGATGGAGATCAGCGCTGGGTGGATGAACTAAACGTTTATTTCAACCGTTTTGATTGTCCCCCCACCCCCTCTGCCTCTTTCTCGGACCCCCCCCTCTCCACACACCCCCAGGCCACTGGACACACACCCCCTTCCCGGACCGACTGCACCCACCCCCCGCCCCCAACCACCCATGTCTCCAGCTCACTTCACACTGACTGTTCCCAGCACCAGCCCCCCTCTGCCCCCCACCCCCGGCAGTCCACCCCAGTCCCCCCCTTACTCCTCTGTCTACATCACACCGGATCAGGTGAGGAGAGAGCTGAGGCGGCTGAAACAGAGAAAATCTGCAGGACCAGATGGCATCTGCCCCAGGCTGCTGAGGACCTGCGCGGACCAGCTCTGTGAGGTTCTCTGCTACATCTACAACCTGAGCCTCAACCTGGAGAAGGTCCCTGTCCTGTGGAAGACCTCCTGTGTGGTATCAGTTCCAAAAACAACACATGCCAGGGAACCGGCCCACTTCAGACCAGTCGCCTTGACCTCTCACCTCATGAAGACCATGGAGAGGCTGATCCTCAGCTACCTCCGCTCCGTGGTGAGCTCCACTCTGGACCCGCTGCAGTTTGCCTACAAGCCCAACATCGGAGTAGAGGACGCCGTCATCTACCTGCTGCAGCGGGCGCTCACCCACCTGGAGACTGCCGGGAGCACTGTGAGAGTCATGCTCTTTGACTTCTCCAGCGCCTTCAACACCATCAGGCTGGCACTGCTGCGGGGGAAGCTGGAGGACGCCGGAGTGAACGGACATCTCGCTGCCTGGACCATCGACTACCTCACTGACCGGCCGCAGTATGTGAGGCTGCGCGGCTGTGAGTCAGAGGTGGTTGTCTGCAGCACCCCACAGGGAACTGTCCTTTCACCCTTCCTCTTCTCTATCTACACCTTGGACTTCACCTACAACACGGACACCTGCCATCTCCAGAAGTTCTCTGACGACTCGGCCCTTGTGGGCTGTGTGTCTGAGGGGAATGAGCTGGAGTACCGATCGGTCATCAGGGACTTTGTGGACTGGTGTGAGCACAACCACCTGTGCCTTAACACCAGTAAGACCAAGGAGATGGTGATCGACTTCGGGAGAAGGACACTACTTCCCTCACCGGTGAACATCCAGGGACAGGACATAGAGACAGTGGACAGTTTTAAGTACCTGGGTGTTCACCTCAACAATAAACTGAACTGGTCCTACAACACTGACGCCCTGTACAAGAAGAGCCAAAGTCGCCTCCACCTTCTGAGGAGACTGAGTTCTTTTGGAGTGTGCAGGCCCCTGCTCAAGACTTTCTATGACTCTGTGGTGGCCTCTGCTCTCCTCTACGCTGTTGTCTGCTGGGCCCCGAGCAGTACAGAGCGGGACAGGAAAAGACTGAACAAACTAGTTAGGAGGGCCAGCTCTGGCCTGGGCTGTCCTCTGTCTGAGTCTGTGGAGGAGGTGGGTGAGAGGAGGGTGCTGGCCAAACTCACATCCATCATGGCCGACACCTCTCACCCTCTGCACCGGACTGTAGAGGAACTGAGCAGCACCTTCAGCGGCCGACTGAGGCACCCTCAGTGCAAGAAGGAACGCTACCGCAGGCTCTTCATCCCCACTGCTGTCAGACTGTACAACTCCACTGTGTAACACATGCAATAACCTGTGCAATAACCTGTGCAATAGCCCGTGCAATAACCTGTAACCATGTCACCTCATCAGTAACCGCCTCCACTGTCCTCAGATTATATATTTATATATTTGTATATTTGTATTCTTTTACATATATATATTATATAAGAGATATGTTTTATTATATATTTACATTTCTTTCACTCCCTGTACATAAGAGCTACCTGATGTTGTAAATATGTTAATATTTATTGTGATTTTATTTTTTTAGTTACTTATTGTTCTGAGTGTTTGCACAATTTTTCACAACTTTTTGCACTATACTGTCCCCTGACTGTGAGCTTCTGTCACGAGTGAATTTCTCCTCTGAGATCAATAAAGTCTCATCTTATCTTATCTTATGCAAATTAATGTGGTCTTGCAGTTGCTTGTCTTTTGTGTGGAGAGAATCAGTGAGTTTTTTTTAATTCCAAGTCTTTTTGTTGGTTGATTCTCTCCTGAGACCTAAGCTTGAGCTCCAAAGACTTGCTTATTTGGAGCTGGTCTGCAAGTTGGGCCCTTGCTCGCGCCAACTCCTCACAGAGCGCCCTGACCAGAGCACTCTCCCCCAGGGGTACAAGGTCCTGGACCTGGATGGGGTCCTGGACCCGGGGTGCAAGGTCCCGGACTGGTTCCTGGACTGGGGGTGCAGGGTCCTCTGGGTTTGAGGGCTCCTGGACCAACAGTGCAGGTTGCTGGTCCAGCTCCTGGACCGGGGGTGCAAGGTCCTGGACAGGCTCCTGTATCAGGGGTGCAGGGTCTTCTGGGTTTGAGGGCTCCTGGACCATGGGTGTAAGGTCCTGGACCAGCTCCTGGACCGGGGGTGCAGGGCCCTCTGGGTTTGAGGGCTCAGACACCAGTTGGGTCTCCTGTGGCTCTTGACTGCTCCCTGTTGGTGTGGGGCAGAGCAGAGCCTCCAGGTCGAAGCCCTCATCGTAGAGGTGCGCGTCATCCTCTGGAGTGTAGAGGTACCAGGGCTTTGTAGAGAAAGACGTAGAGCTATCCATGTTTGCATGCGTGTTCACCAGTGTGCTGAGAGGTTATGAGTGAAAACAAAAGGTCGCTCTAGAACATAGTTTTCATTTCCATGGTGATGGGTGGCCAAGAAATCTATATTCTAATTATGGAATGATATACAACTTAGAAACTAAATATTCAAAACAAAACATGTCATAACATAAAACTATATTATATTATCAATTTGACATCAAACACTAAAATGCATCATTATCCATGTGTTAGGACAGCATTTAAGATCTACATTCATCTGTGTTGAAAATGTGTGTGCTCTATGTATGTAGTTTTTTTTTATTTTTTTTATTACATTTCTAGGTTTACAATACAAAAACCCAAACAGCAAAACCACACAAGTTCACAAGAGGAAGTAAGGAGTTATGTTTGTGTAAGTGCATTGATTAATTTATCAGAAAAAAATGTTTACTCAGACGAGTTAAACCATATACAATAGAATGCACTGTAATTTGAATACAATTAAAACAATATTTAATAATATACAACACTTAAAGGTGCATTGTCTAACTTTTCTGGTAGAGGGTCTGTCAAATGCTTTTTTCCATGGAGATGTTATTGCCTGGTCTGGAATGTTTCACAATATGGAATTCAAATTTCTATCTTCATGGAGATCAAAGCAGAGCAAGTTGCAGGTCTGATCTGTGGAGAGTGAAAGAATGTATGAGTCAGTGTTAATATATAATCATGTTTACATGACTAAGAAGTGCCATAATCAATAACCTAAAAAGATGAGAACATCTAATCAGAGTAGGGACTGTATGTATTGTAATGTGTGCTTAAGATAATCTGTGCAGGCTCATCAGGGTGACGCATGCTGACTGAAGACTGAATGACAACACCGCATATTGGAGCGGCCCGAGCTGAAGAAAATACTATCAGGACCGGCCTGGAGACAACTCTGGGTCACGCTGCACTCTCAGGATGTGATACCATATCTGAGCGCAGGGAGAGGCATACTAGAAATACGGGAGCGCCCCGGTTCTAGTAGGAGTTCTTTGTGTAACAGAGTAGGGACAGGACCGCGCTCTAATTAGAATTGTAATATGTTAGGGAAATAAACCTTGTGTGATTCTCCTCGTTGTCTCTTTGCAAATTTTTACTCTAGACTTCAGAAAACGAATACGCTTACAATTTGGGACCCCGACGTGATGGAGTCTTGAGGAGCAAGAGCTACGAGGAGAACCACGAGAGGAAAAGTGCAGCGCTGACTGGCCATTCTTCGAATCACAACTCACGCCGTGGCATTAAAAAGGTAAGGAAGGCCTTTTCTGAAAACTTCTACAATTGACTGTGTACTAAATTTGAGTTGTGGTTTGAGTGGTTGGCAGTTTAAATTGATGCATGTTTATACGACATAGGGACAGATGTAACTTGGAAGGGGTTAGAGTCCCTATAAGTAAAGATATTGACGGGTTAGAGTCCCGGAAATTAAAAGAGGAAGTACGTACACATGTGTATGGGTTAGAGTCCCAAGTAATAATGAAGGTTAGAGTCCTTCGTGTATGGGTTAGAGTCCCATCGGGTTAAAGTCCCAAGTAATAAGGAAGGTTAGAGTCCTTCATGTATGGGTTAGAGTCCCATCGGGTTAGAATCCCGTGAAGGTTAGTGTCCTTTGTGTATGGGTTAGAGTCCCATCGGGTTAGAGTCCCGTGAAGGTTAGAGTCCTTCGTGTATGGGTTAGAGTCCCATCGGGTTAGAGTCCCGTGAAGGTTAGAGTCCTTCGTGTATGGGTTAGAGTCCCATCGGGTTAGAGTCCCAAGTAATAATGAAGGTTAGAGTCCTTTGTGTATGGGTTAAAGTCCCAATGGGGTTAGAGTCCCATCGGGTTAAAGTCCCAAGTAATGAGGAAGGTTAGAGTCCTTTGTGTATGGGTTAGAGTCCCATCGGGTTAAAGTCCCAAGTAATAAGGAAGGTTAGAGTCCTTCGTGTATGGGTTAGAGTCCCATCGGGTTAAAGTCCCAAGTAATGAGGAAGGTTAGAGTCCTTCGTGTATGGGTTAGAGTCCCATCGGGTTAAAGTCCCAAGTAATAAGGAAGGTTAGAGTCCTTCATGTATGGGTTAGAGTCCCATCGGGTTAAAGTCCCAAGTAATAATGAAGGTTAGAGTCCTTCGTGTATGGGTTAGAGTCCCATCGGGTTAGAGTCCCAAGTAATAATGAAGGTTAGAGTCCTTCGTGTACGGGTTAGAGTCCCATCGGGTTAAAGTCCCGTGAAGGTTAGAGTCCTTCGTGTATGGGTTAGAGTCCCATCGGGTTAGAGTCCCGTGAAGGTTAGAGTCCTTCGTGTATGGGTTAGAGTCCCATCGGGTGAGAGTCCCGTGAAGGTTAGAGTCCTTCGTGTATGGGTTAGAGTCTCATCGGGTTAGAGTCCCGTGAAGGTTAGAGTCCTTCGTGTTATTCAAAAAAAAAAAAAGTAAAAATAATAAACTAAATAAACAAAATAACAAGTTGTCAAAACAGTACAAGGAGAATTAGTTGAGCTGCAACTTAAATTACAATATACTCAGGGTCAATTGGAAGAAGCATTAAAAAGTGCAGAGAAGCGCAGAGAAGCTGATGTGAAAGCAGAAGCAATGGTAAGGGAGTGGGAGGAGGCAGAGAAGAGGAAGATGGCAGAACAGAGAGGCAGAAGGGAGGGGCAGGAGTCTGTTAAACCTAAAGCGTCAACACATACCACCCCTCCATTATCAAGAATACATTTTGAAACAGATAAAGAGTCATCTACAGCAGAGAGTGAGACTGGCAATGATACTGAGGAAAAGGAGGAACTTGGCTTCAAGTCAACAGTAATGAACAAACAGAGATTAAACAAGGCAGCCCGACCTAAAACACGTAGGACAGTGAAGGAAGATCGGCTAGTGTCCCACAACACTCGCAGCAAAACCAACAAAGGAGGCAAATTAGGATACACGCTTCCACTTTTGCCTACACCACACGGGGGATTAGGCTTATACCAGCCACTTTGATTTAAAGATTTGGAAGCTATGGCAGAAAAACTCCCTCCTCTCTTAAAAAAAAAACCCTCTGACTGTCTGGTACGAGTCACAGGCCGTCTCATGCCTGGCCCACACTCTACACAATTGCCCCATGATTCGGTACATCCGTGGACGCCTGTACGTTACAAACCGTACTGGGATCAATTACATGCTCTTGCTTCCAGTCTTTCTGTGCAGGACACTCACCAGGCTAGACCATCTGCTGCTGATACGGACCCGGAGGTCCCGGACTTGGTGTATTTGAAGGCCATAAAACGAAAGTGGTCACAGCCTCGCTGGGAGGGCCCCTATCGTATTACTGCTCGCACCTCCCACGCCGTACAGGTCAAAAACAAGCCTGGTCGCTGGTTCCATCTGTCACAAATTCGGTCTGCACACAGCAGCTCGGACAACTGATTGTGACTACATCTCTATTGGTGATCGGGCTCCAGAAAAAATACCAAGACATTCACAGCGTGGTGTAACTCTCACTTGAGGAAAACCGGGACACAGATCAAGAACATCGAGGAGGACTTCCGGGATGGACTCAAACTTATGCTGCTGCTGGAGGTCATCTCAGGTGAGCGCTTGGCCAAACCAGAACGAGGAAAGATGAGAGTTCACAAGATTTCTTTGCCATCCAAGATATCTCCGTGGAAGAGACATCGGCCAAAGAGGGTCTTCTGTTGTGGTGCCAGAGGAAGACAGCTCCGTACAAAAACGTCAACATCCAGAACTTTCACATCAGTTGGAAAGATGGTTTGGGCTTCTGTGCACTCATTTACCGACACCGTCCTGAACTCATCGACTATGGAAAACTACGCAAGGATGATCCAATGACCAACTTGAACACAGCCTTTGATGGTGCAGAGAAATACCTGGACATCCCGAAAATGTTGGACGCAGAAGACATTGTAGGCACAGCCCGTCCGGATGAGAAAGCCATCATGACCTACGTATCTAGTTTCTACCATGCCTTCTCTGGGGCCCAGAAGGCGGAGACAGCAGCCAACAGGATCTGCAAAGTGCTGGCCGTGAACCAGGAGAACGAACAGCTCATGGAGGACTATGAGAAACTGGCCAGTGATTTGTTGGAGTGGATTCGCCACACCATCCCGTGGCTGGAAAACCGAATGCCGGAGAACACCATGCAGGCAATGTAGCAGAAACTAGAGGACTTCAGGGACTACAGACGTCTCCACAAACCCCCCAAAGTCCAAGAGAAGTGCCAACTGGAGATCAACTTCAACACGCTACAGACCAAACTCAGACTCAGTAACCGGCCCGCGTTCATGCCGTCAGAGGGCAAGATGGTGTCCGATATCAACATCGCTGGGACCAACCCCTACACCACCATCAATCCTCAGGAGATCAATGCCAAACAGCTGGTGCCACAGAGAGACCAGGCTCTGACTGAGGAACACACTCGTCAACAGAACAATGAAAGACTGCGTGTACAGTTCGCCAACCAGTGGGGGAGGATGCGAACGAACCTACAGCACCTCCCTATGATCCAGAGGATGCTGCCATGTTTGAAGAAGTGTAAAAGTGATCTATTAAAATAGATCAAAAGGGGGAATGAAAGAATGTATGAGTCAGTGTTAATATATAATCATGTTTACATGACTAAGAAGTGCCATAATCAATAACCTAAAAAGATGAGAACATCTAATCAGAGTAGGGACTGTATGTATTGTAATGTGTGCTTAAGATAATCTGTGCAGGCTCATCAGGGTGACGCATGCTGACTGAAGACTGAATGACAACACCGCATATTGGAGCGGCCCGAGCTGAAGAAAATACTATCAGGACCGGCCTGGAGACAACTCTGGGTCACGCTGCACTCTCAGGATGTGATACCATATCTGAGCGCAGGGAGAGGCATACTAGAAATACGGGAGCGCCCCGGTTCTAGTAGGAGTTCTTTGTGTAACAGAGTAGGGACAGGGCCGCGCTCTAATTAGAATTGTAATATGTTAGGGAAATAAAACTTGTGTGATTCTCCTCGTTGTCTCTTTGCAAGTTTTTACTCTAGACTTCAGAAAACGAATACGCTTACAAAAGGCAACTCCATTCAAGGTTAGTTGCCTGTTTTTCTAGGTATTTTTGAGCTATAAAAAAAACATGTAATTGAATAATTTCGTTTACAAAAGTAAGCTTTGCAAAACAAGCATGGCATGGTTACAGCTGAGTCATTACATGGAAGGGGTGCATCGCAGTTCTTATCAATGTCATCAATAATCACAACAGACTGTAGAACGTGTGTTAAAGTCATTACGTAGAAGGGGTGCACTGAGGCTGAGCACATAGGGTGCACTTTGGTGCATCCCTGGTAAGGTGTTGCAGGCTGTGCAGCAGTGGGGGGACTGTGTGCGGGCGAAGCTGACAGAAGAGGCTGATGCATGACTGGCAATGGCGGGTACGGCAGCTGTTGGCGGTGCAGCCAGGACAACATACAGTGGTGCTGGTGCTGCCGCTGATGGAGGTGGTGGTGCCACTCTGTGCTGGTCCTTGGTCCACCTGCTGCAGCTCCTGGTCCCGGTGCCAACAGAAGCCTGGTCCCGGTGCCAACAGAAGCCTCTCCTTCTCCCGCTGGGTTGCTGTGTACCTAAAACATAATTCAAGGACAGACTTTAGTTATGTGTCCAACTGTGGCGATGTAGTTGAAACTGACTGTAGGGCTGTGTCTACCAGCATCAAACCTACCACTGCGAGAGCGTCCCTCTGGTTTATCTCAGCCAGCTGGATTAGCACCCGAGCCATCAGCCTCTGGCTGCCCAGCACAAGGTTGCGGATATGGTGGTAGTACTTCAGAATGTAATCCCACCTACCCCTCCTTAACCCTGATGACTGTAAGCAGAGGCGGAGTAGGTGAGACACAGTTCTGTGCACACCGGCTTGCATTTGGGCCAGGTGGCAGGTCCTGAACTTTCCCCAGTCAGGCGGCTCTAAAGACGGATCTGGTAATCTTGGTCCTCTATACTCCTGCACACATACACACAAGCAACAGAGGAATACAGCTTAATTAGTACCTGAAAATGGCAGGCATTGGCACCGTCTCCTGAGGTAAAGATGACATTAAGAGTTATATCAGTCACACACGTACACGCACACGTTGTTGAATGTGTAAGGACGCAGTGAGAATCAAGAGGTTTAGATGCAGGTGGAATGATTTGAGGGATGTGGAGCCTCGCGTGCATCTGTATGAGTATAAAAAGTATAAGTATCAGTAAAATCCTAATGCTGCACTAAACCAGAACTACATCAGGGCTAAACCAGGACTAACACAGGAGTAAATGGGGTGGTACCTGGACTCTGAGGCTGTACTAGTTGTAGCAGTTGTACTAGCTGTAGTAGTAATACTAGTTGTAGTAGTAATACTAATTGTAGAAGTAATAGTAGTACTAGTTGTTGTAGTAGTAGTAGTTGTAGTAGTAGTAGTTGTTGTAGTAGTAGTAGTAGTACTGGAGCACTCTACAGTTTGAACAGTGAGGCTCATTAGAAACATTTCACTGTGTGTGTGTGTGTGTGTGTGTGTGTGTGTGCGTGTGCGTGTCTCTGTGTGTGTGTCTGTGTGTGTGTGATGCGGGCGCTGTCTGACTGCAGGGCCGCTAGCTGTGCGGTTAGCATGAAGTAGCAACACTCGCTAGCGCTGTTGTCAGCGCACTAAAACAGTTTATCGCCGTGTGGTAAAATAAGTTATGATGCTAAATCAACAGTAGTGAGTGGGAAACGTCTTACCTGAGCGATACAACTAGCCTAGCATCTGCTTTAATCTGCCGAGATTCCCGATACAAGACAGAATAGCGGCCAGTTCTGCAGGAGACATGCGCAGTAGAGCGTGAGTGACGTCATCGACAAATGCCGTGCTAAGATAGGTCGGCGTTTCTGTTTTTTGCGCATGCGCACAACGAGTCGAGAGAGCCCCGCCACGACTGTGGCCGTGTCTCATTTCGGGGTCTGCATCCTCAAAGGGCGGGTGCCTCGAAGGCTGTGAAGGCTGCAGCCTTCGAACCAGCCTCCGAGGACAGCATGGCCGTTGGCAAAATGGGACAGGTCAAGCCCACGGAGCCGCTCCCGTCGCCAGGCAACCGAGACACGCTGCTAACGCTAATGCTAACAACACGCACCACGCAGATTACGCACACGGATCAATAACAAAGATTACGCCTGGGTAATTGAACTATCGGATTTTGAGACCAAGTTATTCTAATAATTCTCATCCAAATCTTGTGGCTGAAACGAAAACGTATGTTTAACTTTTGCAAAACAAAACTGTTATATTTCTGGGATAGATCTGAAATAGGCTAAATTACCTTAAAGTTTCAAATACAGTGATGAGATATGCATTATTAATAATTATTACCATTATTAAATATTTTTATATTGACCAAGAATTACATTTATACAGGGAATGCATTTAAATCAGTTTATAAAGAAAGACATCCCTCCTTTGAGAAAAGATGGTTTATTAAACATTCAAAGGAACTTCTGGAAATTATCTTGATGTGAAAAATCAAACATTGAACCCATTACCCCCATTCAACCATTACACACATTCAGTGCAATAATAGGTGAGTAAAAACAGCTGTATGTCAGTGAACTCTCAAATTCTGTACAAATGAAAAAGGTTTTCAAATGGCAGTAATGCCAGCGCTGATATAGTTTTCATGGCTGATGTTATATTATCTAACAGGAGTATATAGCACTGTTTTAATACTTACCTCCAAGCCATGTTCACGGAGAATTTAGCCCTGGTGAACAGGTGGTCTGCTCCTTGTTCCATGAAAACAAGAATATTCTTACATACTGGAGAATATCCAACATTACAACAGCTAAGCTAATAAACAAGTGTAAGGGATAACGCTACTAACCGCTAATACAACAATATCCATAAACTAAGCCGTAACGACTACCTTCATACATATGTTTAACTTAACATCTTAAGTTCAACTTAAGTGAACTTGTTTATGAACAGTTTCATGTAGCGAGTAACTTAGAATTAATTGTAGGCAAGGTAAACCAATACTTATATTTAAAAGTAAAATTGCAACTGGTAGGGGACGCAGCCGCGGACTCCATTTTTTACCGTAGAAGAAGTAGCATGCGGTGCATGCTGGGAAATATAAGGCCGCAAAGGATACATTTTCACGTCCTTCGTTCACGGCCTGATCTCCTTGAAAACGAGGCCGGTTTTCAGGCTGCATCCTCAGAGGCTACATGAAATGGGACAGGCCTTGTCGCGCCGGAGGTGGCGTATGCGGCCTGAAAACCAGCCTCAGAGGATGCAGACCCCGAAATGAGACACGGCCATTGATTGCTTTGACCACTTTCTTCACATGCAGTGCATGCTCTACGTTGAGGGCGCTTTAGACTTGGAGCGGTGCGTTGCTGGTGGCCCTGCAGATTTTTCCTAATATCCGCCATTTCTTCTCTGAGCAGGTGTACTGTCTCATACAACTCAGCATCTCAAGAGCTAGGAGGTGATGGAGCTTTACGGGTCTTTGGTCTGACAGCTTCAGTGTGATCCTGCACTCCCGCTCTCATTTCTGAAACTGTCTTACTCTGAGTCAGCTGTGCTTGTGCATCTATCTGTAGCTCATTTACTTTTGGAGCTCTGCTTGCAGGATTTTTGCGCTGTTTAGCCTGGCTGTTTAGCAACTTCATTCAGCTTATCAATGAGAATCTCATCAGTCACTGCAGCATCATCTAAATAGGGTTTTAGCTGAAACTTGATGTGATCACTGATAAGTCCTGTGCTGACTGATCTCAAGAACTTCCTCTGAATCACTTCTGGGCTGTACTGATCATCTGAGTCTAATTCCTTGGAGGTGAGGAAAAGTCTCTCTTTGAGTTCTATTGCTCTAAAATGGAAGTTTTGGGGAGATTCATGGCTGTTTTGAGTAACTAACTAGCTTGTGATATAAATCCATTGAACTGTCTTCTTTAAAGTGCCCCTTTAATATTGTCTTTAACTGTGATAATGTGAGGTTACTTTTAACTTCAAGCATGTCTCGTAAACTCAAACCTGGGCTGATGGCTTTGACTACGGCTTCAACCACTTCATCTTCACTGTGCCCTTTAACTAACCCTCTTTCAATCTGGTGCATTAGATTTGTGAATGAGAGTTTATCTTTCTGTCCCCTTTCCCCAATCTGGCCACTTATTTTGAATTCTCTTCTTATTGTGACTTCTTGGAGCCTGTTTGTGGACAAACTGGTGCTTGAATGGACAGAGGACTCATTTTGTAGTGAAAAGTTGCTTGCCCTGTCACTCAGTCTTTGGATTTCATTGACAGGTGCTTGACTTGTTACTGACAATCCAGTTGTTCTTTCCTGTGCATTTTCTATGTCTGGGACATTTGTTTGAATTGTGCTTGTTTTAGTTAAATTTAGCAATGTGCTTAAATACTGTGCTGCCACGTCACTTTCTTCATTTTCAATAGCGCTGTCCATTGACTCCATGAAGGCTTTAACTACTGCCCGTCTGGTCGCCACATTTCTGCAATCAACTTTGGCACGCACACACACCTCTTTGAGCTCATCTAGTTTCAGAGTCCAGAGCTGTTGTGCCACCTGTTCTGCGAACTCCTCGAGACTCATCGTGCCGTGCGTCACGGTGCCGTGCATCCGTTGTCAATACGCTCGCCCGTCAGCGGGAGTTTACCGGTGCTCCGCCGATGGAAAAACACTCTCAAAAGTCTATATCCATCTCGGACGAGCCCCCAAAATATATAGCACCGTGGTCGGATTAAGAGGCTTCAGAGAGTGTATGTTTACTTCCATTTTTTGCTGTATGCACTGAAACACAAGAGACACTATGGCCACACTATTCACGTCCGGGCACACTTTACAATTAGGTTATACCACATAGGACTTCTAAAGTACACAATTATATTTATCAGAAAGAAATATTCACTTAAATTGCCATTTCTCACCTGAAACACAAGAGACACATCTATGACCACACTATTCACGTCCGGGCACACTTTACAATTAGGACCTGTGAGGCCCCCCCGAGTTGCCTTCACCTGCTTGCGTGCATTCCCAGCGTATCTCCTGTCTAAAATCGTATTTGTTTCTTGTGCAAATTAAGTACAAAAAAATAAAATGTCTCTTATATAAGTCTTATATAAAATAAAATAAAAATATGAAGTGGGTGGTGCTTTCTAAGCTATTATCACATTACTAACTGTGCCTGCTTATTACTATTGGTCCCACACCTGCCTCACAGGATGGGGCGCTGTATGGCAGCACAGGACGGCTCAGGGGGTTTGGTCTGCCAGGGATCGTTTAGACCACATAAATGTTTTGGAGTTGCGTGCTGTCCATTTGGCTCTCAGGAGTTTTCTGTCACATCTGAGAGGGAAACATATTCGGTCGGATAAACACCGTTTATCACATCAACCATCAGGGGGGCATCAGATCAGCACGACTTCTCAGGGTGTCTCGAGACCTGTTGACTGGGCTGCGTCTCGTCTGTCCACACTGAGAGCAGTGTATTTACGGGGAGCTGGCAGTCAAGTGGCGGATTATCTTTCCCGGAGGGAACCTCCTCCAGGAGAATGGCGTCTCCACACAGAGGAGGTGCACAGGATCTGGAAACTGTTTGGGCGGGCAGAGGTGGATCTGTTCGCCTCAAAGGAGTCGACCCACTGTCCTCTATGGTTCTCCCTCATGAGGGAGCCAGGTTCTCTGGGACAAGATGCACTGGCACACACTTGGCCCCAGTGCCTCCTCTATGCTTTTCCCCCTCTTCCTCTGATTTGGCCAACCCTACAGAGGGTTCTCCAGGAAGGCCACAGACTGTTGTTGGTCGCCCCATACTAGCCAGCATGAACGTGGTTTCCGTTGTTGTACAGTCTCCCGTGGCATCTCCCGGCCAGGAGAGATCTGCTGTCTCAGTTGGGGGATCAAGTACGGCATCCCAGTCCTCAAAGCCTCCAACTGTGGGTATGGCCGTTGGCGCACCGGAGCTGCGGCTGGCCGGTCTCACTGATCGTGTTCAACGAACACTGTTGAATGCCAGAGTGGCCTCCACTCGTCGGCAGTATAGGAACAGGTGGAAGTTGTTTTCTCACTGGTGTTCTGCCCGCGGTGAGGATCCTGTGTCTTGTTCGGTGCCTGTTATCCTGGAGTTCCTCCAGTCTCTCCTGGATAATGGACGGTCTCCATCCACTCTTAAGGTGTATGTTGCTGCTATATCCTGTCATCATGGTTTTGTTGGAAGCTGTACAGTTGGGGGCCATAACTTAGTTTCTCTTTTTCTATGGGGTGTTCGCAGGTTGCACCCACCAACTACACCACAAGCTGCAGTGTGGGACTTGTCATTAGTCTTGGAGTCTCTGTGTGGCCCTCCATTTGACCTTTGGCACAGGCGGACCTCAAGTGGCTTTCATGTAAGACTGCTTTTTTATTGGCTATTGTGTCAGCAAAACGGGTCAGTGAGTTACATGCCCTTTCTGTCAGCCCTTCCTGTCTCAGGTGGAGTCTGGATGGTTCTGGTGTCACTCTGTGGCCAAACACAGCATTTATGCCGAAAGTGTTGTCCAGTTTTCATTATAATGAGCCTTTGAGTTTGGCTCGGTTTGAGCTCCGGCTTGGAGAGGGCAGGAACAAGCTACAGTTGTTGTGCCCGGTCCGGGCACTGAAAACCTATATCGCAGTCCTGGCAGGTATAAGGAGTTCAGACCAACTGTTCTCGTGTTACGGGGGTGCTAAGAAGGGCTGTCCTCTTTCCAGACACCGCCTTTCACACTGGGTTGTTGAGACCATTCACTATGCCTACAACATTGTGGGCTGTGACCCTCCATCTAGTGGTTCACCGTGATTCTTCATGAATCTCTGGGCTCTTCTCAGTGAGGTATGTGCTCAGGATTCTTCGTGACATAGCTGGTATTAGTCATTCAGTGCTTTCAGCACCACCCTCTGGCGATCAGGAGGAATGAAATAGAACAAAAGTTACATATGTAACTACGGTTCTATGAATCTCGGATGACCGCCAGAGATACTCTGTCACTCAGGATCCTTGCGTTTCCGCAAGAAGATTCTGTAGGAACAGAGTCACGGATGACGGGGAACTATATTACCTCTGGGGCGTCATCCTGGGTCACAGGTGTGACTCATTTACTATCACTACTCGAACTGCGCATGTGCGAAGGGAACATTCAGTGCTTTCAGCACCGCCCTCTGGCAGTCAGGAGGGATTTGTAGAACCGTAGTTACTTAACTTTCGTTTTCAGGCTGCATTTGAGGGCTGCATGAAATCGGACAGGCCTTGTTGCGCCGGAAGTGACGCATGCGGCTGAAAAACCAGCCTCCGGAGGCTGCAGCCCTTGAATTGGAACACGGCTGCGTGTGTGTTTTAAAACCAGGCTAATTCTGCACTTAGAATTGCCCTGCAGTAACAGTCAGTTGACTGACCTTGGATGAGACCTATGCCCTAGTTTTTATATTTTTGCCTCTAGAATCATTCACTTTTTAGAATTTTAAAGGTGCACTATGTAACTTTTCTGGTGGAGGGTCTGTTTTCATGCACAGTGTGACAGTGCTCTTGACCATAAAAGTCCCATGACCTGTGTCCTAGTTTCTGTAGTCTGCCTCTGGAATCAGTCACGTGATCCAATTTTAAAGGTACACTATGTAAATTTTCCGGTGGAGGAGCTGTCGGTCTGTGAAGAGAAAGTGGCATGCCGGGGCGGCCGCAGGTCCCCGGCGGTCGCCCCATTTAGTATTTATATGTTTTTGCCTTACGCTTGTATTTATTTATTTTGTGTATTTTCTTCCAGGAAGTGCTGCCCCTGGTCCACTGCCTAAAGGCCAGATTAGACTGTACGACATGAGGTTCTGCCCATTTGCCAAAAGAACAAGGCTGGTGCTCAACGCCAAGGGGATTAAGTATGTGATTTATTTATTTTTTTATTCTATTTATTGACTAGTATTTTAAATGATCTGTTGTTTATAAAGGCATGAAACCATGAACATCCACCTGAAGGAAAAAACAGACTGGTTTCTGGAGAAGAACCCTCTTGGACTTGAGCCTACCCTTGAGACCGAGGCCGGTGAAGTGGTGTACGAGTCTCCCATCACCTGTGACTACCTGGATGAGGTCTACCCCCAGAACAAACTGCTTCCTTCAACGCCTGTTGCAAAGGCTAAGCAGAAGATGATGCTGGAGCATTTCTCCCAGGTAAGTGTCAATGGCACGTGTCAGTCAACACTAATATTCTTACAATTCTCACCATTTTATTTTTCAACTAGTAATTTCTTATTTCTTCAAAATTATTATAGCAAAGAAAGATGGTGAAGATATTTCTGGACCGGTACCTGAACTGAAAGAAAAGTTTGATCAAATGGATAAGGTGTGCACATTTGAATACATTTAAAATCAATTATAGACATAAATGAAAATAGGCTAAAGCTTTGTGTTTGGTTAAAAAGAGGACCAAATTCTTTGGTGGCGACTCCATTACAGTGATTGATTACATGATTTGGCCGTGGTTTGAAAGACTTGAGTCCTTTGATCTGAAGCAGTAAGTTTTTTATTACCATTTTGTACAAATGTATAAAAGCCTATATTACAAATACATTACAATACATAGTACAGTGACGGTGATTACGCTGACAATATCAAAACTCATGTGCTGATATGATCATTGTATTCTGTGGCCTTGTCTTTCAGTCTCCTGAACAGCACTCCTGAGCTAAAACAGTGGTACGGCCGAATGTGGGAAGACCCTGCAGTCAAAGCTTGCGCACAGAGCACCGACACCTACAAGGCGTTTTTCTGCTTTTATTGATGGCAAACCAAACTCTGAATATGGCCTGTAAACACTGTGGTCTACTTGAAAACCCATTAATTTCTATCAGTTGTTTTTGACAGCAAGAGCCGTTTGACTTCTGCTATTTTGAATAAAAATGTTAAACACTGACCTAACTGATAATTGTCTCTAATTTGCTGTAAGGGTAGAGATGTAAGGCCTTAGTCTTAAGCCTTTTTCTTGATCACTAAAAGTGATAATGTATTGATTACTCTTATACAGTATAGCTTAGGTTTACAGTATTTCATTAAGGCTGGAAAAAGAGCAGGTCGATTAATGAAGTGCCTCTGTTCAGTTGTTGAGAATAAAAAATTAGTCTGGAGGGATGTGCTTTTGAAAACACCGGGAATCAAAAAGTCCTTCAGGAGTTTTTCATGAAGGAATTTGATTGTTGGTTGAATAATTTCAAAATAACCAAAGTTTAAGCAGGCCAAATAATTCTATATAATTACAGAATCATCCAATAACATAGAGATACTACATCTCTATGTTAAGCACCTTGAGAATACTACTGTGTAAACGAAAAAGCAGTCAGGACGAAGAAAAGTTGAGACAGTAATGCAAACCCTGTTTGAAAAAAAAGGGAGATCTCTTCTCTTTACAATATCCCATAAGAATTTGTCACCCCAGATAGCGTCAATATTTTTTCTACATTTTACTCAAAAAAAATAGTCTTTGAAATGTTTATTTGCATTAGCCTTTATTGATGAGGAGGGTCTGGCTGGATCAGAGGTGGAGGCTGGGTCATTCTCTCTCTCTCTCTCTATCCTCCGTCTCTCTCTCTCTTCTCTTCAGATCCAGCCAGACCAGCCTCCTCCATCTCTCCTCCAGCCAGACCCAGCCTCAGACCCAGGAGAGATGGAGGCTGGTCTGGCTGGATCAGAGGTGGAGGCTTGGTCTGGTAAAAGTAAGAACAACAGTTCAACAAATGAGTATGGCTATAAATGGAGTGCATTTATGGAATAGACTTGAAGATAAGTATAAAAAATGTGCAAATATTCAACTTTTTAAAAACATTTACAAAGACAACTTTTAAGAGACGTACCACCAGGAAAGCAGATATTAATGAATTGTTATTAAAAAGTTCTTATTGATAATATATTAGAAACCTGTGTGTATTTGTAATATGTATGTGTTTTGTTTTTGTTTATTTTTTTACATCTAATTTCTCTAATGTGTAAATATACCCTTTAATGTACTTAACTGTATACTGAATATCATGTACATGAAATATAAGATATGCTTCTTCCTACTCCTTTTTTGAACATTGAATGTTTTTAACAATTTTGTTCTCTTTTCTTTTTCTTTGTTAAATATACATGTTCTGAGAGTATGGAGACTATATGCTGTGCCTTCATAGTTATTTATTTATTTATTTATTTATTTATTAATGTTCAAAAATAAAAATGAACACTACTTTCATACTGCAGTAGAGTGACTTGACTGTGACTATTGCAGAGTCTGATTGGTCTGTATCATCTCACCTTTCCACTAGGAGGCAGTGACAGCCTGTATGTGCAGTACTGCAGTACTGCAGTACACATGCAGAGTCCTACAGTGACCAAAGAGGATCTCAGCAGTACTAATAAGCCTTCTCTGTGTGTTAGACGGAATCACAACTGCTCCTAACAACAGTAAAGGTCCAATATCACACAAAACTGACTCTTGTGGCTTTAAGTCATGTTATAATGTTGTTACCTCATCAAAACACACCTGGAGTTGTGTTTTGCTTCCTTTACACACATTTGATTAATCCTTTATTATTAGTCTGTCTACATCTCCAAAACCCCAAATGCTCTGTTTCACCTTGTGATGTCATGTAGTGGTACTTTTGAAGTTCACAGCTACCTTTTAGCTGTTGTTCAGGAGAGATTGAAAAATCCAGGGCTGAAATCATCCACATGATTCTAATGAAGGTGTATGGAGTTTAAAAACACAGTAGAGCACTTCCTGTATCACCGCATGACATCACAAGAGTGTTTTCTGTTTGAGAGAAGAAGTCAGCCTAAATCTGCAGGGTTTGTGTGTTAAACATGTGTGAATGAAACTCCAGGTGTGTTTGTGATGAGGAAACAACATTAGAACAGAGCAGAAAATACTTTAATATGGGCACTTTAAACCGTAGCCATGGATACTGGAGATGTATTTAGTCTAAGCTTTTCTTCTTCTTCCTTTCACATCTAGAAACTCAACCTAAACACTGAAGTGCTGTCACGATACCAAAATTTCAAACTTGATTTCAATATTGAGGAATTGACACGATACTCAATACCGATTCTGATACCAGGATGCTAATAAAGAACCCTTTTTCGTGGGGGTGCGGACTCACTGATGAGCCAGCTGGTTGTGACTTGACTTTAATCTGTTTTAGGGCTTGTTAACCATATGTGCAGATCTAACAAGCATTGACTTTCTTATTCTTATGCTTTTTTGCAGGTAGAGGACATACAAAAGACAGGCTAAATGAATTCCTGTTTGCAAATAACCCATTCTAGCCTTCTAATTTAATCATCTTTGACAACAGTTCTACAGTTTGGACTAAACTAAGACCAAAATACAATTTGCATCCTCCTTTTTGAAGTAACCTACTGCATTTTATTATTTTGAAAGCAGCAAAGTCATCGTTAATGACACTTGATTTAAATTATTTGTAAAAAAACAACAACAAACAAACAAAAAACAACAACAACAATTTGACCAGGTGTATCTTTACTTTAACTCAAGTACTTTGTACTACTCTGCACACATGTTTGCTGAGGTCTAAACTAGAGTAATATTAGTCTGTCCAGGACATTTTATCACAGAAACAAATGTAGCCTGCAACTGGGATTAAATATTATACACTGTGCACAGAGGTGGGTAGTACATTTACACTGAGTAGTACACTTACTTGAGTAACTTTTTAAAGAAGTATTTTTCTAGTATCATGCTTTTACTCCTATTTGAGTCATATTTTTATTGAAGTAACAGTACTGTTACTTGAGTAAAAGTTGTGCTTCCTCTTCCCACTGTGAGTGAGTCTAAAGTGACAAAAGCTTTATGTGGACAATATGAAATGATTTGAACATTTGTGTTTCTTTAGTCATTTAGTTTCTCATTTTGATGTCTGTTCTTTGAAAATACCAGATTTGATGCATTATTTAATGTTTTGTCCTTCACATTACATTCACTACAAATTATAACTCAGATGATACGCCCTGACAGTTACTCTTTAAGTTACTCTTACTTGCGTAGGTGTCCCAAGTACTTTTTTACTCTAACTTGAGTCAATTCTTGGACCACTACTTTGTATTTCTACTTGAGTAATGTTATTTTGAAGTAACATTGCTCTTACATGAGTACAGTTTCTGGCTCCTCTCCCCTCCTCTGATTGTGCATCACTTAAGAATTGCCTTATGAATGGTTCTTCCTAAGGATGGTCTCTTTAAAACTGCTGTAAACATGTGAAAGTGATTTGGGAACATTTAAGTTAAAGCTGAAACAGTCACAGTGTGTCAGCACATGTTTAGTTTGAGAGTGACGCCGTAGTATTTGCATAGCTCCGCCCCTCTGGACCATCCAAGTGAGTGTGACATCACCCACAGCGTTCTGCTCTAGTCAAACGAAGCTCACGAGGCTACCAGTTATGGGAACCAATTTGGAGACAGGTCCATATTTGGAATGGGAATTGATTTACGGACAAGATAATGAAATAAAAACCCCAGAATCATGTACAGCAGGTTAATACGAACATTGTAAGACCGAAATGAGGAGCCTGACAGTAACAGTTATGGAGAGGGGGGAGACAGATTTTCAATGGAAGGAGAATTGGAACTAGAGTTCTCACTTCCTATTTGGAACGCGCCGGCTAGTGGGTTAGCTATGTCCATTTACAGTCTATGGCTGTGACAGATCTGCTGGAGGAGCTGCAGTGAAGCAGGTGGATCACGTCCTTTGGTGTCCACAATCATGGATGACCTATTTTATTACACTGTAATAACACTACTAGAAACTTACACTTATGATGTAAGCTAGATTGTAGCTTTCATTTTTATTTTCACAGGGGGTGTAATTGAAACTAAATCCCTCTACCTGTGTCAAAAACGTGGAAATCTGTAGAGACAGTTTATGCACAAGGAAATACGTTTTCTGACAGTTTAAACCTTGATTTAACTAAATAAAAGTGTACTCTTGTGAAATTAAGACATATTTTGGCCATTGTTAACATATCGGTTGCTATAGGTAACAGTTTTGGAATTACATCTATGCATGTCATATCTGCTGCCCCGTCTAACCAGGAAATAAAATGATAAACTTTAAACACCAAAATTGAAAAACTAGGAAAAAAAAAAAAAAACTGGGCATATTTTCAGATCAAACTTAAAGAAGTGCACAAGTGTGTAATCTAACCTGTCACATGCACTTTAATGAGAGGGTATTACACCTCTGTCAATGCCTGGCCACTCCACACTGATCTCTCTCTGTATTTTTATACACATCAATATCAGTCTGGTCCCCACGCCCTCTGTTGTGTCTCAAGCCCGGTCAAACATGATCGACCAATCACATTTGTTTATTTCAGTGACACATGTGAAACAAAAGAGCTCATTGGTCACCATCATTTACAAATAAAATCTCATTTTCTGATGAACAGAGTTTAGTGCTTTGCTCATTGAATCTGCAGAAATCTGCCATCTTTTTCAGTTTCAGGTAAAATAATTTCCTTTATTCTTTCCCATACGGACGGACCATGTGTCCCCCTGATTGGCTAATCCGCCTGCCAATCACAGCCCTTTGAAAACGGTGAGATCACGGTATTGAAGTGTGTTTCTATGGGACATTAACTGTAACACAAAACATATTTAGATCACTGTTACCTTTTATTGTTTTGAAAATGCTATACTCACCCAAAACAACGTATTAACAAGTTTTATAAGTTTCACTTTCATTTTTGACACCCTGAGTCTCCCCTCCCTTAGTTCCCTCCCCCTTCACAGCGCTATCACAACACAATCAGCGTGCAGCTCATATCAGATTTGTCAAGTTGTGGTTTATTTATGTATTTATTTATTTCAGGGAGAGTGCATATTAAGGAACATTTCTGTGAATGTGCCAAAATTATCCAGAAAGGTTATTTTTCATCTGTAGTCCTGTGCCAGATGTTAAAGTCCGCCTAAAAAAAAGGGGGGATAAATGTATCAAATATATACAAATGTTTACACTATTTACAATACAAGACACAGATAGACAATTACACATGCAGAACACTCAGACACATATAGTGTATTGTTTTGTGTGATGTTTTTGTGTATTTATGGAGTCATGTTGGGTGACACAGGCTTGTGGCCTGAGCTTTCGGCAGGATCGTACAGCTGACCGTAAGGAGAGTTCAAATAGGGTCTTGGGGAGATTGGGGCAAGATTACTCTGTAACATACATACTCTGAATGTTTTTGAGGAGGGGACAACATTATAACATGGCAGAGAGCTCCAAAAAGAAAAAAAAAAAACAAAAAACTAGCCCCTCTTTAAGATAAACAAATAAACACAAATCTTTTCAGTGCAGTGAACTTGAATCATATTTCATAAAAAGACTGACATGAGATGAGTGACTGCTCTGCATATATTTTATTTAAATATCTTAAAGTAAACAACAACTATTTCCTTCAAAATCAATAAATAAAAATATAGCAGTGCATGGGACCAAGGTGTGGTCAAGGCACTTTAACACAGCTGTAAGAAAACAAATGTTCCTTCAGAATGGTTCTAAATGCTGCTCCCTGGAATGGTGCCTAATTAAAAGAGCCTAATTAAAATATTTCCAATTGGTGTAGACATATTAGTGGACCACTGTGCTGTCAGTGCATTTCAACACATCCTGAAAAAAACATAATATTTCCTTCCTGATGGTTCTAAATGCTGGTCCATGGTCCTTTGTTTTACTGGGATAGTCCCGCTGAGTCCCCGCTTTTACATGTTTTTGTAGGGAGGGGAAACTGGGGCACCCGGAGGAAACCAACACAGGCACGGGGAGAATATGCAAAATTCACACAGAAAGTCCCCACGCCCCCCAAAATCGAACCCAAGACCTTCTTGCTGTGAGGCGAGAGCACTAACAACCACCGTGCCACCGATTAGGGGATTAATGACGGGTGAAGGCAGATTTGGGCCTCTGGTGGAAGGCCTTCAACTCACTGTTGAGATGTTTCATAACAGCTGCTTCAAATGCTGCAGTGTCTTCTTCTCGAGCAGTCCTCAGGAGAGCCTCAGTGGAGCCATATTCCACAGCCAGATGTTTGGCTGCTGCTTTGCCTATTTTATCCAGGTCTTGTAAGCGGATTTCACCATTTCCACTGAGCTCCAGATGGTCCCGGATGTTCCTGTGCAGGTTGACGGTCATCAGACTGGTGTTATGGGGATCGTAGGATCCAGCCTTTTTAAAGACTTTTATGAGGAGAGCGCTGGTGACAAAGAAGGACACCCGGTATGGCACAGGTGGAGATGTCCTTGTCAGCATGGCAGAGGTGTCAGATGGTTTACTGCTCCTCTCAACTGTGGAGATGTTCTCAGATAGTTCACTGTTCATCTCTGGTCTAGATACCAACCTGGTGGTATCTCCAGTAATAATGTCCAGTGGATTCTGTGTCTCTCCATTGGTGCTTCCAACAGTCACAGGTATGTCACTGCTCTTGTCTTCATTGGTCAGAGTCTGAGGAGTGCAGCAGACATCTTGTGGCTCTTTGTCACATGTGGTGGTTGCTTTAGGCTCAGACCACCCCACAAAATGCCATTGTTCTCTTCAATCACCCCCATGAAAGCCAGCCTGTCCAGGATTTCAGCAGGCAGCACCTGTAGGTTAGGGTTAGGGTTAGGCTGGAGCTCTTCCTTCTTTTGGGGCGTCATTTGTTTCCACTGGGGATGTGGAATCCTGAAGGACATCATCTACCTGCTGTTTGGTGTCTCTATCTGACACCTCCTCGCTTGGTGTCTGGTACAGGGAAACATCCAGTGACATCTTCTGGACAGTTTCCTCTTGGTCATTTGCTGTTTCTCCCTGGAGGACATCAGGATTTATAGTGACACTAATTTCAGGTAAGTCTAAAGATGTGACCACATCTGTTGCAGAAGGTGTTTGTTTCTCTACCTGCAATGAAGTTTTACCCCACTCGACTGTACCATTGTCACTATAACCCTCATATTAGCCAACAAGGGCAGAAGATCTGGATGCACCTGCTGCAGCATGTCCACTGAGGATTGCGCTGTGAATCCTTGGACAGGTGTAGAAGGTTCCTCCTGTATCAGATTAGCTGCACCTTCTTCAGGAGATGTGACCTCTTCAGACAGCATTTTTGGGTCCTCTGCTCTGGGTTAGATCTCCTCTGGCTGGGTGGAATTGTTTTGAGGGATGGGGCATTCTTCTTCCTGCTCATCTTCTATGATGACGTAAGGAACTTTCAAGAATGCCTCGGGAACATTCTTGTCCTCTGAAGCTGAATGCACATTCTGCTGTATTTGCGGCGGTGTTGGTTTCGGCTCAGTGTACGTGAAGTTGTAGCCGAAGCTGTTTAGCATTTTCGTTGTGGCGTTTCTCTTGGCCAGTATCTTGCTATGGCCCAGTCCCACCATAGCTTCCCCTGCCACTTTCAGCTGGACAAAGTAGATCCAAGGTTGTGACTCTTGGTCTATATCCAGAAGCTTAACTTCTGGTGGCATCCCTCTCCAGCATGTCAGCAGTTTATCCAAAACCACTAGAGGGTCTTCATCTGGCCTGCATAGGGGCAGCTCTTTCCAGAGACCACTGTGCTTTTTCTTTTTCCTCCTCCATTCGGATGGTTCATCCACCTCGTGTGGGAGGGGCAGACTGCGCAGGTCTGGGAGAAGCTTTTGAGCTGCCAGTATGCTGTCCTCGCCCCAAGCTACTGTCTTTGCAAGGCTAGACTGCGAGTTAACGGCGCTCCAATAAACAGAACTTTTTGGTTTTTTGCTCATTTATTGGAGAATGGCAATCAACCATTGTCCTCTTTGACCAACCGTAAAACTGAAACAAAATGAAATACAAAACATCATAACTACTTAACTTTCACCAGAAACGAACATATAATATAACAAATGACAGACACATTAATGCTTTTAACACTGTACTTACGGACAAATGTAGTCCAAGGCAACACTCGTATTAAGGGAACTTAACACACGAACAACTCGGCACTACATTCAGCCATTTTTGACTCTCACGTGTAGTTTAGCAAAACAAAACAACAGCACTGCGCAACCACACGGGGGCGCTGTAAGCAAACGTAAGAATTACTAAATCAATTGAAAAACCTTACAATTTGAAATGGGCAGAACACTCCCCGTCTGGTACAATCTAAATTGTGCCACTAAAAATAACGTTACCATTAAACATTTTGAAAATAAAATAACTGTTACACAGTCTAGTTTTCATCTGGTAAAAGTAAAACCATTTCTGTAATAGGTCTCAAAAGCACTTTTACATTTCCATCTTTTACAGTTTTCACTTCTGCTTTTCTAATCTTATTGTCCTTACTCTGAATCGTTTTTATAACACGTCCCATTGACCATTCATTTCTGTGTGCTAAAGAGTCTTTCAACAACACAATGTCTCCAACATTAATATTTGCCTTCTCATCTGTCCATTTTCTCCTCTGTTGTAGAGTTGAAAGGTATTCACTTCTCCATCTTTTCCAAAAAGAGTCTGCAAGACACTGCACTTGCTTCCATTGTTTTGAATGAAGCTCCTGTGGTGCAAAACTCCCTGTTGGTGCAGATAGCGCATTTGTTTTTTGGGTCAGGAGCATTGCTGGTGTTAGAAGGATTGGATTGTCTGGGTCTGTTGACACTGGTATGAGCGGCCTTGCGTTCATTATTGCCATTACTTCTGCCATGAACGTATTTAATACTTCATGCGTCAGTTGAATGTGTGAGGCTTTTAAAAGAATACCATCCAAGATCCGTCTGACGACTCCGATGAGTCTCTCCCAGGCCCCACCCATGTGTGAGGAGTGTGGAGAGTTGAACAGCCACGTACATCCTTTTTCTTGTAGAAATGCGTTAAGTGTTGTATCTTTGTTGTTGATTTTCAGCTCGTTACATGCTCCGATGAAATTAGTACCTCTATCAGAGCGTAGTATTTGTGCTGGTCCACGGATACTGAAAAACCTTCTCAGTGCATTAATAAAACTTGATGTTGACATTGATTCTATTAGTTCTATGTGAACAGCTCTTGTGGTCATGCAAGTGAAAAGTACAGCCCAGCGCTTACTGTCTGCACTTCCTCCCCTGGTGCGGCGAGTCATAACAGACCAGGGGCCAAACACATCTAGTCCTACACTAGTGAATGGTGGCATAGCTGACAGCCTATCATCAGGTAAGTCTGCCATCTTTTGAACCTGCAGCTTACCTCTGAGCCTTTGACATGTTACACACTTGTGAATAACAGAAGATATCAGTCTTTTGCAGCCAATAATCCAAAATCCAGCTCCTCTGAGTGCTCCTTCTGTTATGTGGCGACCCTGATGTGCTATTTTATCATGGTAATATCTCACAAGAAGTACAGCTATATGGTGCCTATGTGGAATAATGAGTGGATGTTTCTCTTCTTGTGTCAGATTTGCAAGTGCTAAGCGTCCTCCTATTCTGAGGAGTCCCTCTTCATCAATGAGAGGGTTTAACTTTTTCAGACTGCTTTGTTTTGGGAGTGGTAGATTTTCTTTTATGCACCTGTACTCTTCTTTGAATGTTTCCTTTTGCACTGTGTGAATGACAAACTTTGCTGCTCTGGACAGTTCCTCTACAGTGTTGCTATCATTAAAATGCTGCCATCCTTTACACTTGACGTCCACTGTTTTCTTGTATGATGCTGCAACACGTTTCAGTGATGCAATAGTACGACACAGTCTGATCCAATGTGAAAATCTTTCAAAACGACATGACTCTATTTGGGTTGCAGAAGCTTTAGTGATAAAAGTCTTAACCTCTGGTCTAATCTCTGTGTCTGAGTCCGGTTCTATGAGATCGAAAGAGTCGGGATGTGATGCCTCTAAACCTGGCTGTGTCAGAAAGGAAGGACCACTAAACCATTTAGTATGAGGTAAAGTGGAAGCTGCAATAGGTCTGGTGGCATTGTCTGCTGGATTGTTGCTTGTAGCTACGTAATGCCATTGTGTAGGATGTGTAGTCTTCCTTATTTTTGTCACACGATTAGCTACATAAGTGTAAAACCTCTTTGTGTTGTTATGTATGTAACCAAGGACAATCTTACTATCTGTGAAAAAATGGACAGAATCTATTTCAATGTCTATTTCGTCTCTAATAAGTTCAAATATCTCTACAGCTAAAACTGCTGCACATAATTCAAGTCTTGGTACTGTGTGTGCAGGTCATGGAGCTACTTTAGACTTGGCCATAATAAAACCTGTGTGCCACTGACCTTCACTGTCGAGGGCTCTCAGATATGCTACTGCTCCAATAGCCATGGTGGACGCATCTGAGAATATGCACAGTTCTTTTTTCACTGCAGTTAATTGGGAGAATGGAAGGTAGCATCTCGGTATTTGTAGCTGCTCAAGATCTTTCAAAGAGTTTTTCCATTTGTTCCACTCATCTTCTCTCTCTGCAGGAAGTGGTTCATCCCAGTTGTTTTGCTCTGTGGTCAGTTCACGGAGAAGAGCTTTTCCTTGCATTGTAAGTGGTGACACAAAACCTAGTGGGTCGTATAAACTGTTCACAGTGGCCAGTACACCTCTCCTAGTGTATGGTTTTTGCTCTGTGCTGACATGAAATGTGAAACTGTCATTTTTTAGATTCCAGAGGACTCCTAGGCTTCTCTGCAGGGGTATGTTGTCTAACTCTAAATCCAAGTCCTTTAAATCTTTTGCTCGCTCGGCAGTAGGAAATGCTTCCACTACTTTGTGGTCATTAGAGGCTATTTTATGTAGTTTTAAATTTGATTGAGCCAACATATTTTGAGCGTTTGTCAGTATCTCAACAGCTTCCTCTGAGGTTGCTGTGGATGCAAGTCCGTCATCTACATAAAAATGTCTCATAATGAATTGTTTTGCGTCTTGTCCATGTTCATTCTCACCCTCAGCTGCAGCACGTCTCATACAATAAATCGCCACAGCTGGGGAAGGACTATTTCCAAAGACGTGGACTTTCATTCTGTAGTCTTGGATATCTTTGCTCGGATCATTGTCCTCATACCAGAGGAATCTGAGATAGTCCCTATGATCTTCTCTCACTACAAAACAATAGAACATCTGCTGCACATCAGCTGAGAATGCTACAGGCTCTTTCCTAAAACGCATAAGTACACCTAATAGCGTATTGTTGAGGTCAGGCCCACTTAGCAAAACTTTGTTAAGTGATTGTCCTTCAAACTCTGCACTTGAGTCAAATACTACCCTCAGCTGGTCAGGTTTTTGCGGATGGTACACACCAAAGGATGGTAAGTACCAATGTTCTTTGTTTGAGTTCAAAGGTGGAGCAGGCTCTGCATGGTCATTGTCCAGCATGTTTTGCATGAACTCTATGTATTGCCTTTTCATTTCAGGTTTGCGATCCAGTGTCTTTTGGAGAGACTGGAAACGTGTGAGCGCTTGCTTTCTGTTACTTGGAAGGCAAGGTCTGGGGGAGCGAAATGGCAATGGCGCCACCCAGCTGTTACTTTTGTCCTGATACACCTCTCTTCTCATTATGTCAATAAAGACCTTATCCTCTACTGACAACGCTGGTTTGTCATCATCTTTCGTTTTATCAAAAACAGTTTGTCCTAGATGATCAGCATGTCCATTTACGTCATTTTGGGGGTCAAGTGCTGAAGTGGAATTGGATTGAGAAATATAACCACTTGACTCTTTAATTTGAAATGTGTTTGGACATGGGCTCAAATAAGAAGCTCGCCCATTCTCGAGAACATGTGTTTTCATAACATTCACATTTGGGGGTTTGGGGGTTTTCCCCAGACAGGCTTCGCCCACTATAACCCACCCTAAGTCCAGACGCTGTGCATAGGGCAAACTGTGGGGGCCATTAATTCTCTCTCTGACTTTATGCACTTGTATAATATCTCGTCCTAAGAGCAGTAGGATAGGAACATGCTCTTCTACAGGAGGTATTTTGTCAGCTACCTTCTGGAGGTGTGGGAACTGCATCGCCACTTTTGGAGATGGAATCTCTTTTCTATTGTCCGGAATCATGTCACACTCGATCAAGTTTGGCAGTAGGAGTTTAACTTTGCCATCAACTGACTCAATCATAAAGTTTACTGCTGTCCTGCCAACATTATCTGACAGTCCTGAGCATGTTCTGAGTGTGTACATGTCAGACTGAGTCTGAATGTTGAAGAGCTCAAAAAACTGTGACTTTGCAAGTGACTTGTTACTTTGTTCATCAAGTACTGCGTACACTTTCTTGGCTTGTTCTCTTTTGCCTGCAGGATAGATTAATACTGGACTAATCTTGGAGCATGAGTGGGGACTATTTGCATCTCCACATATCTCAGTGCATTTAGAGACTACAGAGACACTTGTACTATCCTGTGTCTCCCCGCCATCATCTCTATCTGGCTCAGCACTCTCGGTTGGTACAGGAGGTGAACCTGGGTGTAATGCTGTCAAATGTCTGTCACTACCACAGTCCATGCACTTTATTTGTACTTTACAGTCTTTTGCTATATGCTGAATAGAGCCGCAGCATCTAAAACAGATCCTATTGTCTTTTAGAAATGATTTGCGCTCATCTATTGGTTTGGCTCTAAAAGTTTTGCACTTTTTGAGAGGATGGGGTTTTTTGTGTATTGGACAGAGTTTATCAGGACTTTCTGTCAGCTTACTGTAACTATTTTGTACCGAATTAGAATTTGTTGGAATATCTGTTTTGTGCACACTTATTACTTGCCTGTTGTTGCCTCTGAAGCTTTTCTCATTTTTATAGCTTGTGCTGACAGGTGTGATGACAAAGCTTGGATCGTTTCTTATCTTTGCCTGTTGTCTCACGTAGCTGGAGAAGACATTGAAAGGGGGAAAGGCAACTTTGTGTTCCTCCTTGTATCTGGCTCCTGTCACAATCCACTTTTCCTGTAAACCGTAAGGTAGCTTTTCCACGATGGGGTTTACTCCACGAGCTGTGTCCATATATGAAAGTCCTGGTAAATATCCACCATCTTTGGCACATTCTATTTCCTGTAAAATGTCGCCCAGCTCTCTTAACTTCACATTGTCTTTATTATTGAGTTTAGGAAACTGTTCAAGCTTATTTAGCAGTGCATTTTCCACTACTTCAGGAGACCCGTAACTTTCCTCAAGTCTTTCCCACACAAGTCTTAGAGCTGCTGTTGGGTTGAAAACATGTACTGAGCGTATTCTTTTTGCTTGCTGACTAGATTCAACTCCAAGCCACTTTATAATCAGATCTAGCTCTTCTTGGGCTGTAACATTCAAGTCTTTAATGGCATTTTGAAATGACGCCTTCCACGCCCAGTAGTTCTCTGGGTGTTCATCAAACTGCATAAGTCCTGTGCTCAGCATCTCTCTGCGTGTCAGGTACCTGGTGATGTCTTGGACACCCTGGATCTCTGGTGGTGCATGTTTGGTGTTGTACGTATACAGTTTAGGGGGATTCAAAGTCTCCGAGTGACATGCTTTTTCTTCAGCTTTAATGTGCACATTACTTTGTGTACTTTTATTATCCATAGCCATTTCACATTGTTCACGTGCTGCTTTATGACAGGCTTGTGGATCCACAGTGAATGTAAATCCCTCAAAGCAGTGATCTGAGTGTTTTTGTACATACTCTGCTGTGCGTTGTATTGGATTGGCAGGTGGATCTACCAAGGCTTGGCTTAGCTCATTTCTAGCAGGTTCTTGTTCCTCTTCGTATGCAGCAGCCTCTGCCTCAGCAACAGCAGCCTCCTTTTCACAGCTTAAGATGTGTAGATTAGCCTCAAGATCAGCTTTCTGTTTCATTATTGCTGCTTCTTTCACAGAAAAAGCGAGTCGTGTACGTGCAGCATCTGCATTTGCCCGTGCCTTTAGTGCTGCCAAGCTGGCTGAAGAATGTCTGGACGAGCGTGTGGATGCATGTGAACTTATAGACTTAGCCTGTGTGTCCACGTTACCCGTGTTGCTCTTGTTCTTTGCTTTATACACGCTCTCTGCGTCTTCCACACTGTCTTTTTGTTTAGACTCTTGTAAGTCTGGCTTTACTGTACCAGAATCTTCATCTTGTGAAGAGCTCAGAAGATACTGTCGTCCTGATCGTAGGCTCATGGTTGGTTCGCTGTGTGTATTCCCTTGTGGTGGTTGTGCCCACTGCGCAGTTGTCCTTTTACTATGCTGTCCTCGCCCCAAGCTACTGTCTTTGCAAGGCTAGACTGCGAGTTAACGGCGCTCCAATAAACAGAACTTTTTGGTTTTTTGCTCATTTATTGGAGAATGGCAATCAACCATTGTCCTCTTTGACCAACCGTAAAACTGAAACAAAATGAAATACAAAACATCATAACTACTTAACTTTCACCAGAAACGAACATATAATATAACAAATGACAGACACATTAATGCTTTTAACACTGTACTTACGGACAAATGTAGTCCAAGGCAACACTCGTATTAAGGGAACTTAACACACGAACAACTCGGCACTACATTCAGCCATTTTTGACTCTCACGTGTAGTTTAGCAAAACAAAACAACAGCACTGCGCAACCACACGGGGGTGCTGTAAGCAAACGTAAGAATTACTAAATCAATTGAAAAACCTTACAATTTGAAATGGGCAGAACAGCCAGGATTTTGGTTTTGGATCTGGTCGGTCCTTGGGCGACTGCCTCGAAATTCGACAGTGAAACAAAAAGTGAAGATGCCCTAATGGATTGGGCCCTCTCTGTCCACCTCAATGAGCTTGGCTGGTAAGCCGTGTTTCTTTGCCAGCTCAAAGACCTCACAGACCTCGTTTTTGTAGTCCACGTTAATCTTTTTCTGTAACGATGCGGCGGATAATTGTGGACATTGGGGCCATTTTTGTATATATACTTGTCGTAATAACAGTACTGACTATACTTGTATAGTGTATACTGTTGTAGTTCAACTGTACTTGTGTAGGTAATCTGTACTTGTAGCTCAACTGTAAAATGCATCTGCTCTTTCTCAGAAGATTTGACTGAATGAGGAGTTAAGTGAACATTGTCACACCCACAAGCTTGGTTATGATAAATGGATGGAGCTGAACTTATTCCAAAAGGAAGCCTATTGTAGACAAACAATCCCTTATGTGTGTTGATGGTTGTATACTTTTTAGAGTCCTCCTCTAACAACACTTGCTGATATGCTGCTGCAAAATCTATTTTTGAAAAGATCTTTCCTCCACTAAGGGTTGCAAGTAGCTCCTCCAAGCGTGGCAATGGGTAGGTATCAGTCTCAATGGCTTGGTTTATGGACACTCTGTAGTCTCCGCATAAGCGTAGTGATGTGTCTCTTTTTTGCACTGGCACTATTGGTGCTGCCCAGTCACTGTGTTTGACTGGTGATATGATTTTTGCTTCTTCCAGCCTTTTTAGTTCACTTTCCACTTTTTCTTTCATTGCAAAAGGAAGAGGTCTGTGTTTGCAAAACTTGGGCGGTACTTCTGGCTTTACAGTGATGTTTGCTTTAATGCCCTTCAGAGTGCCCAGCTCATCTTTGAACACTTCACTGTATTTGTCAATTAGGTCTTTGATGGTTTGGGGTTTTGTCACATTCACACATTTGATCATTTTCCAGTTGAGTTTTAGCTGTCTCAACCAGTTTCTGCCACAGAGCAATGCTCCACGTCCCTTGACTACTAATAATAGCAGTTCACGAGCTTCATCCTCATACTTCACATTTGCAACAAGCTGTCCCATTACTTTAGTGTGTCCACCATTGTAAGCCTTGAGCGTCACTTTAGCTGGTTTTAAAGGCAGGTGTGAGAACTTCTTCCAGTATTTTGCTTGTGAAATGACACTCCTTGCCGCTCCAGTGTCTATTTCCATCTCCATATCAACATTGTCAATAGAGAATGTAGCTTTGTACATCTCATCATTCTCACTATTCACTGTCATGATGGCAAACTCCTCTGGTTCTGAATCCTCTTTGGCAGTCATGTACTTTGTGTCTTTACTCTGGGGTCTCTTGTAGGACATTGGATGTGAATGACTTGACTGTGTTTTGGTGCGACATGCCTTTTTCAGATGTCCTATTTTTCCACAGTTATGGCATTTAGTCTCTTTGAAGTGGCATTCATTTGCATTGTGATTTCTCCCTTTGCACCGATAGCACATTTTATTTTTCTCCGGTCTCACTTTGTGGATCGTAGCTGCACCGGCAAGTTCGCTTTCAGCGCCTCTCAGCTGTCGTGTGTCTCGGTCAGCGGTCTCCATGTTGAGTGCGATCTCAAAAGCCTTTGCAAATGTGAGTTTATCTTCCGAGAGCAATCTCCGCTGGCACGTTTCGTCTTTAATCCCACTGACGAACCTGTCTCGCAGTGCCGAATCCAGACCCGTGCCAAACTCACAGTTAGCTGCATGTTGTTTTAGCTCTGCAACGTATTGGGCAATCGTCTGATTGGGCTTTTGGTTGCACTTGTTAAAACGGAATCTTTCAGCAACTAAAATGGGCTTTGGCTCAAAATGGTCTTGCAAAATCTTGACTATTTCTTCAAAAGTCTTATGTTTGGGTTTTTCTGGCTGTACCAAGTTTCTCAAAAGTCCGTATGTAGTCGCGCCCATCACGCTTAGCAAAACGGCTACATACTTCTCCTCCTCGACGTAGTTAGCATCAAAAAACTATTCCAGCCGCTCGATGTACGCGGTCCATGGCTCATTTTCCGGCTTAAACTCATCAAGGTTGCCAATGTGGGCCACTGTACTCACTAGTACCGACACCGTGTGTCTCTGCCCCTCCGCAAATTATCGTCATCGCCAATTGTAGTGTATTTTAATGAAACTCGGAGAGTTGTTAACGTTAGGCGAACTTAAACAGCGCCATCTTTACTGTTTACATGTGTAGAGCATGGAGGAACAAGCACATGCACAGCAGTGCAACAACAGATTGTACCAACATAAATGAGGGTAAATACACCACAATAAGATTCTACCTATGTACTCATACTTATAGGGAACTGGACTTTTTTTAATTATAATGTTCCCATTACACTTTGCTATATTTAAGATGCTACAGGCTTTTTACACCATATGTGGCAGCAAATGTGGCAGATCTTCCAGAGGAAAAACTGTGAGAGAATTTCGTCACCAACCAAAACATCAGAGTGGAGTAAGAACGAGGCCTTTCTTGTTGTGTTCACCTGCTTCCCCCTGGATACTGTTGTGATGCTGCAGAACACAGAGGAGGAACACTTTTGGCTCTTCCACAGGATCTACTGACCCTACCTAGCCAGTCCTCCTGTTAAACTGCACTGAGACTTTGACTGAGATATATATATATATATATATATATATATATATATATATATATATATATATATATATATATATATAGAGAGAGAGAGAGAGAGAGAGAGAGAGAGAGAGAGAGATAGATATGTGGCATGTCCGGGTCCACCTTACCTGGGAGGTGATTGGTGGGTGTCACCGAGCAGTGCCCATAAAGCCTTGCGGGTGCGGCGCGCGCGACCATACGACTCTGATTTGGTGTGGCGGAGGCAGCGTTTGGCGACTGGCTATTTCTTTGTTTGGAGCACGTTTGAGTGTCTGAGCACGGCGGTTCGGCTCGCGCTGTGGGTTCAGGACGCCTCGCTTGGGGTAAGTCACCCGTTGTCCTGCCTCTCATTCTTGGCTTTATGCCAACGCTGACTCTAAAAACTCTTTGACTCAGATCCTGAGCTGCAGCAGGAACACGCTGCCAATCAACTTGGCGTTTCCCCTCCTCCTGCTGGCCGTGAGCGCGTGCCTTTTACCGGGAGGCACGGTCTTCTGCGTGCGGTCCAGAGCACGGGCCGACGCCCCAGAAGGGAGCCGTTGTTTTTGTCCACTGACTGTCCATTAAAAAGTTAAAGGTCCCACTCCTTCAAACAATTGAGTGCACGCGCCCGGAGCCAGCAGCGTTTGGAGCCCACTGGCTTCTGCCAGAGCGCGCTGCAGCTGTGGGGCGTTCAGGTGCGCTCTGTTAAATCAGTGCTCCTGTTTTACACAGGAATGGACATTTAAGTTATTGTGGTCTCAGCAACAAGGACAATTTATGAGCTGTTTAATTTCTCTTATTTTACTTTAATAGGTTAATTTCATTAAGTTTGGTGAGTTACAATTTATTCATTTTTGCTGTTTTATTAAATTTGAGTTGCTTTTGCTTGTATTTATAATTTGTTGCTGCATGTGTTGCCTGGTTTATTTTGAATTCGCATGGCTTATTATTTTTGAGTTCCATTCATTTGCATGGCTTTGTGTTTTTGCATTGTTAATAATTTGCCTGTTTAATTTGGTTCAGTATTATTTACAGCTATTTCATTGCTTAAATTGACTGCTTGCTGTGAGTTTAATGTTTTTAACATTTTCTATTCATTCCTATAGGCCTATAGTATTTTAAATGACTGACAAAATAAAATAATTTCGTACTTTTCTAAACTTTGACTCACGTCTCGTGTCCAATGACTTGTGCGGCCTTAAAGTGGAATCTGTGTATTGGTCCCGAGGCCATCTCCTCGGGTGGCGTTGTTGCGAACCTAGTCTTTCATCCAAATTATTTCTATCTACACCCCTCACGCCACAGCTATATAGGTCTTTAATTTGTGAAGATTATAATTTCTTCTACTCCTTCCACTTCCACTATGCTATTGCTATGCTATGCACTATGCTATTATAATATATTGTGATATGTGAACTACTGTGAACTACTGTGTCCCAAATCATTTCCCTTGTGGCTCAATAAAGTTTTTCTAGTCTGTCTACTACTACTAGTACTAGAACTGCTACTATAATACTCCTGTTTAGTGGAAGAGTGCCAGCAAGTCACATTCCTGGTGCATCGATCCGTCTGTCTTTGCATTACATTGAGGCCAGTGCTCCCTATTCTTTAATGTCAATATTTATAGAAGAGATTTTCCAAGTAAAGGTGATGTGGAGAAGGTCACTCAATAGGCATATATTCTGTTCATTTCATGTTTTAGTACATACGTTGTTAAATGCATTGTGATCAGAAACCTCCCAAAAAAAATCACAAATGTTTAACCTTTGTCAGGGACTGGGTCCACAAATGATCATATTAAAGGCACTGCACCTGTCCTTTCCTAAACGAATATGTTCCTCACTTCCACGGTGGTTGGTCTCTCTCACCCTCATCCAGCTTGGGCCCTCTGCACTTTTCTGGACTGAGATGTCTGATGTTTTTCCTGGTATCTGCTGTAGCCACTCTTCCAGTTTGGGGGTTACAGCCGCGAGTGCTCCGATCACCACGGACACCACTGATGATTCAAGATTCAATTATTTATTGTCATTGTCACAAAAGAACAACGAAATTACGTTTGGAGCATCCACATACGTAATTAATAAAGTGCAAAGTTGGTAAAGTGCAAACCCGAGTGAAATAAATAACCCCTAAATAACCCCAGTGTAAACATTTAGCACAGTTTGTCATCAGTACAGCAACAACAGTATTGGCAGCAGCATCAGGGCATGTTATTGATAAAGTGCATTAGAGAGCAGGGACATTCAGACAGATACATGAGAATAATGACAGTATGCAGCAATGCAAAACCAGTTCAGTGCTATTGATTGATTGGTGGGTGTGTGTGGTTATTGTCCATGGGAGGGGGGCAGACAAATGCATGAGAATAATGACAGTATGCAACAATGCAAAACCAGTTCAGTGCTATTGACTGGTGAGTGGTTATTGGTTATTGTCCATGGGAGGGGGGCAGAAAGAGGATGGGGGCAGTGTTCAGAAGTCTCACAGCTTGAGGGTACAGGCTGTTGGCCAGTCTGGATGTTCTGGCTTTTATGGCTCTGTACCTTCTTCCTGAGGGCAGCAGGTGGAAAAGATGATGAGCAGGGTGGTGCTGGTCCCGCAGGATGTTGTGCACTCTTTTCAGACAGCGAGTGGGGTAGATGGTACTGATCTCCGGGAGAGTCGTGCCAATGATTCTCCCCGCCGCTTTCACTACCCACTGGAGTGCCTGCTGGTCAGTCTTAGTGCAGCTGGAGAACCACACTAAAAATCCATATGTCAGCACACTACTGATGGCACAGTTGTAAAAGTTCACCATCAGGTGTCTGGGGATACGAGTGCTCCTCAGCTTCCTCAGATAGTAGAGGCATTGTTGGGCTTTTCCCACGGCTGAGGCAATGTGAGTGCCCCAGGACAAGTCCTCTGTCACTGTCACCCCCAGGAACTTAAAACTGCTCACCCTCTCCACCACGTCGGTGCCAATAAAGAGTGGTAGGTGGTCATACTGTCCTTTTTTATGGAAATCCACAACTATTTCCTTGGTCTTTTTGGTGTTTAGAGCCAAGTTGTTGTTACGGCACCAAGACACCAGGTGTTGCACCTCAGTCCTGTAGTATTCCTCATTGTCATTAGTGATAAGTCCGAGCACTGTGGTGTCATCGGCGAATTTGACAATGAGATTGGATGGGGAGGTGGCAGAACAGTTGTGGGTGAACAGAGTGTACAGCAGGGGGCTCAAAACACACCCTTGAGGGGCCCCGGTGTTGATGACAAGGGTGGAGGAGGTGTTTTTCCCCACTCTGACACTCTGTGTACGATTAGTTAAAAAGTCCACAATCCAATTGCACAGGGTGGTGTTAAGTCCTAGCTGATCGAGTTTGGACCGCAGTTTAAACGGCCGGATGGTATTAAAGGCCGAACTGTAGTCCACAAAGAGGAGCCGCGCATAGCTGTTCTTATGCTCCAGGTGCTCCAGTAATGCGTGCAGCACTGTGGCAATGGCATCCTCTGTTGAGCGGTTCTCCCTGTAGGCGAATTAGTGTGGGTCCATTGATGGTGATATTACAGCTTTAATGTGTTTAATAACCAGTCTCTCCAGGCATTTGGCAGGAATGGAGGTGAGTGCCACAGGTCTGCAGTCGTTAAGACATGTGACGTTTGACTGTTTAGGGAGGGGAATAATTGTGGCGGCCTTGAAGCAGGCCGGGACCAGAGCACAGGACAGCGAGGTGTTGTAAATAGAGGTGAATACGTCTGCCAGCTCTGCAGCACAGTCTTTAAGTACACGGCCCAGCACTCCGTCTGGTCCGGCTGCTTTCCTGATGTTGATGCCTTGGAAGGCACGTCTCAACTCGTGTGTGCTCAGAACTGGAGCAGGATCTGTAGAGGGGAGAGGGGGCAGGGCAGGGTCAGTGTTGTCCCTATCAAAATGCCTTCACCTTCCAGGCCTTCTCCAGGTCTTCCTTGAGCCCCTGGTATTTCTCTAGTTTCTCATGTTCCTTTTTCCTGATATTACTCTTTTATTATTATTATTATTATTATTATTATTATTATTATTATTATTATTATTATTATTATTATTATTATTGCAATGTCCACCACCACGACTTTGTTCTGTTGCTTATCCACCACCACTATGTCTGGTTGGTTTGCCATCACCATTCTGTCTGTATGTGGAAGTCCCACAGGATCTTGGCTCGCTCATTCTCCGCAACCTTCCGAGGTGTTTCCCACCTTGACCTTGGGGTCTCCAGCCTGTACTCTGCACAGATGTTTCTGTACACTATGCCCGCCACTCGGTTGTGTCGCTCCATGTATGCTTTCCCTGCCAGCATCTTAAACCCTGCAGTTATGTGCTGGACTGTCTCAGGAGCCTCTTTGCACAGCTTACACCTTGGGTCTTGTCTGGTGTGGTAGATCTGGGCATCTATTGCTCGGATACTTAAGGTCTGCTCCTGTGCAGCCAGGATGAGGGCCTCTGTGCTGTCCTTCAGACCAGCCCTATCCATTCATTAGTAGGATTTCTTGATATCAGCCACTTCAGTTATGTTTCGGTGGTATGCCCCATGTAGAGGCTTGTCCTGCCATGCCATCCAGCACCTCTTCCTCTGAGCTCCACTGTTTGAGACATTCCCTGAGCACATCATCTGTCGGGGCCTTGTCCTTGATGTACTTATGGATTTTGGATGTTACATCCTGGACAGTGGTTCCCACACTCACTAGTCCTCGGCCTCCTTACTTCCGGCTCACATACAGTCTCAGGGTGCTGGATTTGGGATGGAACCCTCCATGCATGGTCAGGAGTTTTCGTGTCTTAACGTTTGTGGTCTGTATCTCCTCCTTTGGCCAGCTTATGATTCCTGCTGGGTATCTGATCACTGGCAGGACGTAGCTGTTTCTTGCCTGTGCTGAAGGGTACTTTAAAATAACTACTAACTACTAGAAGAAACTAGAAGAGTAACTGTCAAGAGATAAGAGCCGATTTGAAGAATGCACAAAATCTGGTACTTTCAAAGGACGGACCCCAAAATGAGACAAACTAAATCATATGTGAAGGAACGCTGCAAGAAATATAAATGTTCAAATCATTTCATATTGTCAGATTAACCTTTTGTCACATGTACACTGTTCACAGTGGGAAGAGGAAGCACAACTTTTCCTCAAGAGTACAATTTGTTTCAACTGTTACTCAAGTAATATACAGATACAAAAGCTACCGATAAAAAGTACAGTATAGTGTATAGAGGTGCAGGTGCAGGTGAAGGGACCATGGAGGATGTGTGACATACTACACAGCACACTGTACATGTACCTGCTGATAGTGGCACAGGGTGGGACTCAGTATGGCACGTGACAGGGCAATGTGCGCCAACCACCAACCTGAGTCATGTGTACAGGGAGCTCACATCATGAACAGAAGATGGACACAGGGTGGAGAGACACAAATCTCTAGTAAGTCTCAAGTCTTTAGCCTCAAGTTCAAGTCAAGTCCCAAATCAAAGAAGTCCAAGTCAAGTCTTCAAAGGGGCCATATTACACTGTTTTCTAATGTATGTTATAGTGTTGTTTCCTTATCACAAACAGACCTGGAGTTGTGTTTTGTTTCATTCTCATATATTTAACACACAAACCCTGCAGATTTATTCTTTGGAAATGTAGACAGACTGATAATAAAGGGTTACTCAAACATGTGGAAATGAAACAACACATGAGTCCAGGTATGATTTTGCTGAGGTAACAGCATTATAACATGGCTTAAATCTTACAAGAGTTGCGCAAATGACCCAAAACAGCTTGTATTTTTCCAATGTGTATGATTTGTGAACCATAACATTATCAAAATGACAATTTGCTCCAATGTTGTAATTGTGCATATCTCCAAAACAACAGCTCATTTTTCATCATACCTCCCACTTTTCCGAGGTAAAATAAGACCTAATCAAATATAGACCTGTGCCCTGCTCTCCATCTCCAGCACAGCTACAGTCTACAAACATTAAAGGATTCCACTTCTTATTCAAATTGTTGTGACAAAAATACAACACATTCATTTCATTCATAATAAATGCCTGTCTCTCTTGAAGAAGCTCATTAGATTAATCTGACATGAACATGTTGCTAAAATTGTCTGTTAATTATGTTTTACTTACGATTATATTGGGACCTGATCATAAGTATTGATTAAACAAATAATCTTGCCATGTTACCTATAGCAACTATAATGTAAACAAGGCCTAAAAGATGTCTAGTTTATACAATAGTTTTGAATAATAATAATAAAAAAAATAGATAACAACACCTTTGTGCCACCAACATGCGTAAACTGTCTTTGCATTTTGGATGGAGATTTCCGTGTCAGTGACATAGACAAGGGAGGGATTCTATTTTAGAACTCACCATGACTTCCTGTATTTTTGTGCTTTTTTTTGCAACTTTTTTCTACAAACTGCCACTCATCTGATGTAAACTATGATAAATATTTAGCACAGGTACTATCCCACCTAACCAGATCAGAATAAGAAAACCTTGAAAACCCTTGGCATGCACTTTCATTTGAGAATGAGCAGTGGGGCAGGTGGAAGTCTACAAAGTCTAGTCTGCAGTGATAGTACATGACATATGTGTAGTGTGGTGTGCTGGAGCAGACCTGTGTACACTGTGTTCTGGTACAGAGTCGTAGGAACGTTTACGGCAAACTCCCACACTGTCTGCATGCAAAAGTAGGGTTAAGGTTAAAGTGGTATTCACGTTTTTTCTAATTCTGACTTGGTTTGATGGGATAGTACATGTGGTCAATATTTATAATAGTTTTACATCAGTTAAGGCCCTGTGCCCAATTTTTTCTAATGTATTTGATTTCGGTTACATTCTGCTATTCCAACACACCGCTATTTAGACATTGACATCTAACTGTTGGAGTAGCGGCAAAAACATTATTTTTCAAGCGTCCCACTACTTCAACATTTTTTTTTTTCATTGTGCATTACTATTTTTCAAACCTTCCACTTTTCCAACATGAATATATTAATGTGATAGCCTATTATACTTCTCCCATATATCATAAGATGCTTGGGCCAATGCAAAGCACTTCGGCCTCATAGTACAGATATATTGTATAAGTCCACTATGTTCTGTCTGCATCTATTTATAAGAAGTTTTGGTGACACTTTATTTTAGGGACCACATATTAATTGCTAACTAAGTGGTAATTGGTATGCTAATTAGCTATTAGTTGGTATTTATCAAACACTTCTTGATGCTTATTAAGATTTCAGTGTATGTACAAAAGCATCTATTGTAATCCCCACTACTTTAATGGGAAGGAAATAGTTAATGGTATAGTACTTCCAAATACGCCCTTAGATAAAAATACTAGTAGTTTAGAAATACTACTAAAATGTAATTAAGCACTTATAAAGTGTTAACATAATCATTTGTCAAATCATAACTACTGGGTCAATTCTTTTTATGGTATGGAATGTCCAAGAAAGATGTTATTTTTGCAGCCCGTGCCCAACCAGGAAATAAAATAATAAACTTAATAAAAATTTGAAAAAAAAAAAAAAAAGAGAAAAAACTAGACAAGATTTAGATTTTAAATCTTACATATGTTCCGGGCATGTCCCAGTGGGTGGAGGCCCCGGGGAAGACCCAGGACATGTCTCTTTGTCAACCTTGGAACGCCTTGGAGTCCCACTGGAGGAAGTATCTGGGGTGAGGGAAGTCTGGGGGTCCCTGTTTAGACTGCTTTCCCCATGACTTGTTGCCCCTGGATAAGTGGAAGAAGATGGATGGATCTTAAATTTAAAGATGTTAACTATGTTCTAGCCAAATGAGTAATTAAGCACTTCAAATTTAAAAGTGCTGTACCAGATTTTTGCGGCCTTAAAGTGTGTAAACAAAACTAGTTCATTTTAAACAGTCTGGAGTGGTCCAAAATTATTCCTCACCTTATGCATTCTGAGCATCCTACAAGGATGCTTTCAAAGACCAGAGCACAGTTTTGCGGTGATGGTAAATCAATAACATGCATTTCCTCATTATCAAACAATAAAATGCTTTATAATTAGATGCAAACAGCAGTGGACTTATTTTAACCCCAAGAGCTGTTTATACAATATACTGCCAAAAGTATTCACTAACCCATCCAAATAATGGAAATCAGGTGTTTCAATCACTTCCATGGCCACAGGTGAATAAAATCAAGCACCTAGTCCTGCAGACTGTTTCTACAAACATTTGTGAAAGAATGAGTTGCTCTCAGGAGCTCAGTGAATTCCAGCGTGGCACTGTGATAGGATACCACCTGTGCGACAAGTCCAGTCGTGAAATTTCCTCACTCCTAAATATTCCACAGTCAATTGTCAATGGTATTATAACAAAGTGGAAGTGATTGGGAACGACAGCAACTCAGCCATGAAGTGGTAGGCCATGTAAACTTCATGTGGCCTACAGATTAGCTCAAGAACAGTGTGTAGAGAGTTCATGGAATGGGTTTCCATGGCCGAGCAGCTGCATTCAAGCCATACATCACCAAGTGCAATGCAAAGCGTTGGATGCAGTGGTGTAAAGCGCCGCCACTGGACTCTAGAGCAGTGGAGACGCGTTCCCTGGAGTGACGAATCGTGCTTCTCCATCTGGCAATCTGATGGATGAGTCTGGGTTTGGCAGTTGCTACGAGAACGGTACTTGTCTGACTGCATTGTGCCAAGTGTAAAGTTTGGTGGAGGGGGGATTATGGTGTGGGGTTGTTTTTCAGGAGCTGGGCTTGGGCCCTTAGTTCCAATGAAAACTGGAGAGGAACTTGACTGGCCTGCACAAAGTCCTGATCTCAACCCAACAGAACACTTTTGGGATGAATTAGAGTGGAGACTGAGAGCCAGGCCTTCTCGTCCAACATCAGTGTGTGACCTCACAAATGCGCTTGGAAGAGTGGTCAAAAATTCCCAATAAACACACTCCTAAACCTTGTGGACAGCCTTCCCAGAAGAGTTGAAGCTGTTATAGCTGCAAAGGACCGACGTCATATTAAACCCTATGGATTAAGAATGGGATGTAACTGAAGCTTATATGCGAGTCAAGTCAGTGAGCGAATACTTTTGGCAATATAGTGTATCTGAACTGGGGCAAGACACGTTTTACTGAAATACATGGAAACATATCTGGTACACAGCCTTTAATCACAGAAATATCCACATTTTATGCATTCTGTAGTGTTCCATGTTAAACTTTGATCCAGACTAATGTACTTTTATTAGCTGCAGATAGGGCCTAATCACAGCTTTATGACTCTGGCCATAACTGCGTTGTGTCTGCCTGACTGTTTGCGGCGGGTGAAGAACAGGTCACTGCTCCGGTCAAATGATCCCTTATGTCATCTTTAACTGTGTCTTTAACTATGTCTCTTCAATACTGAAAATCCACACACTTAAGTAATATAGTTGGACAGATAAGACACACATTCAATATAATGAGTGTTGTATCTCGCAGATTTTGTTACTATGGATTTAGTTCCTGTAAATCATGACTCACAGCTCATTTGACATATGACCCACTGAAAAATCCATACATCTGTAGAGTTAACAAGATGTGAATATCTCTGTCTTTGTTCTGCGGTTGTAAGTCAACACACAACTGTCATTCAAGTCCAGGCATTTTTAGTTTCTGTGGTTGCCATGGTGGTGGTTTTCTGCTCCTATGGCTGACTGGCTGGCACACTGAGCAGTTTTTAAACTTTTAAAAATGTTATCATACACTTAATATATTGAGTTTTTGACAAACTATGAAGCGCAACTTGTACAGTTCAAAGGACGGAAGTTAAGGACTATTGGATTGTGTGATTTGTGGTTTGTTTTTCCTGTATCCATGGCTAGCTCACGTGCAGTTGACTATGCCAGCTAGCTCTGAAATGCTACTGAACTGTTACACCATATATGGCAGAAAACATTCCAGAGAAAATGTCTTGTCTTATCATTGACCAAGTTCACCCGGCGCCCCCTGGAGGCTGCTGTGACACTTCAGAAGGGGCCGTTTTGTTCTGAGAGCTGTTGCTCTCCTCACACTGCCACAGATCTGATGGCAGATTTTGCTGCTCAGTGTGTTTAAATGCCCCACAGGGACAAATAAAGTGAGACTGATGGACTGACTGACAGAACGCACAGCTGCAGTTATGGGAAGGTCATTAGCAGTCATCAGGCACCACTCTGACCACTGAGCCACTGCTGCCACAATTCATGCACTTATGTCACAGGCTTCATCAGACTTTCTGGAGGTGAGACATCAAGTTTTATGTCATACTGTGGAAGATGCCAGGCAAAGGAACAACATTTCCATGGAAACAAGGAGGAGGCCTGCTTGTTCTTCAATGTACTAAACACAAACAAAATAAAGAAAAACATTTTCATTTCAGTGTTTTGTGGCTAAAAAGTTAAGTAAAGTATACTGTGGCATTAAAAATATATGTTATAGTTTTAGTCTGGTTTTCACAAAACACTATATATCACTCATTTTGTTTATTGTAAACTGCAATAATATATAGACTTTAAATTCAAACAGGCAGCACTGTTCAAAATGCACAACTCATTTTCTGTACAAAAAGGATATTTCTACATTATAAATCAGTAACCATTCAATAATAGTGACAATCCAAAAAATGATTGTTTCTCCTCCCAGTATGTATAAAACTGAAATCTGGCAACATGTTTCTGCTCCCATTTTATTACCACAGTCAACTACAGCTCTTCACCAGTGAGATAAACGCTAATGAGAAGCCAATGATGAGGGCACACCCGTGACCAGTCAACTGAACATAAAATGCCTCCTTTAATATGAACATTCTGAAAATAACTACAGGAAAGAAATCCTAAAATTCACTGGGACCATTCCTCTCTGACAGCCCTAGTGTTTCTGTAGCATATTCGGGGTAATCGTAATAATTCTGCAGACAAACCCTGTGTCAAATATTGATTACTACAATCAATATTTGACACAGGGTTTGTCTGCAGAATTATTACGATTACGATGAGGCAGCAGTTGGAGCTGTGCTTTGCTGAGTATCTATAGGGTTGGGAAATGAGATAGCGGTGATTGCAGCCAGAGCATGCAGTGCACACAGATAGTCTGATAGAGTATCTGTGCACTTCATGACACCTTATCACACATATATGATCCAGAGCATCAGAGCTCCTCATATCCCATACACTACAGGCACATGCACAGAGCGGCGGGCACATGCTCCTCTGATTGGATCAACACGTGCCCTTTGACCTCCGTTCCGATTGGTTAAGGCCTCATCTCTTTGGGGACAGGACGGCACATGTCCGCAGAGAAGCGGTCACTGGGTTTACTGTCTCCAGAGGGGACACAAAGTACACTGTGAGGGGTATTAATAGCACAGATGAGTAAGTACAAATAATATTCAAGAACAATTCAAGACAAAAATTGCTCTGCAATTTAGATGGAATCTTTGTATTGAAGGTTTTCATTAGTTATAGGTCCCATTTTGAGGAGCACCTTGGCTAGTTTGAGAAGATTTTGGAACATTGGAGCCAATCCCCTGTATTTTTCCCAGAATGCCCTATAGGGCATTAGCTCTCAAAAATCTCAAATGATGAATAATCAGGAGGGAGACATTTTGTACCAACCCATATGAATGTCCGTGGTTATGACTATTCAAAAGATACATTTTGTTTCAGATTAATAGTTGCTATGGCAAGGGTCCAAATTTTTTCCTCACTCTAACCCCTGAATAGAGAGATTCTTAGTAATAATTAGAAAAAAACTGAAAACCTGATCACTAAAATCTACCTGAGGCACCATGACACTTTTGTGGTAGAGGGTTCACCATCTGCTTGTCTCCATGGAATGTTCCACAGTATGGCATTCACTATATCTATCTGGCATTTATTCAGTTACAGGAGGCCTTATTATAACTTGGCCTGGCAGCATCCTGCTTATCTCTATGGAGATAGATAAGTTTAATGCCATAAGGTAGAACTTTCTAGACAAAGCAACACATCTCTGGAATCAAGCAGGTGGGAGAAAAAGTTCTGTACTGCACCTTTAACATGGATGACAAATAAGTGTGAACTTGTTTTGCTGTGGCTGAAGTTGGCGATGGCAGTGTAAACACAAAATATGGGCTCTGACTGCACATCAGATCAGTCATACCACCGTGCCATCAATAAGAGTTGGTTATCATCTTATGACAACGCACACTGGTTTGGTCCATCCGAAATGAACAAGAAAAATGACTCACTGATGAGGCCTGACACAGTAACAGTTTGAAATGCCAATTTATTGCTACAGAGAATATCATGATAAAGTATAATAGTGAAACTACTTTTGCCACTGCCGATAATTCCACAAAACCTGTTTGTAAAGAAAACATAATGTAGAAAAAACATGACCTACCAGAAATGAAGATCACAATGAGAGTAGTAGTAGTAGTTAGAACATATAAGTCACATTTATTATATATTTGACCCTTTACAGCTCAAATGTTTTTGTACTCCAAAAAATACATACATACAATACATACAAAAAAAGGAAATAAATTAAACCCCAGAATATTGTTAAATCTTTCACATACTGAACGATTGTTCAACTGATAGTATATTGGTTATCGATAATATTGGTGATATCTGAGGATTTCCCCAGATATCGGTATTGGTCCAGTACTGAACAATATTTGGCATCAATATTTTATGTGCACTGCCCAAGTCTGTGTGGCATGTCTCAGTTCCAGTTTGTCCTCAGTGCAGATTCTTTGTGAACATAAATATGCATTTATATCCCAGATCAATATATTTTGTTATTATTTTTTACAAAAGCCATTATTATATCATTTGTAAACTTCACTATTGCATAACATGAATTTGATCTGTTCTATAAATTTGAAAAGTTTAATATCACTATCAAATATTGGTTATCAGATATTGGTATTGGCAAAAAAAAATGTAATAACATAAAAACCATACTGGAGCATCCCTAGTGACAGGCCTAAGTGATTTTAAGAATAACCCTCGGAGAATGCAACGTTCTGTGAGCCCTTTTGGACCCTTGTACTGGTCCCAGAGCAAACACTAATATCTGGCAGACTTCAGGGGCTACCTCTGTTGCAAAAGACCCTTTCACAATCTCCATAATCGATCAGGAAGTCTATGAGCTGGGACTTGTCGAGAACCGTACTGTATATGATCTAGAGCATCTGGAGGTGGTTATGAATTCATTTAGTAAATATGAAGTATATAAATAAACTACAGTAAATAGATTTTAACTGTAATAAAACTACAATGCAAGTTATGGCTATACTTTAGAATGTACCAGTGGTGTAACAGCACTGACACTTATAGACCAATGGTGTAACGGCAGTGACATTTATAGACCAATTACATAACAGCACTGACAATTGTAGGGCAGCAGTAGTTCATTTGTTTCAGTGTACGTCCACTGATCTGAAGGTTGGTAGTTCAAATTCCATTGCTGTCTTTGTATCCTTGGGCAAGACACTTAACCCATCTCTTTCCCAGTGTCTGTGTACACCGGTGTATGAGTGTGTGTGTGAATGGGTGAGTGCTTCCTTGATGTAAAATGCTTTGGGTCCCTTGAAGGTGGAAAAGCGCTATAGAAATGTGACCATTTACCACTGACACTTATGGACCAACGGGGTAACAGCAATGACACTTACTGACCAATGATGTAACAGAGCTGACTGTAGACGATAGGTGTAACAGCACCCACAGTTATTTGATTGTTCAGCAAATTTTGGGGACCAAAATTGGAAAAAAAAAACCCAAAAAAAACAAACAAACGTATCTATCTAAAGAAAGTGTGCAAAAACACAAATGTGCCTCATATAATTGACAACAAAGAGCTTTTGCCAGTTATAGACTTACTCCCAATGCAAAGATTTACAAAAATATTTCCTTAAGTAAGATTACTACTACTACTACTACTACTACTACTACATCAATAAAAAATATTAGCAGGACTGAGTATAGTGCTAGATAAATAGTCTGAAAAGCTTACTCTAGTTAAGAGTATATATGTATACAAGTAAACCACACCACACTGGATTTGTCATCACATAATCATAATAATCATCATAATAATCATCATCATAATCACACATCAGCCCCATTATAAACCTAAACACTGACAGTCACTGATCTGTGTCCAGCATCCTGTACCAGAGTAAAGTGATTCACCCACAGGAAGAGCTCTGTGGCACATGTTGTGAAATAATGTTGGGGCAAAAGTTTCACAAAGTTTTCAAAAAAAAAAAAAAAAGAAAAAAAAAAAAGAAAAGCTTTAGGTGATGTTTGTTTTTCTTGCACATTTGATTAATTTTTTTTCTTTTTCTGGGAAACTGTGTCCATGAGAAAAGTGAAGTGTGCAGCAGCTTAATTAGGTCAGAGATAAGCCCTAAGACTGAGAGAGAAAGGGATCAAGGTGTGCTCCTCACAAAGTCCCACAGGTAATCTTATCAAGTGTCCTATCTCCAATGATAGACCACTGCAGTTCAGCTTAAACAGGCATTTTGCAACTACCAATACATCAGCTTACATGACAAATCAGCACATTTTTTATATAATTTCTATATGTTTCCTCTACACAACTACTATTCACACAGTTCTATGTTCATTTAGTCTATGTTAAACATGGACACATCTGATGCTGCATGGACCAAAATAGAATATATAGTGATTGTTTTACTGCCTTTGAAACTGTTCTGCTTACAGTTAGTACAGTACTGCAGATGAAGTAAAAACACACTGGGAAACATATGTTCTGTTTGTACACATCTGCACATCTGAGTCGGGATATGATCTTTTAAGTTAATGAAGGAAACTGGGGAATCAGGAAGAAACACAGCCAGGCACAGGGATAATATGTAAACTCCACACAGTAAGGCCCACATTCTGATAATCAGTATGAGACCTGTCTGCTGTGAGGCCTGAGTGTTAGCCACTCAAGCACCTCTGCAAAAACTCTGTGAATACTGTAGCAGTGGTCTGGGACCACCCTTACAATAATATACATATAGAGATAGACAGTTCTAATTAATTAATTAATCATTTGCACTTTTAGTTAAAGCTGCCGACCATTTAAATGTATTCAGATGGTATTTTGCAGACGTCATACACTCAATGTGAATCTTAATCATATACATTGTACATGTTGCGCGCTCTGTATCAGTTTTGTAAGGGAGCCAAACCTTTTGCCTTTGTCCCTCCACACTGTAGTGTGCTCTGGACTCTGGACTGTGGTCCAGGCTCTGTCTGGGGACTATAAAAAAGCTGCTCCAGCGCTGGTCCTGCAGTCTCGTCTGAGTACTCGCCAACCCAAGAAGAGAGCTGAGAGAACCCACCATGGGGGACACTAAGCTCTGCCTTCTGCTGCTGCTCTGCACAACACTGACCTGTGAGTACCACAACGGCTCTGCACTGCACACCCTCAGGACTTAGGCCTGCATTAAAGAGTTAAATACTTTGTAATGGCTTCATTAGGTTCATAAAAATTACTTTAAATATCTCCTCTGGAGTTACAGTCACCACAGAAAAAGCTGGAGACATTTATTTAGAAAATGTTGTTCTTTAAAAATCTATCTAAATGTATTATTTAACAAAAGCTGAGATTCCAATCTGCTTCATGTAGAATACATACCATTGCTAACTACCGTGGTGACTGTTTTATGGCTAAACCAAATCTTAAAGTCTCGCTTATTTATTCTGTAGAAATAACAAAATGATTTAATGATTTTTCTATTCAATAATCCATTGTTTTCTGACAGAATGAGTGTAACATGATATGGAGTAACCTTCACTAGAAATGTTATTTCTTATTTTTCCTTTTGAGTCTGAGTTGAGTTGTGGGGTTTCTGGTTAGGCTCAGGTACATAACTTCTCCAGTGTGTCCATAGGCCCGGTTACAGTTGTATTTTGCAGGATTCCAGTGCACACAGTGTGTACACTGAAGTCCTGTGATCTTTGGACACTGCCTCACTGATCAGGGCTTTCTGTTGTTATTCCCCGTAATGGGATTTTTGTTTTTGCTACAGTTACATTTTACAACCATAATTCTAATTCTAATAATAATAATTCTTATAATAGTAATAATAATAATAATAATAATAATAATAATAATAATAATAATAATAATATACATTAACATACATGTATAGGTATTAACTACATGTGCTGTCTTGTCCTATTTGTAATTCACTGTTAATAGTGATTAACAATTTAAAACAAAATATTAATATCTTGACTGGGAAAAAGTCCTCAAAATGTAGCATATAACATATAACCTAAACACATGTACAGCTTCTTGCACTCCTGATGTCAAATATATTGTTATTATAATATATTATATATATTGCACCTATTAATCAAAGAAACATCCATTTTGTAATGTAAAAAAAAACAAAGAAAAGAAATTCTAAGAAGTCATTTTGTTTATTCCAATTCTGAAAGATTGTTTTCTTTCCACAGTTGCCCAAGATGAAGAAGAACCAACCTGCATGCGTAAGTCCCACCATACTTCAATATGAGAATATTATAATATAGACAATCATAAACATATTCACTCTAAAGCTTTTGTCCAGTTGACAGAACTGAATTACTAATTATTATTGTGTGTGTGTGTGTGTGTGTGTGTGTGTGTGTGTGTGTGTGTGTGTGTGTGTGTGTGTGTTCAGTGGCCAAACGCTACAAGACCCTGCACAAGTACCAGTACCAATATGAAGCCGAATCCCTGAACGCCATCAACGGAGCCTCTGCTCTCAAGAACGGACCCAAGGGATCATGCAAGGTACCAACTCTTATTTTGTATTTGTATTTCAATAAATGATATCTTACTGAATATTTTCATATATATATATTTTTTTTATGTTTTCTTCCACTGAAAAAAAAATCATTACTGTTCCTCTACAGAAAGTTATATGGTGTTGCTTTAAAGGTGCACTATGTAACTTTTTGGTTCGGGGCAGTTAAACAGCTCTACTTTACATTTATTCAATTACACGTGGGTTTATAGCACAAAAATACCTAGAAAAACAGACATTTTGACTGTGAGCGGGGTCGCCTCTCCACAGATCTGATCTGTAACTTGGTCTGGTTTGGTCTCCATGAAGATAGAAAGGTTTAATGCCATACTGTGAAACATTTCAGAGAAAGCAGTTAATAAATCTGGCTTAGAATTAGATCTAAACAAACTCTTCTGTACGATCCGTCTGTTGGAAATGTGGCGTCTGTAGGTGCAGACAGACATTGGAAAGAACGTGTTTGGCCTGTAACCTTTGACTCTAACCTGCTCGTGTTCCCTGGCAGGTTGAGATCGAGGTGCCCCAGGCATGTAGCTTCATCGTGAAGACCAGCGAATGCAGCCTGAGCGAGGTGGACTCTGTGGACGCCGACGGCAACGTGGTGTTCAGAGCCGCTGCCAGCTCTGATGCCTTCGCCGCCGAGATGGAGAAGTACGATAAGAATTACAGAAAAGACACATTATGATTTTCAACAATTTAGTACATTTGGTTCATTCTAAAATGGCAATATTGATCTAAAAAGGTTTAGTAATATTTACGGGTCCATTGACTTCCTGTTTATAACTACAGAACTGTAAGGCCCATCTTTTTATAATGGAATTTCCCCATAACAAGCACTGCATTTCCAAGAACACAGCTTTATGGTTGAAAAATTGTTACAAGACATTACAAGTAAGGACAGTGCAGTGGGCGGAGATAGGTGGTAGGTGAAAATGAGAATTTTTTTAGCACTAAGCTTCAAATGCAGGACCATACAGGATTACTCAAACATGCATGAATCACTCAAAATACATCTTTGAGTAAAATAATGGCAAAGAAACAGCCTTATAACATTGTTGGAACTTCAAAAATGTGGATTTTACTTAATATATCTAATTTAAAATGCAGAGAAATACGTAGTTGTCAGAAGTACGCGTAGTTCACAGAAAGAGTTCACTAGTATTTGCAGTATCCTTTAGTCACAGAATACTCAGAATCTGTCTTTTACACTGTCTCCACAGATATGCTCTGAAGGTCCAGGTGAATGAGAAGAACCAGATCAAGCTCTACCCCGAGGAAGGCGAGACCACCACCATCTTGAACATCAAGAGAGGTATCATCTCCGCCCTGGCTGCCCCCGGCCTGGAGGACAACAAATACACGGTACGCCAACTGGAATAGGCACAAGGATTTTTTTTTTTTTTTTTTAGCTCTCAATTAATTCACTTAGGGATACTTTATTTGTTACTGGTGGATATCGTTTTCAGTTCCAGTGCAGAGATCGATACTTTGACTTTAAGTACTGGCTGATATCTGATATGAACCAATACCAGTATAAGAATGGAAAATGGCACTTATTTCTTCAAAACACAGTTAACTTTGTACACAAGAGATCCACTTGTGTTATACTTGTGTTAAACTGTTATTTATCCTTCAAATCACTACTGAACAGCTTTCTATGATTATAATAATAATAAATATAGTAATTAAAGTTCAAACATTATTATTTCATACATCAAATTAAAGCCCCAACCAAGATATCGGCTTAATCAATATCATAGATCCGATACCCGATCCAGATAATTTTTTTAGCATTGAAGCTGATATTCGCTGCCAGTATAATATTGTAATTAATAAAAGTGAAAAGTTAATTTGTAAACTTCACTATAGATCGTTTTAAAAGTGTAATATCAGTATCAGAAAATCATATATCAGATGTTTGATATTGTCTTTAAAAAATCCATAATGGACCATCCATATATACAATTGTAATAAGAAGTGTGAAATGTCTTTGGTGCCCTCTCAGCCCACCATCCACGGCCTGTGTAAGAACTCCTACAGCCTGTCCAGCCCCACAGAGATGACCCTGACCAGAGACTTGTCCGGATGTGACCGCTTTGTGCCCCTCCGAGACCAGACCAGCCCCCTGGCCCTGCTCACTGGATTGGTAAGAGCATGAATACAGTCATTAGCTTCAGAGAGAGGAGCTATCACGTTTCATTATTTAACAATATAGAGTTTGAATTGCATTTGTTTTTACTTTTGAGATTATGTAGGAGCCCCTCAAAAAAGGGACATACCTTTTCAAATATCAAATCAATTATGTTTTTATTCAAAGCCCTGTAGTCTTGTTTAAGTCAACAAAATGTAAAAAATATGTATAAATATGTGATATGACCAAATGTGATATTATAAGATTTTTTTTTTTTTTTTTTACCATGAGAGGAAGATATTAGATATGTAGATATTTACAAAAAGTCAACTTGAATAAAAGTAAAGAGAGTAAACATGGCCCTGTGTTTGGCAGCACTACCCTCTGGCTCAGCTGGTGCGCAGCTCTCAGACCTGCAACTACAAGTTTGACGAAGAGAAGAACCACATCGTGTCTGGAACCTGCACTGAGAAACACCTCCTGGTCCCCTTCTCCTCCCAGTAAGTAACACCTTATGACTACTGGATCTATCCTCCATGTATTATGAATGAGGGGAAGACGTGTGTCACTGCTGCTGTTTAACCAAAGCTTCTCTGTGAACAGGGGAGAATACGGAGTGACCAATGTTGGAAAGCAGGAAGTGACTTTGATCGAGGTCATCCCCCACAACGACAGAGTTTTTGACCTTGGTGAGCCATCATACTTTGACTTCTTTTGGCTTTAGTAGAAAGTGTTGATCCAATATATTGTATTAGTTTTATTGGTAATGTTCTGGGACGGCTAATGTAGTTCAGAAAAGAGGCTTTGCACCAGGTTTTAATTGGCATAATACACATAATATTCTGAGCAACAGATACTTAATTGTATCTTTATTAGATTATTAGTTTAGATTAAACCTGCACTATGTAACTTTTCTAGTGCCACCTGCTTGTTTCTGTTTAGATGTTATTGCTTTAGAATGTTACAGTATTAAATTATGTTATGGCATTAAATTGATATATGTAGTTTTTGGGGGTTTTTTTGAGCAAGGTCACCTCTGTGTAGATCTGATCAGTAATTTGGCCTGTGTGTCTGAGATTGTTTAATGCCAAAGTGTGAAACATTTCAGGCAAAGCAATAATAAATAATAATTGCACAGCCCCAGATGAAACTCATATTTTGTGCGGCTTTCAGGCCCCATCGTGAAGGACCTGAGCATTGACATGGTGGAGGACCGCACCATGACCCAGGATAAGGACGCCGGTCTGGAGCTGCTGAGGAAACTGGCCGCTCTGCCCGAGAGCGAGGGAGAGACGAGAGCCCACCTGTTCCACAAACTGGTGCTGATGGTCAGAGGCATGAAGCTGGATACCCTGAGCCCTGCGCTGCCCGAGGCCCTGGAGATCTCCCCCATCCTCACCTACCAGGTCCTGGCCCAGTGCGGCACCCCCGAGTGCAGCAGCGCCATCATGGAGCTCCTGAGGGCCCGTCCCACCAGCGGCCCTGAGGTGGATGCTTTCGTCTATGCCCTGGGGCTGGTGTCCAACCCCTCCCCCGTCCTCATCAACGACATGCTGCAGATGGCCCAGCAGAGACCCAGCAAACCAGTGCTGTACGCCCTGAGCAATGTGGTCAACAGGTCAGTCCTCTGTGCTACTACTATTTCAACTACTGCTAATGAGCTCAGGGATATTTCACCTCTCCTGCACACGAGTAGGCAGTCATTCAGTGCTTTCAGATGTCATCCAGGATTATAGGATTATTACTGTGCTTATGTATAGTACTAAAAACAATAGTTAATGTAACAGTTATTTCAAAATACTGTTACATTAACAGTATTAGACTGTTGTCAGTTAAGACTTAGCCTGGGTAGGATGCCCACGCCAGTCATAATATACTGTGTGACTGTTGTAATGTGGCAGCCTTAATAAGAGGGAAGATAAAATTTTATACTAACAAGGAGTAGCCTCCTGATACTTACCTGTCTCATGTTCCAGATTCTACAAGGCTCAAGGTCAGCTGGTGCCTGAGATCTTCTCTGTGGCTCGCTTCATTGTCGGTCAGCTCGGAGACTGCTCTGGAGACAAAGATCAGATGTTCCTGACTCTCAGGGTACGCTGTCTGCACCAAAAACATCATAAATAAAATCTGTTCATTATGTCAAAAGTGAGAAATATACACATTCTGTTGTACAGATGAATATTATCTCCTTTATTTCTGTTCTATGTGCTGTTATAACAAGAATGATCCTTTTTTGTTATCAAAATGAGTTAATACTTAAACTTGCTTTGTTTGCAGGTGATTGGAAACATGGCCCCTGCTATGGCTAACGCTGGCCCTGCAGTCAGAGGTGCTGTGCTGGAGTGTGTGAACAAACCCGAGGCTGCTCCTGAGGTCCAACAGGCTGCCATTCAGGTCTTCAGACTGGCCCCCGTGCCCGAGGAGGTAAGGGCCCTGCCACTGCTTTGGTGGAGAACATTAACATTAACAATGGTATCTGGAAAATACCTGGCTGTATAGTCACTTGAGATTTATGGTGTATCCTCAAACATAATTAAATGTAATATACCTGTTTTAACAAACCTAAAAGGAAGAGGCATTCAAAATACTCAAGTTTAAGCATTCAAAAGTACTACCTACAAGCAAATTTACTTATACCACAGCTATTACTAAATGTACTGCTTCTACTACTGCTAAAGTTACTATTGCGAATAGGGTTGGGTAATTTCAAAATAATATAAAAATAAATTTGCTAAATACTGATGTTACAAATAAAATGAAAATGAAATGCCCCCCACCCTTCCACCTCTTTCCTCCCCTCCAGGGCAGAGAAACTCTGATGCAGGTGCTCCTGGACAGCTCTGCCCCTGTTCAGAAGAGAATCGCTGCCTACCTGGTTCTCATGAAGGACCCTCAGCCCAGTGAACTGGCCCAACTCATGTCTGCCCTGCCCACTGAGCAGGACGCTCAGATCAAGAACTTCATTATCTCCCACATCAAGAACATCGGCACCTCCACCGAGCCCGCCACTCAGGAGTAAGGCCTGCTTCTCCCTGTCATCGACAACACATTAGTCTTTTAGTCTTTAAAAGTCATTAAATCTCTACTAAAATGTTTGGAAAAAAAATAATAAGCTGACATAATAATATTGTTTTGAGAACCATTTTAAATGCTTACATTTTTATTTGCCATATTGGTAAGCTAACAAAAAACAACAACACAAATCAACTTCAGATCTAATTTTAAAAATACCAGTCAAAAAACGTCTAAACGTGATTAAATGTAAATAATATTTTCTCAAGTTGTGTATAATCATAATTTTACAGTCATGTTTTAATAGCAAAAGTTATTAGTAGTGATTATTTGAGGGGAAAAACTCCATAATTTACTGTATGTCATATTTGAATCTTACCATTGCTAAGTTGTGCATATTGATTGATCTTGTCCAGACTGAGACAGAAGATCTTTGACGCCACCGGAGACAACCAGCTGGGACGTGTGGAGGATAGCCTGAAGGTCTCCAGGAACCTGAAGTTGGGCCTGATCCAGAGCAACCTGATCTTCGAAGGAGCCAGCTACCTGCCCAAGGAAGTCATGCTGGAGATGACCCTCAAGGCCTTTGGATTTGACCTGGACATGATGGAGGTAGAACATCCAAGTCAAAACTGAATACTCAAACAAGGACTAAAGCAGGACTGAACCAAGCCAGGACTAAACGGGACTGAAAAAAGTAATTCACTAATATAGGCTTAAGTATGTCTGCCTGACAAACCTCAGTCTCTCAGGATGGATTCTTGTGAGTTTATGAATATCATAAATATCACAATAATACATCTTGCTGTGCAAGGTTAGACTAAACCAGGACTAAACCAGGTCTCTTTGTCCCATGTTGCTTCCAGGTTGGTATGGAGGGCAAAGGCTTCGAACCTACCGTGGAGGCCCTGTTTGGGGAGAATGGCTTCTTCCCCGACACAGCTCTGAAGACCATGTACTTTGTGTCAGATAACGTGCCCCAGATGCTCCAGAACGTGGTGCCCGGCCTGAGGAGAGACCGCAAGAAGAGACAGGTAAAAGCCAAAAAACTAAAATTCTATACACGAATACATGCATGTCATCTTAAATACGTTAGCGATACTTCTATTCTTGTGATTGAATAAGTTAGAATAAAAGAAAAACTGCACCTGCCATTGTTTATTTAAGGTTAACAGGGAGAGGCCAAGCCTCATGTGAAAGCTCAGGACCTTCAGAATTCCCTCCCTGAGCTGCAGAGGCTGCACTAGCACTGATTAATGATTGGCTGCAGGTGCCGGGGGTTTAGGGAGTGACCGTTCAGATCAGAGAGAGGCATTTTAGGTTGTACTTGTACAAACTTTACTGATCCACAAGGGAAATATAAATGGTAATAATAAATTCTAAATAAGTAGCATAAAAAATAGCAAGAGACTGATGTCAAATAAGGCATAATTACATAAATGTATATGTACAAGTAAAAATAAAATAGAATAGAATACTAATGTCTCCTCCTATTTCCAGACTTCTCAGAACCTGGTGAAGGACATCAGCCAGAACCTGAAGAAACTCGTGAACGACCTGAAGAGCTCTGATGCCCCTGAGGCCACTGTTTACCTGCGTCTCCTCGGCAATGAGCTGGGATACATGAAGACCAACGAGATGGAGGAGATGGCCTACTCCGCTGCCATGTTTGTGGACTCCATGCTCAAAATGTTCCCTGTTGATGTAAGCACAAAATGTTTGGTCACCTCGTCTTCTCACATGACATTTGGTATAACACTGAAGATAGAACAGATTTTAAATAACACTACCTGATTTTTACTGTTTTAAAAATGTGCAAAACAGGACTAAACAGGTCCAAAGTTATTCCTCACTTATTTTATATATTCAGAGCATCCTAAATATTCACCACGATGAGTTCATAAGCGCTTTTTACACAGTATGTCTGTACTGGGGCAAGACACATTTGCTCAAATACATGGTATAGGCTTTTTAATTGCAGTAATGTTTGTAATATATTTAGATCCATCGTAGTAGTTTTGTAACACAAAATCACAATACTTTTCTTAGTATTTCGCACATGTATTCACTTCCACACACATTGGGATCATTTGTACAGCAAAAACTCCCATGTCTAATAGTATGGTATTGCGTGATTGCAGGTTGTGAAGGCTCTGACCACCATGACCGACACCTCTCTGTACGCTCACTACATCTTCATGGACAATGAGTTCTTCCTGCCCACTCTGACTGGTGTGCCCCTGAGGATTGCCCTGTCTGGAACCTTCACCCCTGGCATCAAGGGAGGACTTAAGATTTCTCCCGAGATGGTGAGAACCAACATTTATAACATTTATTTATTTATTTACCAACATTTATTTAAACTGGGACCACATTCAGATCTAACCCTGGACTAGACCAAGACTGCATTTATGGTGAAAGCCAAAAAATAGACTAAAATAGTAGCTTCAGTCTTTCCCAGTATGGCATAAAACTTCCATATCTCCATGGAGAATGTTCAGAATTTTCTATTTCCATATAATCATGCAGGTGACTTTCCACCTCCAGTTACATACCATCACTTTAAAATAGTGGGCCGACAGAGGTACATCCTTTAAGCATTCTCCAGAAGATTCTAAGTTCAAATCTGTTAGAACCCATACAGTCCAACAATACGACCACTTCATTGTGTCAACTTGACTGCTTCTATAACAGTACATTTATTGCTAACTAACTTTTCTATCTGTCCATATCACTAGAATGAGGTGGCCTTCATGCCCTCAGCTGGCGTTGAATTCGTGACCCAGGTTGGCACCCACATCCCTGAGTATGTGGACTCCGGTCTGGAAATGCACACCAACATCTACCATGAGTCTGGACTGAGCGCCAAGGTGACCATCGAGAAGGGACAGTTGCAGCTGAGACTGCCTGCCCCCCAGACCAAGACCAAGCTCATCCACATAACGTAAGGACTCAGAACAAGGGGTGGGCATGATCTGAACATTTGAGGGGATTCTCCTAATAACTTTATGACACTGACACAAAGCAGGATAATGCCAGTAAATCCAATATTTAAAAAAGCAATACCATTCAAAGGCCTGAGCTACAACAAATAAACAGCAGAATGAATGAATAAGTAGCTATAATTATCAGAACAATACTAAAACATGCCTTAGTTTTCTTAGTTAAGGTTCAAATATATCAAATAATAAAATAAATAAAACATATTTTAATAATATGTGAATGGGACAGTGTTGTAGACTATATATCACCACTGAGTATATGCATATACTAAGCAGTAAAATATTCAACATCTTCTCAACATGTTTTAAAAGTGCTTCTTTGGTTGACCTTTAGGAACAGCCTGGTGGCCCGCTCTGGAGCTGAGACCATGGTGATCCCTCCTAACCCCATGGACGTTGTCAGCGTGGACGAATGCACTCCCTTCTTCTCTGGAATGAAATACTGCTACGCTCTGCGGTACAATGACGCCTGGAATATGGAGAGGACCCCCTACTTCCCCTTCACCGGAGACAGCAAGTGCGTAACACATCAGGCAGTGCAAATACAAGCAATGTTGTGAGTCAGTTTGGGTGTTTAAAATGGTGCTAATGGTTGTATTGTTCCCAAAGGTTTGCTGTGGAGCTGATGCCCACTGGTGAGGTGACTGAGTACACTGCCACTTTGGCCTATGAGCTTCTGCGTGAGGGAGAGGAGGGCAAACAGAAGGTTGATGCTCTGAAGTTCATCCTGAGAGCTGAAGGTAGTGCCACACATCTGAAAACAATGACAATGACACAAAGATGCTGTTAGTTCAGAACTGTCTAAATCAGTTACAAATATGAAAGACATAAGAAAATCTTTACATAACATGTAGTTACTCCCTGGACCTCATCAAAGTTAGGGTTAGATACTATAGTAAACTTTTTTCACTGTGTGCTACATATTGAAACATATCTGAAGCAGAGCGCCGCAAACTGCATCAATAGAGCGGATCATTTAGATGGATGCATTTTGCACAGCATTCACACACTTTCCAAGGCACAAATTTTAGACCCACATTTAGATTTTATGACCCACGAGTGATAAGAATGATTCATTATTGACACTGTTCAACACTTGTGTCTTCAGGAGCTGAGCCCACAGAGGCCCGTGCCATCCTGAAGTACAACCGCAGGAGGAATGTGGTGACAGCCGAGGTGCAGATCCCAGACTGCGACGTTGAGGCTGGGCTCAGGCTGGGCATCGTGGACGGGAACACCAAGGGCAAAGGAACCCACTCCATCTCCCTGGACCTCATCAACAAGAACATCCCACAGCTGTCTCTGGTCGGACGTGCCAAGTAAGACAACTTTCACTTTTATTTTTACCAATTACCAACACTAACTTAACAGGAAAGTGCCTCAACTCAAGAACTAGTCAACTACAATACACAAATGCATCACGATATTAAAGGTGCATAACTTTTCAGGTGCATGCTCTGCCACCTGCTTGTCTCCATGGTAATGGCATTGCTTTGCTTGAAATGTTCCACAATACAGCATTAAACTTATCCATTCCCATGGAAGCAAGCAGAGCCCAACTGACGGGTCAGATTTGTGGAGAGGCAAATAAATGCCAGATATATATGTTTAATATCACAGCATTAGCATCTTCATGCAGTCATATTGCACAAAAATATGACAAAATGACCGAAAAAATTCCCTAATATTAATCAGTCCAAATGTTTTACCCTTTTTTTTTTTTTTTTTTTTTGTATACGGTTCTTATAACTTGTGCTTAAAATCTCTGTATCAAAATATATTCCTCCTGAACAACATGCTAGATAATACTTTTACTTCGTCTTCTTACACTAATAGATTCAAGGTCTAACTGTTGCATTTGTGTTTTCCTAAAGATATTATAGTCAAACCATACAACATTAAGAATTTGGAGTCTTCTGTGTATTCAAAGTGTGTACCTGTTTTGCTTCTCAGGCTGAGGGAGATGACTGAAGGCATGCTTCAGCTGCAGATGCTGGTGCCAGTCCTGAGCGCCGATGCCACCTTCACCGCCAATCTCAAGCGTGATGAGGAGATCCAGCTGGAGCTCAAGAGCGACATCAAGGTCCTTGAGGCCAAATCCGAGCAGAAGATCACACTCAAATATGGTAAATGGCTGTAAAGTGAAGGAGTATATCTCTAACTAAAATATGTTCAAATATGGATTAAAGATCCACTATGTTACTTTGAGAGATGGAGATTTTATTTCTTTGTCTGGGAAATTCCAGGCAAAGTTATTAAACTTTTCTATTTTGTAATGATTAAATTACAGGTGTTTCTATTTATCAAAAATGCCTTGAAAGACATTAATGCTTATAGTGACAATCATTTCCCCACAAATCTAACCTGTAACTTGGCCTGGTTGAATCACCGCCAAAAATAAAAACCCTTTTGCAGGCAAACACTGAAGACTAAATCAGGAATAAAAATCACCTTTTGACATCTTGCAGATGGCAGCAAAGTCGAGGCTGAGTTTAAATCTGACATGAATGCTGAGACCGCCAACCTTCCTCTGGGAGAGATCCTGGCCAAGTATGGAGAGCAGATCCTGGAAACTCAGGTTGGACAGACCGACATGAAGGTCCGCCACATCTTCACCAAACTTGTGGAGGTATGACAAGACCATGAATATATTATACATTTAGTTTTTGCCTTGTTCTAAAGTCATTTGTCACATTACAGGCTTCCAACAACTACATGGAGAAGTACGGTGCTGATCTCCCATACATCCAGAACTTCAGAGTGCCCAATATGCCCGAGATCACCATGCCCGAGAGACTCTTCCTCAATGCGTAAGACGTTACATTCATTTATTGTTTTTATTCTACTCTACTATTTTCCATACCAATTTTCCATATTGATACTGAGTAAATTTAAGTAATCTAAAGGCCACCACACACTACAGGAGAATTTGCCTGTTTACATCCACGCAGTGCGTGGATAGGGATGAAGCTGCCCATTAGCAATAGTGACTCTACTTCCTGTGTACTTTATTGCCAACATTCTGTGCATTAAAAATCATGTATCTGAAGTATGGCACCACATTTCACAAATAATAACAACACAGTTTTGACTTGTATCTAAACTAGAAGTGCCCTGATCTTTTACTCTTAAGAGTCTCAAAGCGAGTCGTTTTAGTGTGTACAAGAAACAGCTGATGCACAGCTTTTAGCTTGTGGTCCACAGCCATATACCGCAGCAGTCTTTGCGATTGGAGATTTAAAATCTCATAAGATTCTACTCCTGACTGTGGTGTGCCCATTTTTAAAAATAATTTAAGACTGGAAAATCCTCTGGTGTGGCAGCATTTAGACATCAAATTAATCAAAAATAAGATCAATATTCTTAATTCAAACTGGAGTAATTGCAAAATGAATGGTTGCAAAAATGGTTACTTTAGCAATTCAGATTTCTTCTCTCAGATGCAAATGCTATCAGATGTGCTAATCCTACTATTCAAATAATAATTGCAAAGGTCAGCTGGAAAACTAAAGATTAAGCTATAGGGACACAGATACAAACTAGAACAATTGATAAATAACGTAACTGCAAAAACAACATCTAACCCACAAACTATTTTCTCACTTGCAGTGAGACCAAGGCTGTGTACTACTTCAACAATGAGCGCTGGTCCGTGTTCATCCCCATGCCACTGGCAGGAAAATCCACCATGGACTTCAACTTCCCCGAGGTCCTGAACACGCCCCAGATCTCCGTGCCTCAGATCGGACTGGAGATTGTGTCCATGGAGATCCCAGTGCCTGAGCTGTTTGTGCCTGAGGACTTCACTCTCTACATCCCTCTCTTTGGTAAAGCGGAGGTTTCCGCCATCTTGAAAAGCAACCTCTATGACATGGAGGCTACAATGGCTGCCGGCAAAGACATTGTGGAGACACCAAGCTACTCTGCTACTGTCGCAGTGACTGGAACCTCTCCAATTGACGTCCTATCAGTTAAATTTGAAGGTACTTAACAAAAATAATACACTATAATTTTGTAGTATAGTTTTGTCCAAACTAGCAATGCATAGACACATTTGAAAAGGCTTAAGATCATATAACTAAAAGATACATTGAGAGTCTGATAGGTAACATTGGAAATTTTTTAATATTCTAGTGCAGTTTGAAGTTCCTTCTTTATCTTATTATTAATAAATAACATTTTATTTTTGTTTTAGGTTTGGGTATGGTGGTCCCTGCTGATGCCCTGAAGGCCCAAGTTAAGGCATCTCTCGTGCACAAGTTCCTCGAGGCCAGTGTGAATATTGTTGAGGAGGCAAGTCTGGCTGACAAACTCACTTACAGATCTAACATCAAGACCGATGCCACCAGCCCTCTGGGAGTCAGTGTGAATGTTGAGCACAATGGTGTCGCTGGACTGACCACCGAGAAGCTCACCATTGACAGCAAATTTGATGGTTCACTCAAGACTGGTGCCGTCTACGCCAAGGCAACCTCATACCAGTCTGCCAGCGTTGCTCCATTCACCCCAGAAGCTAAGATCGAATCCTCAGTGGAGATCGATTCCACTTTTGTCAAGGCCAAGAACACCTTCAACGCAGAGCTTCTTGATGGCGCCCTCTCAGTGCTGTCCAACACTAATGCTTTCGATGGTACCGTTGTGCATTTTGCCTCAGTCGACTTCAAAGACCAGAAACTAACTGTGAAATCTGATGCCAACGCTGAAGTTATGGGTCTGAAGATGAAGAACCTAATCGAGGCCGCTGCCAGTGCTGGTGAGGTTGTTATGAGAATGGAGACCAACTCTGACTATGCTGAGAACCGCGTATACTCCCTGATGACCGCCTCTCTGAACGGCGAAGGTCTTGCTGTCAACAGTGATGCTACCCTCAAGCTCCTGAACAATGAGGCAATCCACAAGGCCAACATCAAACTGAGTCAGGAAGGTCTAGTTGTGAGCGGCACCAACACCCTCCAGAGCCCACTGTCTGTTGAGAACACCTTCAATGGCATAGTCGACACTTCCAAGGCTACTCTTTCCATCACTAACAAGGCTGCTCTGTATGACATGAAGGTTGACAATGCTAACTCCCTGACTCTCACACTTTCCAGCATTGAATTCACCTCAACGGCTGAAGCTCTGGCAAGTGAATATGCCACTTACACTCATGACATTGCCTTCAACATGAAACCATACACTATTTCTGCAAATGTCAACAACAACTTGAAACTCCTGTCAGCCAACCTCATCAATGAGGCCCAGCTTCAGGCAGAGCTGTACAAGATTGACTTGACTGGAAGCGTGAAAGCCATCTATGGTGAGGAAGAAATCAAACACATCTATCAGATCAACTATGCTGACATGACCGCCAATGCCAAATGCAGTACCACAGGCAAGGTGTTTGGTACCCACATGAACCATAACACCGAGCTCGAGGTGATTGGTCTGGCTGCTCGCTTCTCCCATGATGCCCGCTTCAACTCCCAGCCCATGCGCTTTGACTACACCATTCGCAGCAGCGTGGTTCCCTTCGACTTCAACCTTGATGCCATCTTTAACGCTGATGGTGACCTGACCCTCTATGGAAAGCATTCTGCTCAGCTCTATGGCAAGTTCCTTGTCAAAGCTCAGCCTCTTGCCTTCGCCAACACCCAGGAATGGAGAGCTTCAATGACTCAGGCCCTTGACAATGGCATGGCACTTGAGACCACCTTCGACAACAAGTGGGACACTGCTCTGTCTTTGGAGGAACAGAAAACAAGCTTTAGGATGAGGTCCAAGATGAACAACCATGCATTCAACCAGGACATGAGCCTGTACAACACAGCTGAGAGGATGGGAGTTGAGATGGCCGGTGCCTTGCTGACAAACCTCCTCAACCAGGAGAATGCAGAGAACCAGGAGTTCAGCGTCTCTGGCTTTGTGAAGTATGACAAAAACACCAACATGCAGGTCATCCAGCTTCCTTTCATAGAGTCCTTCCCCATTATTGTGGAAAATCTGAAGGGTGCCTTTGTCTATGTGGCAGAGGCTGTCCTGGACTTCATCAACAACGAGGAGGTGCGCACTAAACTGGAAGCCATTCCTCAGTATGTCAGCAACTTCATTGTTCAGCTGAACCTTGAAGAGAAGATTAATGGGCTCAAGCAATTCCTTAATGATCTCACTCAGGAGTATGCCATCACTATTGAAGATGTTGAAGGCTTTTTGAGAAACCTGAACGAGACAGTGAAAAATGTGCTTGCCGATTTCAGTTCTTATGTGAGTGAGTTTGTTGCCAAGATGAAAGAGATTATGGAGAACATGACCCTCCCTGACACCATTGTGCAGACGATTCAGGACCAGCTGTTGGCCATTGATGAGGCATATGAAATCAGATCTATGATTGTTTATGTGATCGAAACCGTGACTGAGATGATCCAGCAGTTCAACATGGAAAAACTCAGAGGAAGCGTACTTGAGATCCTTATCGACCTTGACAACCAATTTGATGTCACAAAAACAGTGGCCTGGTCCTTGGACAATTTGAAGAGAATGGTTCAGGAATTTGATATCCAGCAGATCTACCAGCAGTTGAAAGACATCTTTGTGTCCATTGACATCAGATCCCACATTGACGAAGTTATGAATGTGATTCCCACTGAGATGTTCAGCGATGTTTCCGATTACATCTGGAAAATTATGCAGGACCTTGATGTTGTGGGCAAATTCAATGCTGTCTACGCTAAAGTAAGAGAGCTCCTTGTGCAATTTGAAGTTGATCAGAAGGTGCAGGCTCTGCTGGAGAAAGCTGTTGAGGTCATCAAACAAGTCAAAATTGAGGAAACCATCTCTGCTGTTGTTCAAATGGTCAAAGATGCTGACATCTCAACTAAAGTTATGCAAACTGCCCAGAGCTACATTGAATATATCAAAACGACTGATATGAAGGACATCATTGCAAACCTGAATGCCTTGATTGAGAGTCTGGTTCAAAAGCTGAACTCTATGGAGTACAATGAATTGGTGAACAACCTCAACCAGCTTATTGCTCAGTACACCACTTACATCAATGATGCTATCAAGACACTGGAAATCCCAGAGAAACTTCAGGTGATGAGGGACTATGTCAACTATGTTTTCTCCTCTGTTAAGGACATCAGCGCACGCCTGAGAGAAGTCAAGATTTCAGAAATTGTAAAATCTGTTCAAGGCATGGCAGTTCAAGCTGTTGATTACAGTAAGACCTTGGTTGACTATGTGAAGCAGCAAATTGAAGGCCTGGAAATCAAAGATTACATCACATCTGGACTGCAGATTGTCAGTCAGATCTACACAGAAGTCCTTAGAATAGGTAACAGGGTGTTTGTCAATGCTGTTGACTTCATCAGCCAGTATGCTCCAGACCAAAAGTTCTTGGAAGATGTAAAACAGATGGTCACTGGCATAATGGATGGATTGAAACAGGTAGAGCTGAATACTCCATCATTCACTGTGCCTTTGACTGATCTTGAAGTGCCTACCATGAAGTTCACACTGGTAACCCTCCAGGAATTTGAGATCCCAGTCCAGATTGACCTTCCTGAGTTCACAGTCTTGGGCAAGTACACTGTTCCTGCCACCACAATTGCCTTTGCTGACATCAAGGAGAAGATCTTTGAGCTGATTGAATACATCTTGAACTTCAGCTTCCAGATGGTGGATGTGGATGCTTTCTTTGGAGACCTGAGCTTTAACTTCCTTCCCCCCATGCCAGAGATCGCTTTCCCAGAATTCACTCTGTCTGACATCTCCTTCCCTGCTATCCCAGAGGTGCCTGTGGAGAAGTTTGTCAAGTCGCTGCAACTGCCCGAGATCAAACTGCCAACCATTCCAAGCGAATTTGCTATCCCAAGCTTTGGCAAGCTCTATGGAGAGTTCAGAGTGCAGACCCCAATGTACACCACCAAGACAACTGCTGAGCTGCAAAATTCCACTGAAAATGACCAGACTCCTCAGATGACAGCCTTCATCACTTCTCAGGGTGTGTCCCCAGCTTTTGACATCTTTAACTACAAGATTGATTCCACTGCTCGACTTGCAATACCCAAGATGAGCCGTGTTGTCATTGGTGAGACTGTGAAATTTGAACATGTTGCTCTAGGAGTTGAACATCAGGGATCTCTAAATCTCTATGGCAAATCTGCCCAGGCCCAGGCTAAGACTACAGTGAAGGTTGCAACTGCACCATACACAGCTGACTTCATGAACACTGCCTTTATTGGACTTGAAGATGGCATGTCTGCTTCTCTTGAGACCACTTTCAATCAGATCGTTGATATCCCTGTCTTCAATGTCAAAATTGAAGCCAACGGAGCTCAAAAGGCAATTGTTCGCCTTGATGGCCTGAAGATGACCATCACAGTTGACAACACAGGTAAAACTGCCTACAATGGTGAGGAGGGTAACCACAAGAGCAACCTCGACTTGACATTGACTCCTAGCCTGATCACTCTGACCTTCAATGGTGACACTGATTCTGCAATCCTCAAGATGAAGCAGGTGGTGAATGCTGAAGCTGGCACCCTTAGCTATCTCAAATTCAACATCCGCAACGAGGCTGAGACACCCTTCCTCAAGTCTAGTGAGACTGTAGCAGTTGGACAGGCTAACCTCTTTGACATGAAGGTTGATATCACTGCCAATCACAACTCCGAGCTGGTTGGTCCAGTCCAAGGCAACATTGCTAATGATTTCAAGTACGTAATCAGCCCAAGAGAGTTTGTTTTTGAACTGAAGAACAAGGGTACTAACAAAGTCAACCTCCTCGGATCTCTCACAGCTAAGTTGGATGCTCAAAATGAAATTTCTGCCTACCTGAACTCTGAGATGCAAAAGATCAACACAGTCAACATGGTACGCTTCAACAAAAACATGGTCTTTGTCAACATCACAGTGGACAACAGTGAGAAAGAAATTGCAGTCATTCTTGGCATTGACGGACAGGCCAACCTCGACTTCCTGACTTCTCCCATCAGCATCCCAGAGATTGAGCTTCCATTTGTTGACTTCCGCACACCAGAAGTGAGCAACCTGAATCTGTATGAGCAGACAATCCTGAAGGACATCTTGACCACCACTGAGCAGTCTGTAAGCCTTGATGCCAAAGTTGCCTACCAGAAAAGCATGGCCCCTCGACTTTTTGATATCATGGGTCTGATTCAGGTTCCAGATCTTGGCAACCTTGTCACCGAATTGACCTTTAAATCTGCCATCATCAACTTGAACCTCAATGCTGCTCTGGAGACCGAGGATGACATTGTTTTCCGCATGGGAGCTACCACCGCATCTGTATTCGACAGCCTGAAAGCTAAACTCGACGGCACCACCAGCCTGACCACCAGAAGAGGATTTAAGTTGGCCAACTCTCTGTCTCTGGAGAACCAGCACATTGAAGGCACTCATGACAGCACTGTTAGTGTTAGTACTGAGACCTACGAGGTTGCTCTCTCTGTTGCCACAGTTGGAAAAGTTGCCCTGCCTATTCTTAACCTGGAAATCAATCAGAACTTGGTCGCAGACAACAAAGTCAAGCCCAGTGCTGCTTGCACCTTGAGGCTGAATGGTCAGCTCAACATCCCCAGGATTAATGCCGTGGTAAAGGCTGAGGCAGAACACAGCACCAAGATAGAGGTACCTTTTGAATACATGTCAGTGGAGACCTCCAACAGGGCCAACATGGATGGAACCATCCTGGAGGACTATCTGGTTTTGGGAGTGCTGGACAATGAGCTGAACTTCTACCTGAACAAGGATGGTCTTCGCTCCAATGCCAAGATTATCGCTGACACCAAGCTGAACCAGGGCGCAAACAAGATCTTTGCTGTTGATGTAAATGAGAATCTGGCTGTTGAAGCTGCTCTTAGCCGTGTCTATGCTGTGCTGAAGTACACTGGAAACAATGAAGCCAACGTGTTCAGCTTCAACACCAAGGGCCGCCATGTTGCCGAGGGAACCATCGACTTTGCTCCCATCTCTTCCCTCACTGCCGATATTGAGATTGACCTCTCTCAGCCCACCAACTTTGGTGATCTTAGCATCTATGAGAAGGCAACAGCTGAGTGGACTGCTGACAAGAACAAAATTGCATCCACCAGCAAGTTTGTGAGCCCTGTCTACAAAACCAACTTGGTGATTGAAGTTGAGAGAGAATTCCCTGTCCTGAAGGTTATTGCCAAGTCCTCTGCTACCTCTCCCCTGAGCCTCCTGGAGTATGACATGGATGGTAAATTCAACCTATTACATACACTCTCATAGAAATCTATTTTAGCACTGGATGACTAATCTTCCATTATTTGTATTTTTGCAGCTTCTTCTACCACAAACTATGAAGATGCCCTAAACATGAACAACAAGGTTGTGCTGAGCAATGCTGCCATGAACATGGATGTCACCCATGTTATTACTCAGGCTTTTAGGTAACTTTCTTTGGATCATTTAAGAGCATTATAATTAACATTATGTAAAAGCATTACAGAAACTGAAAGTATTTCATGTGAAGTAATATTTGTTGTTTTCTTGATTTACAGGAGAAAACGCCAGGTTGACGACAGGTAAATAACAACATTCTGTTTTACTGTTTAAGTATTTTTTATTATTGAGGATAAAACAGGAGTAATTCAAAACTCAACAATGTACAGTGAAAAACAGTAATACACACACACACACACACACACACACACATATATATATATGTATGCAGTTTTGTTTTTTTTTTCTTTAGTGGTCATTATACGATCACAGGATTAGTTTAATTCCAATTCCAATTAATTTTGTTTTGCAGCTCTCGCCACACTTTGAACATGGACATCAACAGCCCAACCTTCACTGACATGAACTTCCGCTACGCTGCTGGCAGGAATGGCATCAGCGCCTCTCTGTCTTCTCCATCTGCTGGATTCCTGGGTCTGCAGGTCAATGGCAAAATCCCAACTCAAATGACCGGAAGACTCTACGGACGCTACCCAGTAAGTTCACACAATGGAATGAAATGAATTTAAAAATCACAACTTAGAACCACTCAGAAATAATAAAGATTTAGATTGTCTAATAATGCCTTTTTTCATTTCCCCAGTCCTCTCCAGATGCTGATGTTGACATCCTGGTGCTGCGTTCTTCTCCCAAAGACAGTGATAGGATGACTCTCCAGGTGGCCTACAACATGGAGGCCCCCAAAGCCATGCTGACTGAGTTCAAGGCGAAGATCCCCGCTGTCCTGTCTTCTCTGAAAACCTTCATTGACAACAACCTGCTGACAAGCAACGTGCTGGAGTGGAGAGATACCATTGTGGCTAGAATCAATGAGGCCTACGACGCTGCCATCAACTACGACGCCCAGCTCAGCCAGCTCTCCATCTTTTTCCGCAACTTCATTGTTGAGTTCCAGAAAAATGTCCAAGCTTTCCTGGATGCTGCCATCAAAGTGCTCAGGGAGACCCAGTTCCGTCTTCCCGGCTCTGAGGAAATGACCACCTTGCCTGTTGTCCTGAAGGAGCTGACCACCAGTGTTGCTGATCTTCTTCGCACCACCATCCAAGTGATCTATGACACCATGGAGTACTACTACAATGCTTTTGTGGACACCTTTAGCACTGTGGAGCTGCGCATGCCTATCGGAGATGTCATGACCATTGGTCAGATAATTGACAACGTCAAAACAACCGGCAAAGGCATCTTTGATCAAATGGTGGACTTTGTGAACAACATGGAGAGCCTGGATACTATGCTCGTCAAGATCAGCGAGACCCTGAAAGCAGTTGTAGACAAAACCCAAGAGTTTGTAGATTCCATCAAGTCTGACTACCTGGATGCCCTTTTCGCCAACGTGAATGAGGTGTACAGATGGGTGGTGACTGCTGTGAAGGACATTGCAGACCGTGTGTCCACCATGGACATGGAACAGCTGAATGCAATCTTGGAGTATGTTGTAGATATGTTTATTTACGTGGTCGACCAGTACAATGTGACCGTGAACAGCGCTGTGCAGCAGGTGTCCGAGGAGGCTCAAAAATATGTGAAAGCCAGCGATGGCCGCCTGGAGGTTGAGCTGCCCTTCCCCTTCCTTCAGTGAGGAGCCCAGACAAACACTACCACCACCTCACCCAAAGAAAGAGGAATGACGAACTCACTTTGCTCTTTATTTATACAAATGTGAACGCTACATCTTTATTATGTGAGGCATTGCAAATATATACCATTTTACTACCACTGTGCAATGTGTGAAGAGCATCAATAAAAACATTAACTTAACCTGTTCCTATTTTTTTTCTCGTGAGTCTTTAGCATTGTATAACTGCTTCCATAATAACTATTAATTTATCACATCTTGAGTACTAGTACTAGTTTAGTTCATTTTATGCTTTTTTTTTTAATGTGCACTGCACTAGTTTAATAGCTAATTTCCATATTTATATATATATTTATATTTCCCATATTTCAAAGTAAAATGCCAGTGTTGTAAAGGTCTTAATAAAATGTTCATATTTACTTCAAGAACATATACAGCACCACAACTGTATAGTAAATTACTGGCAAGCTAGATACCTTCACAAAGTAAAGCCTCTTTGTCAAAGACTGGGGTTCTCAAACTCCTCACATCAAGTACTAGTACCAGATCTAAACCAGGTCTATAACAGGACTACTTTCAGTCTAGGTCTAAAATATGACAACGCCATTGCTATAGTATCGAACTAAGAAGTAAGCTAAAAGAGGAATAAAATGTGGATAAATAGAGTCTAAATTATGTACCACCTGAGGAAGCTGGCATACACATACTGCAGTTTGATAAACGCTGGCCTGAAAAATTCAGTGAAAATTTTCTTTGACAAAGTCCCATAGTTATCATCATGTTATTATCATGCTCATAAAATACACATAATCAAACTCAAACAAAAGTATTGGTGCAGCTCAACAGGTAGAGTCATCAGATCCAGAGTCCAGGGCAAATCCAGGGCAGTTTGAGAAGAGTAAAAACCCTCAGGAAAAAGTGTCTCTCCCCTGTGTCCTCTGTGTCCTTCAGCATCATAGCAAACTCCAGGGGGAGCCAAATGAACTCTGGAGACACAAAAGCCTCTCCTAAGCCTCTGTCTCTCTCCGCTCTGTTGTTTTGGTCAGTGATGAAACAGGATATCCCTTCTGGAATCTTTTCTGACATATTATTAGTTGATCAAAATCCCCAAAGTCTCAATAGAGATGCAATACCAGCTGTAACCCTGACACAGTATGGAGCTGTGTCAGCCTATTGTGCACAGACAGCCTGTGGTGCCCCGTGTGGTGAAGAAGTGGACTGCTGAGAGTGAGGAGGCTCTGAGAGACTGTTTTGACACCACAGTGTGGACAGAGCTCTGTGACCCACATGGGGAGGACATCAATGCAGTGACAGAATGCATCACGGACTACATCAACTTTTGTTTTGAAAACATCGTCCCCCCCCAGATGTTGCGGTGTTTTTCAAACAACAAGCCGTGGATTAACCCAGACATAAAAGCTCTGCTGAAGGAGAAGAAGAGAGCTTTTAGGTCAGGGACCAAGGAGGAGCTGAAGGCTGCACAGAAGAAGCTGAGGAGGAAAATCAGGACGAGCCAAGCCAGCCAAAAGAGAAGGATGGAGCAACAGCTACAGCAGAAGAACATCCAGGGGGTGTGGAGAAGTCTCAAGACGATCTCAGGCTTCAAAGCACCTCCTGCCCAGACGGAGGGGGATCTGCAGTGGGTAAACGAGCTCAATTCTCACTTCCTGAGATTTGATCAATCACCCACCCCTCCCCCCACCCAGCTGCCAGCTCTCACCTCTCCAGCTGGACAATGGGGAACTCCTGCACCTCTTCACACCTCTGCCTCTGCTCTTCAGCCCACCACTACACGTGGACTCACCCATCCCCCCAGCCTGCCACTGTCATTTTCTACAGCCCAGGTGAGACTGGAGCTCAAGAAGATTAGCTCCAGGAAGGCAGCAGGACCAGACGGCATCAGCTCCAGGCTCCTTAAGTCCTGTGCAGACGAACTGTGCGGAGTTATGGAGCATGTCTTCAACATGAGCCTTAAGCTGAGGGTGGTACCACAACTCTGGAAGACCTCCTGCGTGGTACCAGTGCCTAAGACACCTCACGCTAAAGACCTCAGCAGCTTCAGGCCAGTGGCTCTAACATCCCATCTGATGAAGACACTGGAGAGATTGGTCCTTGGCCACCTCCGCTCCACCGTGAGCTCAGCGATGGACCCGCTGCAGTTTGCGTACCGGCCTGGCATCGGAGTGGAGGACGCCATCATCGACCTGCTGCACCGCTTACTGTCTCACCTGGAGAACCCCGGCAGCACTGTGAGGATTCTCTTCTTTGACTTCTCCAGTGCTTTCAACACCATCCAGCCACTGCTCCTGAGGGACAAACTGGAGACCGCCGGTGTGGACTGTGACCTGGCAGACTGGATCCTGGACTACCTCACAAACCGGCCCCAGTTTGTGAGAGCCAAGAATTGCGTGTCTGACCTCCTGACCTGCAGTGTGGGGGCGCCCCAGGGCACTGTCCTCACGCCCTTTCTTTTCACCCTCTACACTGCAGACTTCAGACATAACACGGACAGCTGTGTCCTGCAGAAGTTCTCCGATGATTCCGCCATCATCGGTCTCATCACGGACAATGACGACACGGAGTACAGAGGACTAACGCAGGACTTTGTGGACTGGTGTCACCGGAACCACCTTCTCATCAACGCGGGGAAGACCAAGGAGATGGTGGTGGACTTCCGCAGACACCACTCTACTGTCCCCTCAGTGAACATCCAGGGAAAGGACATTGAGAGAGTGGACTCATACAAGTACCTGGGTGTTCATCTGAACAACAAACTGGACTGGACTCACAACACAGATGCACTGTACAGGAAGGGCCAGAGCAGGCTCTATCTCCTGAGGAGACTCAGGTCTTTTGGAGTGAGGGGGCCACTCCTGAAGACCTATGACTCTGTGGTGGCATCAGCCATCCTGTACGGTGTGGTCTGCTGGAGCAGCAGCATCACAGAGAGGGAGAGGAAGAAGCTGGACAAGGTCATCAAGAAGTCCAGCTCCGTCCTGGGCTGTCCTCTGGACTCAGTGCAGCAGGTGGGGGACAAGAGGGTCCTGGCTAAGGTCATCTCTATGCTGGACCATGAGTCTTACCCCCTGCAGGACGCCCTGTCTGCTCTGGAGAGCAGCTTCAGTGACAGACTGATTCACCCTCGCTGTGTGAAGGAGAGGTTTCACAGGTCTTTCCTTCCTGCTGCTGTCAGACTGTACAATGAACACTGTTAACATTGAACATGTGTCATTCAACTATATGTGCAATACTAAAGACCTCTGATACAATTCACTTATGTCACTTTACTTATATTTATCCTGTCTGTACATAAACATAGTCATTATTGTAAATAACATAATATAACTAATATACTTTACTGAGATTTATTCTGTTCATATGCTGCACTGTTACTTTTATTGTACATAATAGTTTTTTGGTACTTTATATTTTTGCTCCACCGGAACAGTGTGTTACATTAGAGTCTATTTTTAAGTCTATTTTTAAATTATTTTTAAGCCATTATCTATTATCTTGTTTGATTGCATGTTACTATTTTCCTGCTGTTCTTGAACTATGCGTTACAACACTGGAATTTCCCCACTGTGGGACTAATAAAGGCATATCTTATCTTATCCCTTGAGGCCTGAAGCACAGATGCAAGACAAAGCCTCAAGTTGCAGTGTTTCCAGTATGTGACTAGGGTTGTTAAAAGTATAGAAAATAAAGATCAGATACTAATCAGATACTAATGTAGAAATGAGATATTCATTTGAACAGGTATCATAATAATGTCCCATTCACAGGACAGAAATGAACCTTTCCTGAATAGCTTTACAATGATCTTGAACTGCATCAGAACAAGTATAAGAGAACATACCTAGTGTATGCTCTTAGAACCTACCTGGACCACTGAGGGATTACACAGATATAAGGCCATATAGTAATATAAAAGAAGGTATTATGATTTATTATTGAAAATGACATTTTCTTTTCTAAATAAAGTGTTGTTTTTTTTTCATCATTGTGGCATTGGAATCCGTATTGAGTCTTTTCCTTAGTATGGAAATCAAATTTTTAGTATTGTGACAATACTATATGTAACATCTTTAAAATAAGGCTAAAATAAAATGCTATTTTCAAATATAAACAAAACATGAAATGATGATCAGATTGAACTTCAGTAACAGCTCCTGGGTTTCAGGCAAAGATGGACAACAGTAGAAAAGAGGTCCTCATTACACTATTCTCTGATCTATGTTTTAATGGTGTTTTCGCATTAAAAACATATCTGGAGCTGTGTTTTGTTCCATTCTGTGGCCATTCTATGTTCATTAAATGCTTGTTCACACTCCTCAGTCCAGTGCACCTTGTTTGGAGCTGCATTCTTAGTCAGTTGCTACTATACACAACCACGTCATCCAAGTAGGCAGCCAAGAAATCAGACCCATCCCGCAGTATGTGGTCATTCAATTCAATTCAATTCAATTCAATTTATTTTTGTATAGCCCAAAATCACAACAAGAGTTATCTCGGCGGACTTCACAAAATTGTTGATTAATAAAGCAGAATAAGAAACATTCATAAATCAAAAATACAGAATGTCCAACAACAAGCAGGCAAATGGATAATTGTCCCAGCATCCCCTGTCCTTAGACCCTCCTTCTTGACAAGGAAAAACTCTGAAAAACCCAATGGGAAAAACGAAGAAACCTCGAGGAGAACCACAGTGAAGGAGAGATCCACTCCTATGGACGGACAGGCAGATGAAACTACTAATCTAGCAGGACAAGGACAGTTAATCCAGGACAGGGAAGGAGAGGAGGGGTCCAGGTCCTCGACACTAGGGGACAGCAGCGGTCCAAACTGGAACAGCAGCATCTGAAACAGTTACACTCCCCAAAAGGGGAGTGGGACAGGGACAACATGTGAATAGCAAAGAACAGACTACGAATGAACTAGTAATTGAATATTCTTAACAGTAGGAGGAAAAAAAGTAGGAGAAACCAGAGGACAGTGCTCAAGTTGCCATACTTTCCCCAGTAATATATCTCCTAGAGCAGCTTAACTAGGCCTATGGGTTTAGTTTCTGTTCCTAACTGACCTGACCATAAGCTAATTCAAAGAGGAACGTTTTGAGCCTAATCTTAAATGTAGAGACTGTGTCAGCTTCTTTGACATGAGCAGGGAGCTGATTCCACAACAAGGGTGCTTGGTACCTAAAAGCTCTACCTCCTAAAGTACTTTTAGCGACTCTAGGAACCACCAATAGTGCAGCATTTTGAGAGCGGAGTGAACGGTTAGGATGATAAGGTACAATTTCATCTTTAATGTAGGAAGGGGCCATGTCATTTACAGCTTTATAGGTTAGAAGAAGAATTTTAAATTTTACTCTAAACTCAACCGGAAGCCAATGAAGATTTTTTTAATACTGGAGTAATGTGCTCTCGTTTTTTAGTACCTGTTAGTATTCTTGCTGCTGCATTTTGAACCAATTGAAGGCTTTTTATAGAGCTTTTAGGGCAAGCTGCAAGCAGGGAGTTACAGTAGTCTAACCTCGAAGTGACAAAAGCATGGACAAGTTTTTCAGCATCATTTTTTGGCAGTACATTTCTAATTTTGGCTATATTGCGTAAATGAAAATAAGCTGTTTTACAGGCATGGCTTATGTGTGCTTTAAATGAGAGCTCTTGATCAAATAGGACTCCAAGGTTTCTTACAGTGGAGCTGGAGGCTACACTGACATTGTCCAATGTGATTATCTGCTCAGTTAGAGAGTCAAACTTTACATCGGGCCCAGCTGCAGGCCGGGACAAAACCACAATAGAGTCTCGTAGGTGTTTAGGGCCTAATAGAATGACTTCAGATTTTTCAGGGTTAAGAAGTAAATAGTTAAAGGTCATCCATGTTTTTATGTTCCTCACACAGTCACTAAGCCTTTCAATTTGATTAGTCTGATCAGGTTCCATTGATAGGTACAGCTGGGTGTCATCTGCATAACAGTGGAAATCGATACCATGCTTTCGGATGATATTACCTAACGGTAGCATATAAAGGGTAAACAGAACTGGACCCAGAACTGAACCCTGTGGCACACCGTAGGCTACTTTAGAACACTGTGAGGAGCTCTGGTTTACATTTACAAACTGGTACCTATCGGATAAATAGGATTTAAACCAGCTGAAGGCAGTTCCTCTGATGCCCACGTCACATTTTAACCTCTGCAGTAAAATGTTGTGGTTGATTGTGTCAAAAGCTGCACTGAGGTCAGAACCAGTATTGAGACCTGATCATTGTCAGCAGCCAATAACAAATCATTTGTTACTTTAACCAGGGCTGTCTCAGTGCTATGATGAGTTCTGAATCCAGATTGAAAATTTTCAAATAAATTATTTTCCTGCAGATGACGACAAAGCTGTTTAACTACAATTCTCTCCAGAATTTTAGAAATAAACGGAAGATTTGAAATAGGTCTGTAATTGGCTAACAGGTCAGGATCAAGATTAGGCTTTTTTAGGAGCGGCTTAATTACTGCATATTTAAAAGACTGAGGCACATAACCACTTTCCAGTGAAGTATTTATTATATTAAGAATAGGATCTATAATTAGGGAGAATTTCTTTGAAAAGTCTACTTGGGATTGGGTCTAACATACAAATTGAGGATTTAGAGGACATAAAGGCTGAAGTTTATTCTGCATGATTTACAGTAGCAAACTTCTCAAAAACTGGACCAACTGAGGATAATTCAGATCCCACCAAAACTGGACATGAGTTTAATTGAGACCCTACTCTTACAGCTTGAACTTGCTCAGAGTTAAAAGTAGGGGCAATTTCATTTATTTTATCTCTTATAGTAATGATCTTATTATTAAAAAATGTCAGGAAATCCTCAGAACTGAGAGCAATTGGGATTGAAGGTTCTACTGCACTGTGGCAGTTTGTCAGCCTGGCTACAGTGCTGAATAAGAACCTAGGATTATTTTTGTTTACTTCTATTAGATTGGAATAGTAACTGGTTTGGGCTGCACTCAACGCCTGCTTATAGGACAGAAGGCAGGTTTTCCATGTGTAACAGAGTTAAAAATGCACTAATTACTATTTCCTGGTTGTATTTTATGTTTGAATATAATTTATATGTGAATTTTATCATTTTGACATTTTATTTTGAAAACCGGAAGTGCGCGCTGCTCCCACATGTTTTATTTTGGTAGTTCAACTTCCCCTCTCAGTAGCACGCTGGAGACTGCAGAGGGTAAGTTCTGTCTGGGTTGAAAAGAATATATTTTACAAAAACAACATACTTTTAGCATAAATGCAAGAACACATGTTGATAAGATAACGTTTTCACATGTAATGGATGTATTGTGGTGCGCTAATTTTGAGTTTTGTACATTTTATTTAGATTGTAAAATTCACTTGATATTGTAACATTGTACTGAATGCCGCGAAAATGAGCAGCCATCTCACGGTGCTGTTCTCATTCTTACAGGGAGCCAGTGCTTGATATGTGTGAAGACATATTAATAGAGTATTTATATGTCTGTCACAGGTATGTTACATTTTATTCTATTTCTGTAAAGGTTATAAATTGTGCATTTGTCTCTCTGAATTATCACTCCACTGCAATCAAGTTAAATTTAAAATTGTTTTATTGTTTATACATGATTTACATAATTGAGAGTCACATGAGTTGTAAACTCTGTGTAACATGGTAATAACATGGCCAGTAGGTATTTGTAAGCTCCCCCTCTCAGTAGCACGTTGGAGACTGCAGAGGGGAGCCAGTGCTTGATATGTGTGAAGACATATTAATAGAGTATTTATATGTCTGTCACAGGAGTAAAGCTGACTGACTCCATACTGTGTCCTGTCTTTCGTATACGGCCTGGCGAAGAGTTCCGCAGCCGTTACACTGGTGCCGTGACCCATCGGATTCCCTGATCTGCTCGACGCCGATCGCTGTGGTTGCCCTTCTGCTGTGCTGCCCTTCACCTGCACCTTGAACGGGTTCTTCTGAGGTGTTGCTGGTGCAATACAAGGACAATTTGAGGGTGTTTCTTTTCAGTTACAAACGAAAAGTTAATTATTTTGGTTACACAACGCACGTACAGTTTGAAGTTACCCTACTGTGTTATTACCATGGATAATTTCGCCACCCCAGTTTTACCTAAGGGTAGAGGGTTATGGAGATGTGATGCCAACGGTGGGAATGTGGGTCGTTCAGCTGTAATGTCTGAGGGTTTTATAGATGTTGGTGGATTTACTGGTGACAAGGTACAAACATCTACACCCACCAGTGATGTTAATGCCATTCACCAACTTACTGGTATGGTGGGCCAGTTAGGTGCCCAGATCGGTGAGTCGATAGTGGCTAAGTTAATGTCAGCTGGTGTTGTTAATCTGTCCAGTGATACTCAGAAACCCACTCCCATACGCTCTCCCACATGTGATGTAACCAAATGTGACTCCCCCCATGTGACAGTGCATGTTGCACCTGAACGTGAGCTACAGACATTTAAAGGTGATAGTACTGACAAATTTTCAGTCCAGGACTGGGTTGATATGACTAAGACTTACCTCAAGAAAAAGGGGACACCGTTATGTGAACAGGCTGATGAAATCATGGGACATTTACTGGGCAAAGCCAGGGATGTTGTTCAGATAGCCCTCCGTGGTGACCCTGACCTTAACGTTGCAGACAGACCCATGGTAATCTATGATATTCTTGTGCGCTATTTCAGTGATGCCCCCTCGTGTCTTCCCCTTGCAGACTTTTATGCCACCCTGCCAAGACACAAAGAAAATCCTGTTGACTATTGGATAAGGCTGAATAAAGCTGCTGACAGAGCACAAGAAGGGTTGCGGAGACAAGGTAATGCAATAGGCGATTTGAATAACGAGGTGGCTCTCATGTTTGTTAAGCATTGCCCGGACCCAGAACTGTCCTCCACGTTTAAATGGAAACCCATTCACGAGTGGTCACTAAAGGATGTTCAGTCGAGAATTGATGACTATCAGGGAGAGATGCGGGCAAACCAAAGGGCATATGGTGCCCAGCTCAAAGTTCACGCTGCTGCTGTGTCCCCTGAACAGCCTAGTCCGGTTACGGTGCCCGAACAATGTCACTCAGTTAGTTGCCATCTCCCTTCTGCTACTGTTAATGTGCAGACACTTCATAGCCCCACCAGTCTTGCCACACCCTCTGCTCCACAAGCTATGTCTGTCCCAGTCGCAGCCCAAGACCTCCGGCTGTCAGAGGAGAGGCTTCTGAGTCGTATGGTTGAAATGTTTCAGGAGGTGTTGGATAAAGTGCAGTTGCCCAGTACCCGTCCTGTGGTAAACAGTGGACCTCCTCGCAAGCGTCATCCGAGAGAGTCAAGTTGCAGGGTGTGCAGTGACACGGGGCACTCCACAATCTCACACTGTATGTCCAAGAGACTGTGCTTTGAATGTTTTGCCCCTGGCCACACTAGACCCAGGTGCCCCCATGTTACGTCTGAACCTGCCCCTCCTCAGAATCTGGGAAACTAAATGACCTGTATTCGGTGGGAGGCAGTGCAGGTCCTGACAGAATCTCCCAAACTGACGTGTTTTTTGATGCTGAGTCAGTGTATTCTTCTGCCCTAGAGTCGTGCCCCAGCCATGAGACCATTGTGTACCAGAACATACATAAGATAGGCAGTAGTGACAGCCTTTTCTACACTACCGTGTCATTTGGTGGTACAGTTGAGATGGGTGGGATGCTAGATAGTGGTTCTATGGCCTGCAGCATTAGTGAGAGTGCTGAAGAGAGGCTTAGAGAGGCTGGAATACTTACAGATGCAATGCTGTTTAATGCAGATTTGATCCTTGTTGGTTGCGGTGGACTTAGAGTTAGACCCAAATGTGCTTTTGAGGTAGAGATGGAAGTATATGGCTGTAAAATGCTAGTCCCCACACTTGTAGTCCCGGGGCCAGCACGATGACGTCATTATCGGTGCAAATGTCATCAAGCACGTATTCCGTCAGTTGAAACAGTGTGATTCATATTGGCGAGCAGTGTCCAGTTCTCCTGACTCCCCTGAGTCCTTACAGTTTCTGTCTATGCTCTCAGGTTTGCATAAGTGGCAAGGTGACTCCATTCCAGACAAAGTCGGCACAGTAAGGTGCAACTCAGCTACCTGTCTTGAACCTGGGCGTGAGTATCTCCTGTGGGGTAAACTGCCAAAGAATACACCCGTGTCCCCAGGAGCTACTGTGTTAACTGAGCCCACCTCTTCACGCTCGGCTCCCCGAGGTGTTATAGTCGCCAAAGTTATCACTCATCTGTGGGGCGATGGGTGGGTCCCTGTCAAACTCATTAACACCTCTGACAGACCAGTGCTCATCAGACGTAATGCAAAGTTAGCCGATGTGTACACCTGTGTGGCTCTTGAGCATATTGACTCTGATGACGACGTGTCCAAACTGCCCCAGAACAATATGTCGACAATGCCACCTGAGAGGCTCGAGACAGTTGAAGAACAGCTCCGGTCAATGGGCCTCAACAGTGTTGACATTGATTCGTGCGAAGTGTCAGATGGTTGCAAAAGTAAAATGGCTAACCTTGTTTTGCAGTACCAAGATATTTTTTCCCGCCACCATCTGGACTGTGGAGAAGCGAAAGGCTTTGTACACCGTATACGCCTGTCAGACAACAGACCTTTCAGACTACCATACCGGCGCGTACCGCCGAGCCAATACCAAAAGTTACGCCAGGTTCTGACAGAGATGGAGGAGAGGGAGATTATCAGAAAGTCAAACAGTGAGTATGCTTCACCATTAGTGCTTGTATGGAAAAAAAATTGAGACCTTCGTATCTGCACTGATTTCCGTTGGCTGAACAAAAGAACACTCAAGGATGCTCACCCTCTCCCCCATCAATCTGATTGTTTGGCCGCACTTGGAGGCAACTGTCTTTTCAGCACCATGGATTTAACATCCGGCTTCTATAACATGCCGCTTCACGAGGAGGACAGAAAATATTCTGCCTTTACTACCCCAATGGGCCTATATGAGTACAATCGCCTCCCGCAAGGCCTCTGTAATAGTCCGGGTAGCTTTATGCGTATGATGACCAGCATTTTTGGAGATCAGAACTATTTAAGTCTCCTGTGTTATTTGGATGATCTCTTGGTCTTTGCACCAGACGAGAACACAGCACTCCAGCGTCTGGAAATGGTGTTTGGCAGACTGCGTGGCCACAACTTAAAGCTGTCACCCAAAAAGTGCTTTTTCTTACGGAGGTCCGTTAAGTTCTTGGGCCATGTCATTAATGAAGATGGTGTCTCGACAGACCCTAGTAAGGTAGAAAGTATCTCTAACATGTCCTGTGCTGATTTGATGGAGCCAGATGGTGTGACTCCTTCCCCTAAGCGTCTCAGGTCATTCTTAGGGATGGTGAACTACTATCAGCATTTTGTGCCAGGGTACTCTGCCAAAGCCAAGCCCCTATTCGATCTCCTGAAGGGTGAGAAAAAGAGAGGAAAGTCGAAGTCCAAATTCCAATACAGAAAGCTATCCACTTCTGATTGGACAAATGCCCATGTTCTTGCCTTTGAGAAGCTGAAAGAGTGTCTGTTGAACGCCGTGGTCCTAGCCCATCCTGACTTCTCCCGTCCTTTTCTGCTCTCTACTGACGCCTCTTTGGATGGTATTGGCGCAGTCTTGTCTCAAGTTAAAGAGGGCGAGTCATGTGCAAGACCCATAGCCTTTGCGAGTAAGTCGCTGTCTCAATCTCAGAAGAACTATCCAGCGCATAGGCTTGAGTTTTTAGCGTTGAAGTGGGCCGTGTGTGACAAGTTTAGTCATTGGCTTAAAGGTCACACTTTTTCAGTTTGGACAGATAACAATCCATTAACACACATACTGACTAAACCAAAACTTGACTGCTGTGAACAGCGTTGGGTAGCTAAACTGGCCAGTTATGACTTTGACATTAAGTATGTCCCGGGTCGACAGAATGTTGTAGCTGATGCTTTGAGTCGTGTCCCATTTGTCAAAGACCCTGTGGGCCAAAGGTTGGTTGCGGAGCCATATCGTAGTCTTCTCGGTCAGGTCAGAGATATGTCAAATGCTTCTGTCCAGCAAGCTTTTCGCTCTTCCAAGCGCTGTGATCTTGTTCCATCAGGTGCTCAGCAGTGTGTGTGCCCCCTACAAATGCAGTCTGATGTAGTATCTGCTATCTTGGAGTCACATGTTTGTTGGGACACAGGTCCTAGAGCTCGTGCTGTTACCGCTCTGCAGTTTTTACCCCAACTTGTCGCTTCTGGCCTTGACACTCTGCCTGTGTACACTGAACGAGAACTGCGTGACAGCCAGCTCAAGGACAAAACCATTTCCCGTGTGTTGTTCTATGTAGAGAGAAGTCGGAGACCAACAAGGAGAGAGAGAGCAAAAGAGCCAATCGCTGTGATGAAATACCTCAAACACTGGGAAAAACTCTCTCTTAGCAATGGTGTCCTGTACAGAATCTCAAGGGACCTCAGGACAAAGTCAAAACGTCACCAATACGTCGTCCCTGATTCACTCATAGCTGAAGTTCTGCGTGGTATACACGATGAGGCAGGTCACCAAGCCCAGTCCCGTAGCCTCACTCTGACCCGCCAAAGATTTTTCTGGCTGACTCTCGACAGAGATGTAAGGGACTATGTCCGCAGGTGCCAACGATGTATCGTTAGTAAGACAGCTGACCCTGAAGGCAGAGCTCCTTTAGAAAGCGTTGTCACATCCCGACCACTTGAGCTCGTGTGTATAGATTTCTGGTCTGCTGAAGATTCTCGGAATAAGTCAGTAGATGTGCTTGTTATTACTGACCATTTTACCCGTATGGCTCAGGCCTTTCCCTGTAGAGATCAGACCGCTAAACAAGTTGCGAAAGTTCTGTGGAACAAATACTTCTGTGTTTTTGGGTTCCCGGAGAGAATCCACAGCGATCAGGGTCCAAATTTTGAGAGCCAGCTGATCAGTGAGTTGCTAAAAGTTTCGGGTGTCAGAAAGTCCCACACTACGCCATATCACCCCATGGGGAATGGTTCAGTGGAGCGTTTCAACAGGACCCTGGGCGGTATGATTCGTGCTTTGCCCCCTGAAGCCAAAGCTGATTGGCCTCGCAGGTTGCAAACACTGACTTTTGTGTACAATTGTACTTCCCACGAGACCACAGGCTTTCCCCCATTTTACCTTATGTTCGGTCGTGTCCCTCGTTTGCCAGTCGACGTGTTGTTCCGTTCTGTCCTTCATGATTCTACTGTGTCTGGCTATGATAGATATGTCAAGTCCCTTGTCAGTGACCTAAAGGAAGCAATGGTGGTTGCCCAAGAACATGTCAAAAAGGAACAACACAGGCACACCTTGCTTTACAACAGGAAAGTGAAAGGATCAAACATCGGAATTGGAGAACAAGTACTTCTTGCAAACAAAAAGGAGAGAGGCAAAAGGAAACTCGCTGATAAATGGGACTCAACAATCTACACTGTAATGGATGTCAATCTCGAAACTCATACTTACAAGATCAGTGACAACGGCTCTGGGAGAGTGAAGGTTGTTCACAGGAATCTGTTATTGCCAGTTAACTTCCTCCCAGTGGAGCTCTGTGACGTATCGGACAATGATTCGACACTTGCTAGTGGCTGCTCTGTTCCTAGTATGGACGGAACTGAGTCAGTTTGTGGAAGTGAACACGAGCCTGTCCAAGACCCCTTTGAGTTGGTTGACTCTGAGAGACGGACTGTAGAGTGGGTTACACAGTTGACTGAGCCAGACTCGACTCAGACCAATGTCTCTGACATTGTGACTGTTGCCTCTGTTCCCCATGACACCGACCTGCCCCCGGAGTACGGCCCAAGTCAGCCAGATAGTGACTTAAAACAAGTAACTGGTCCCAGTTTTACCACTAGAACCGGGCTTTATTACTCTACTTTTGACGGTCGGACTGCTCAGGCTGGGCCTCCTGTTGACCAGACTGCGACTGCCTCTGTCGATCGGTCCCAAGTACGCACAAGACTTGGTCGTTTGGTTAAACCTGTGAACAGACTTGTTCAGAATGTGTCACATCAAGATGTTGTTCCGGACACTTTTAGTGTTAAACATGTTTGTGGATCTGTGTTTCAGGCCCTTGTTAGTTAGATTTTGAGTTGATGTGCCCTTTTGGTTTTTGGCAGTTCAGTTTGGCTGTGATTTGATTTCTACCACTGTCATGTGAGCCGGTACAGTTGGGTCTGTGTTGTGTAAGGGGTTTTGTAGGTTGTACATGGCACCCTACTGCCAGTTGCTGGGTTGAGGGTTTGGTACCCCCCTCATTCCACTTCATCCTCCCGGGATACTTTAATGTTGGCCCTCCTTTGTGGGACCCCCTTGGTGTAGTGTCGTTATATGCCCTTGGTGGGGCTTCTTTGTACCAGTTGCTTAAAAATGATCAAATTCAGTGGGGGTGGATGTAACAGAGTTAAAAATGCACTAATTACTATTTCCTGGTTGTATTTTATGTTTGAATATAATTTATATGTGAATTTTATCATTTTGACATTTTATTTTGAAAACCGGAAGTGCGCGCTGCTCCCACATGTTTTATTTTGGTAGTTCAACTTCCCCTCTCAGTAGCACGTTGGAGACTGCAGAGGGTAAGTTCTGTCTGGGTTGAAAAGAATATATTTTACAAAAACAACATACTTTTAGCATAAATGCAAGAACACATGTTGATAAGATAACGTTTTCACATGTAATGGATGTATTGTGGTGCGCTAATTTTGAGTTTTGTACATTTTATTTAGATTGTAAAATTCACTTGATATTGTAACATTGTACTGAATGCCGCGAAAATGAGCAGCCATCTCACGGTGCTGTTCTCATTCTTACAGGGAGCCAGTGCTTGATATGTGTGAAGACATATTAATAGAGTATTTATATGTCTGTCACAGGTATGTTACATTTTATTCTATTTCTGTAAAGGTTATAAATTGTGCATTTGTCTCTCTGAATTATCACTCCACTGCAATCAAGTTAAATTTAAAATTGTTTTATTGTTTATACATGATTTACATAATTGAGAGTCACATGAGTTGTAAACCCTGTGTAACATGGTAATAACATGGCCAGTAGGTATTTGTAAGCTCCCCCTCTCAGTAGCACGTTGGAGACTGCAGAGGGGAGCCAGTGCTTGATATGTGTGAAGACATATTAATAGAGTATTTATATGTCTGTCACAGGAGTAAAGCTGACTGACTCCATACTGTGTCCTGTCTTTCGTATACGGCCTGGCGAAGAGTTCCGCAGCCGTTACACATGCTTTTAAAGACTGCACTGAGTGTGCTTTACGGTAACTTTTCTCAATTCTCCTAACCTTTTGTTTGTGTGCACGCAGTTTTTCATTATACCATGGAGCAGATCGCCTTGGCCTGACAACTTTCTGTTTTAGTGGAGCAACTGCATCAAGGGCAGTTTTCAAAGAATCCATGGTCTTATCAACAAATTGGTCACTTTTGATGGGATTTAAACCATCCCCAGCTGGGTCACATGACATATCATTAAATATTGGCCCAATTATTTCTATGAAATTAGTAACAGCTTTTTCAGAAATTGTTCTTTTAGTTATTATTTTATTCTGGTGAACAGAGAAATCTTTAAGAATAAACTGAAAGGTAATCAAAAATTATCTGATAATATAGGATTTTGTGGGAGGACTTTTGGATCACTGATCTCTATGCCATATGTTAAAACAAGATCCAATGTGTGCTTATGACTGTGTGTGGGCTGATTTACACTCTGAGTAAAACCGATGTCATTCAAAAGAGCGCTAAAGGCTTTGTTTAGACAGTCATCTGTCAGGTCAGTTTTTATGTTAAAATCTCCAAGTATTATAATTTTGTCCCAGTCCACAACCAAGCCCGACACAAAATCCGACAACTCTGTTAAAAACTTTGAATAAGGACCAGGAGGTCGGTAAATTATTATAAATAAAACACCTTTTTGGTTTTTCCAATTATGGCAGGTTATTGATAGACTGAGGCTTTCAAACGAGCTGAACGCTTTTTTAGTTTTAGGACAAAGCAACAAGCCAGAATGAGAAATGGCTGCAACACCACCACCTCGACCTGTGCTCCTGGCACTCAGAAAGTTGACATGACTTGGAGGTGTGGACTCATTTAATCACCAGGTTGAAGCCAAATTTCAGTCAGAGCCAAAATATCAATGTTATGGTCCTGAATTAATTCATTGACTAAAAAGGATTTAGAAGAAATCGACCGAATGTTTAGCAGTCCACACTTTACACACTTATTTAGAGGCTGACTAGTATCACGAGTTGGTATTTGTATTAAGTTTTTTGGTCTTTTAAATGTATTTTTATTTTTATTTTTTCGAGGGACAGACACAGTCTCTATCTGACTAGGTTCTGAATACTTGATTTGTGACAGAGCGGGCGAGAGCCTAGCGTCAGTAACAGAGGAGCAGGATTTTCCCCTAACTCTCCTCTGCACCCGGGACTCACTTTTTCCCTGTCACTTTAGGCGACTAAGACTATCTGTCAAATTTCTAATTAAAAGAGATGTGCCCGCCGAAGTCGGATAGACACCATCCCTGCATATGAGCCCAGGCTTCCCCTCGAACGCACTCCAATTGTCGACAAAAACTACATTGTTTTGGGGGCACCAACTAGAAAGCCAGCAGTTAAATGCTGACTGTCGGCTGTACAATTCAGCATTGACACGACAGGGTAGAGGGCCAGAAAATATTACGGTCTCCGACATCGACTTTGCTAATTCACACACAGCCTGTACCTGCAATTTGAGAACTTCTGATTGTCTCCGCCGGGCGTCATTACCGCCTGCGTGAATCACGACTCGACGGTACCTCTGCCTACTCTTTCTAAGAAGCCTAAGGTTTCCATCGATGTCACCCATTCTGGCCCCCGGATAACACCTAACTGATGCCGCTGGCAGCTCCACGTCTCTAACTATAGAGCTTCCAATCACTAGAGTCTCACGAGTCCAAGTAGCGGGTGTGTCGCCGCTGAGAGGGGCAAACCTATTTGTGACGGGGAGCTCCTGGTGCACTACCGGGTGGCGTGTAGCGCTATGCTTCTTCCGAACTGTCACAAATCGATCCTGGTCTTCTTCCAGCTGCGTTGAGGTCACTGGGGAGCTATGCTGGCTAACGCTAGCAGCCCTAGCTCTGACGCGGTCCGCGCTCCCTGACGTTACAATCTGACTATAGCTGGGTCTAAAGGCCTCCAATGAGCGGATCCGCATTTCTAACTCAGTAACCCTTGCCTCCAAAGCTACCACTACACTACACTTCACACAACTAAGCCTATCGTCAGTGAAAGAGCAAGGGTTCTCACTCCACATATGACAGCTTGAGCAGGACAGCGCAGTAGCGGTGCTAGAAGGCCCAGCCATGATGCTAACAAGTTAGGCTAACAAGCTAGGCTAACTCAGGCTGGAACGAGAGTATAGGTGCTTTGAATCCACAAACTATTGAGAATAGATGTACTACGAATGGATTAAAGACCAATCGACTAGAGCTGGTATGGTGAAGAGCAAATTAATTTGGAATAAGTTGAGACAAAAAGTAGAGAGAGTCTAACACACAGCACGTAAGCCGAAAACAACTCACCGGATGTGACGTCAACAGAATCTGTTGTTCAGGACACCTGCAGGTGCTGGTGCCCCCTGCAGGTGTCCTGAACAACGGATCCAACAGATCATCTATCTGGGGCATTGGATAGGGATCAAAATTCGATATTGTTTTGAGGTTCCTGAAATCAATGCAAAAAACGCAAAGAGCCATTCTTTTTAGGTACCAGTACAATAGGACTGCACCACTACTAGACACTTCAATTATTCCAAGTTCGAGCATTACCTTGATCTCTTTTTGTAGCACAGGGACCAACCACTCTTCTTTAACCATATTTTGTGCTGGACGAAAGAAGTGAAGCCCAGGGTCTCCTGGAAAAGGGATGGGTCAAGCAGTAGCTGAATGTCCTCCTGCTGAGAGGGAGAGAGGTGGGAGAGGTCAACGGCAACAGGTTCATTAGCACCGGTAGGGAAGTACTTTTCTGTTACTTCTTCATCCTACACAACTTGGACCAGTAGCTGTACATGGAACTCTGTGAGGAGCTTCACATGCAAGACCCAGTGCTTCCTTTGTCTGTCTGGCATATACAGCTCATAAGTTACTTTTCCAACTTGTTTGGTAACTTCATACAGTCCGTGCCATTTAGCTAACAGTTTATTATCAGTGGCTAGCAACAATAGTACCTTTTGGACTGGGCTGAAGACTCGCTCCTTCGCCTTTTGGTCAAACCAGGTTTGCTGTTTTAATTGCACCTCCCTCAGGTTCTCTTGGGCCAGTGCAGACATAGCCTCCAGTCTCTCCCTCATTCTGATGACATAGGCTATGATGTTGTCACCTTCAGTCTCTGTTTGCTCCCAATAGTTTTTCAGAAGATCCAGTTGCCCATGTACCTGGCGTCCATTGAGGAGTTCAAAGGGGGAGAAGCCAGTGCATGACTGTGGGACTTCTCTGTAGGCAAACAGAAGGTATGGCAGCCACTGGTCCCAATCAGCACCTGTGCTGGAAACAAACTTGCGCAGCATGTGTTTTAGAGTCTTGTTATAGCACTCTACCAGCCCGTCCGTATGGGTGTGATAAGGTGTGGTCCTGATCCCCTTAACCCCCAACAGCTGGTAGACCTACTTTAACAACCTGGACATGAAATTGGTAACACAAACATCAGAATCTCTTTAGCCACACCCACTCTAGAAAATAGCTGCAACAGACAATTTGCAATTTGCTTTGCTTTAATTGAGCACAGCGGAAATGCTTCAGGGTATCTAGTGGCATAATCACACAGGGCCAAAATGAAAGGGTTTCCTGTAGAACTTTTTTCAAGTGGACCAACAATGTCCATTCTGATCCATTCAAATGCGGTACCAATTAAAGGCAAGGGTTGCAAATGGGTCTGGTGCACAGAGTAATGGGCAGCGTGCTGCCCCCGCGACCCAGCCGGATTAAGCGGAAGAAAATGGATGGATGGATGGAGGGGTTGCAAATGGGCCTGGCCAACTCCTTTCACTGCATTTAATTGGCATTTTTCACAAGTTTTACAAAATTTGGAAATTTGCCTGTACATGCCCGGCTACACAAAACGACTGCTGAGTCTTCGCAGTGTTTTTTTAAACGCCATGTGAGTGGCCCAGGGGATGGAGTGTCCCAGTTACTGCTGTCTGAAATGGTGAGGTAAGGCAAGAGCTTCATTTTTGTCATTTACTTGATACAAAATACCATTTCTGACTATGTATTATGTTACCAAACATTTCGTCTCCCCTGGCTGACTTGACACTTTCTCAAACCAGGGTTTTAGGGATGAGTCCTGTTTTTGGAGTGTCCCTATGTCCAATGGAATCTCATACTCAACTGGACTGGTTTTGACAACTTCGCTGGGAGAACCTGCAAACTTTTCTCTCCTTTTCAGGGCTTTGGGCTTTCTAGCCTTTCCTGGCTGAGCGTCCAACTCTTCCTCCCAATAAGGAAGCTCCTCAAACATGGCCTTAGCTTTCTGAGCTCTGGTGAGGACATTCACTGAATTAGGTGGTTCAGCTCGGAGTTTCTCAGTTACAGAGTTGCAGTCTTTTTCTCCCTTTGACTCGTCACTCTGAGATATGGGATCAAGTAGTGTTGGGATGTCATTGCCCAGGATGACATTGTATGGCAGGTTCTGTGCTAAGGCTACATTTAACAGGTAGGTTTGATTTTCTACTGTAATGTAAACCTCAGCTGTCAGGTAGGTATGCTCAGCTCCATGGATAAAAGTAAGTGGTGTGGTCTCACAAAAGCACCTCTTCTCTGGGACCAAACTGGACAGGACTACAAAACAAAAACAACCTGAGTCTAGCAGTGCATTAACTTTTGGGATATTTTTTGGCTATTAACCAGCACAGGTGTTGGTTAACCAGCACAGGTGTTGGTTAATAGTTGTGGTCCTTGGAACAGGACCACAACTTTGCTCATCCCCATAGGACTTACTTGACTTTGCGAAGCCGGGCTCCTGGGTGAAGAGGGGCTCCCATCCGAAGTAGCTGGCTCTGGGTCCTTTGTGGGCAGACAAGAAGGCCTCTACAAAACGAGCTGCTTCCTCAGTGCTGGCAGGGTCTCGCTCCCGCATCCAGACCTCAAACTCTGGGCTGACCATGCGGAGGAAGTGCTCCAGGATTTCTCAGTTTGCAGCCACCAGTTCAGCAAGTCCTTGAGTCAAACAACCAGCTCAGTCAATGGTAGGTCTCATCTGTGATTTCGTATTTCAATAGTATAGTCTCCTTCACTTTCCCATAGTTGTTGGAGTGGCGAATGTTCATTTGCACAAAAGCTGTTTGTCTTTACATATACAACTCAGAGTGCTCGGATCTCCGCTGCTGTTGTTGAAGCCGGTCTTTTAGATTAGATTAGCCTTTATTGTCTCCAAAAGGAGAAATTCTTTTTGGACATCAAGGGCATCACAACAATACAATACACACAAGCTCACAACCTCAAATCAAACCAAAGTGACACATTACAGGCAATAAATATTGCACATTTCAAAAACCAAAAACCAAAAACACAGGAAAAAATTGCATTAGCCCTGCTGGCCCTAAGGTGCACCTGCTATTGCATCTTGCCCTAAAGTGCAGTTTCTATTGCACTCTTCTCAAACAGGCCTTAAAGTGCAGTTTCTATTGCACTCTTCCCTTAAAGTGCACTTTTTTATTGCACTTCTCCCTAGCTGGCCTTGAGGCATACACTTCCTTGTTTACAATGCTATGGTCTTATTCAGAATCCAGATGTATAGAGGAATAAATGAGTTTTTTCCTACTTCTTTTCTCTGGCATCCTGCTTCTTGATCAATGCTTTCACAAGAGCAGTCAGCTCCTCCACTTTATCTTTGGAGCCACTTGTGCCCTCCTGGGGGTCAGATGCTACAGCATTTCTTTCATCTGGCTCCTCAGCTTTCCTTCCTTCTCTGGGCATCACAAAGTTTTGTGTACTCACTGTGGCAGTGCGGCACTTCTAACACCAAATGTGGCCAGTAACGGGTAGAGTCTGGGTTGCAGTGAGTGAGTTATAATGACGGCTGAGGCAGGATTTGCGTAGTCCACTTTTTTATTTTTTCCAATTCCCAAAAACAAAGTGATCAAAGTGCAAAAAGTGCAGTGCAAAGAGGTGTGAGGAGGATTTGGAGCAACAGGTCTTCTCCAGCAGCAGATCCATGAGTTGTAAAACACAGAATCCTACTGGGTAAAACCATTAAAACTCCAAGGGATGTAAACTTAACATTAGCTGTATAAAACTAAGTTAAAATCCTCCAATGAAATAACCATAACCAAATAAACCATCTAAAACCCAAATATGTAAGATAAAACCCTAAAACCAAACACCTAATAAAATACAATGTGAGTAAACCCAATTAAAAAATCGTGCTATTCCCCCCCCAATGTCCGATGTCTTGATCTGGCCCGGAACTCTTATACAGTGTCTGGTCTGGGAATCTTTTGGCCAGACACCTGGACACAATACACGGGTAAGTAAAAGTATCTACACTACACACACGCGAACACACACGAGACACAACTAATTTAAAACACAGCACATATATTACACATTTTCAATTGTTTGTCTCTACAGACCGGCGGCCGCCATTCCCAGAAGTGCCCGTCCGTCTGGAACTATGTAAAAAATTATAAAAGCTTTCAACAAATACTTTAAAATACAAACGTGTGCAATTTTTATTATGTGCAAAATAGTGTATCTCATAAGTGCTGTGTGCTATAAAAGTGCTATTTAAATATATATATATAAAGTGCAAAGTGAATGAAAGTGAATGTGTGAATACTCATTTATACAGTAACGAACAGCCTGTTCGTTACTCATTCACACATACAAACCCTGCATATTTAGGTCGAGCTTTTCACTGATGTCTGTTCTAATGTCATGTGGTAATACGAAAAGTGCTCCAGTGTGTTTTTAAACTCCATATATCTTGAATTAAAGGTAAAAGGAGCTGTTAACTTGAAAACGCTTCATGACATCACAGGGTGAAATTGCATTTTGAGCTTTGGAGATGTAGATAGACTAATCATAAAGGATTATGTGTGAATGAAACAAAAAACAACTCAGGGTATGTTTTTGAGGAGGTATCAAATATACAACATGGCTTAAGGTTTACAAGAGTCCATTTTGTGTAATATAGGGCCTTTAATGATATAAGGGATGTTAAGATTTGGGAGACTTTTTACATATGGTATACTTTTTATTTGTACAGGGACAGTGCACAACAATACGTTAACCAAGACACAAATCATAGGAAAGAAGCCTGGTGCCAGGTTATAGCATGAATGCTCATTTACACCTGTAGTCCCTAAATACACCGTTTCCATTTTTGCATGAACTCCTGTGTAGTTTAGATACATGGTCAGATTATAAATATTTGATTAGTCCACTAACTAATGAGCAGAGCATGTTTTAATCAACCAAGAATTTGTTTCACTACAGCCCTTATGCAAGCAACTACATAACTACATAATACATAACACTTGTACTGCAGTTTAGTGTTTGAACTACTGTGGGGGTTAAAATAGTACTATGCTCCTGTGCAGGAGTACCAACAGCAGCTTGTACAGGCTTCTATACACAATTTATTAGGAACATTTATTTAATAAGAGGATGAACCTCTTGTGAAGAAGCATCTCATTTTCAAGGGGAAAAGCAATTGATCATTTTACTCAAACCCGTGAATCTTGATCATTTTTTAAGGGACAAAAAATTACTGTGACAAAAATGAAAACTGTCCTCCTACAAACAAGACAACAGAACAAGTCCAAACTGTTTCAACATTGTAACAATGTAACAAACTACCAACACATTTGGTCCTATATCACACAAAAGCTACTCTTGTTAGCTTTTTTCTTTTTTTATTTAAAGATTTTCAGTTTTATACATAAGTATATAAGCAAACACTTCGAGTCAGAAAGTTTCATCTACACACATATCCACTTGTATACATTACAGCCATGCCAGTCAGTGGCATGTCACATACAAATTGAAGTCATGGATGTAGAACACACACACGCTGTGTACAACTTAAAGTCATGGATGTGTACAAATTAAAGTCATGGACGTAGAAAAATAAGTGTTAAAAGGGAGAAAGAAGAACACATGCAGAAAGCCCTCTCTGTTTGTGGATATCCTAAATGGGCTTTCAATAAAACAAAGAGAGCCTAGAAACAGGACAACAGAGAACCAGAACCCAGGAGAAAGGGTGTAACTATTCTTTACCTGGCTGGCGTTTCCGAAAAACTACAGAGGATCTTCAGACAACATGAAATCCCAGTCTATTTCAAACCCACAAACACTTTAAGACAAAAACTGGTCCATCTTAAGGACAAAACACCGAGCCACAAACAAAGCAATGTGGTCTACTCCATTCAGTGTAGTGAAGAGTGCAGTGAGCGCTACATTGGAGAAACAAAACAGCCACTTTTCAAACAAATGTATCAACACAGACGGGAGAGCCAGAGTGGGCCGCAATCTGCCGTACATCTCCACCTAAAAGGACCTCAGTCTCCACCTAAAAGCCACGGGCCACTCCTTTGAGGACAGTGAGGTCCAGATCTTGGCCAGAGAAAAGAACTGGTTTGAGAGGGGAGTTAAAGAGGCTATTTTTGTCAAGAAAGAGAATCCTTCCTTGAACAGAAATGGAGGTCTCAGACATCATTTGTCTCCCATCTATAACTCTATCCTCAAACCTAAATCAAAACAAACAGAAAAAACAACGGGACCAGCCAGGACATGTCCAGAGGTGTGAAAACACCCATCATGGCCCTGAATGGTTCTGCTAACTACACCCCACTCCCACTCCATATTGAATAGACCCACCTAACTAACAGAAACTGTAAACAACTCCATATTGAATAGACCCACCTAACTAACAGAAACTGTAAACAACTCCATATTGAATAGACCCACCTAACTAACAGAAACTGTAAACAAATATGTGTTGTCTCAGATTAATTTCATTGTAATTAAGCTCCTCCCTTCAAGCAGATATAAAGCAGTGTCCGCCAGCATCTGACCAGAACTGAGGAAGCAGCTTGGATGAGCTGCGAAACGTATTCGACCAAATAAACTCTGTCCAGTTGACAAATTAAATTTCTCCTTTTGCCAAGTGTTAAAAAACAAAAAAATAAAACAAAATAAAATAAAAAAAAGCCAAAAAACTAACAAAAAATAAAAATAATACTAATAATAAATAATAATAAAATAAATCGATTAAATAAAGAAAAGAAAAGAAAGAAAAAAAGGCTACATTAGACACACCACAACACTATTAATTATGCAATATGCACTTCCCACTGTAAGCCCTCATCATACACAATAAAGGGCAGCCAAGTCTTTTGGTACTTATTTAGTGAACCCCGTAAACTATATCTTAAGTACTTCATTTGCAAACACATCATAACCTCCCTCACCCACTGAATAAAGGAAGAAGGTTGTGAATCCTTCCACTTCGGGCCGAAAGAGATGAAAAAGCTACAGCATTTATTTGATAAGAGGTTAGGCCATGTTGGTCTGGGAGAACAGCAAACACAGCTGTAATTGGGTTTGGATCAGTTGTTCAATTGCACACGTGAGAAAGCCTCAAAATAGAACCCCAATACCTGTTCCAAGAAGTACATGACCAAATGCCATATATCTGTGCCAACTTGGCTTTGGTTAAGTAGGCTTGATGAAAAACTTTAAACTGTATTAAACAGTGTTGTATGCAGATTGACACTGAATGAATACAATTTATGCTTGTGTGGCGTGAGGGAGGGTGTTACTTTCATAAGTTAATAGAGCTACCAAATATTTAAAAGTTCTAAGCAATGCACTATTAAACCAACAACGCCACTCCAGTGGTCACACCTGGAGAATTAACAGTTACAGCACACGGGTCCGTTTTACTGAAAGGCAGAGACTGTTAACTTGACTTTGACAATGTTTATTTACAGGAAATAAATAAAAAAACTATTTTAAACACTATAATATTTTAAAAGGTATTAGACCTTAAAATGGATTGAGCTCACACACATGCACACACATAAAAAGAACTAGGGAGCTGGGATTTATGCCGTGAAGGGGTGGAGTTATACTGGGGGAGCACCAAATTAATAAGACACACACACACACACAGCAAACGAACAAAATAGTGCACCTCAAACCAAAAGGTGACCACCACCAGGAAATCCACCACCACGAGGCTTGATTAACAGCTCCTAGAACCAAACATAGATATCATTACATTTTTAAATAAAACAGATAAACAGTGTTCAGACACGATATGGACAAAATTTTGCACTGCGCCACTGTATGGCCCTTAAACAGAGAGTAGCTGGGCCCACGAGGCAGAGCGAGGAGCGTGATAGGCCTCCACAAAGCGGACCGGGGGTGCCCGGTGCAGCAGCAGGCAGCAGGGCAACAGCGGCAACACAAGCACAGTGAGGGTCCGCGTACATATGCGCAACTGTCCGTGCTACAAATAGAGTTTCCAATCAGCGACATAAAGCCAGGATTTTGAAGAGAAAAGGAGAACTGCTCTTACCGGCGGTGAGGCGCAAGGAAATGCGGAAGTGACATGCCGCGGGGCAGGCGGATGCGTGAGGTCAAAGGGAAAGCAACAGAAGGCAAGGCGCTTTTATTGACTACCGGCTGGCGCAAGTGACCAATGAGAACTCAGCCCGCAAATGGATAGCCTGCCCCCAGGGGCATAATGCCACACTTGAGTCCCAGGTGTCATCCGAAATCCATAAATTCAGATCTTGTTCCCATGAGTTTTTCAACTCTGTCAAGGAAGAAGACTTTATATCAGTGGCGTGCAGTCAGGGGAATCAAGGCAAGCAGTGCTTGCCTTGATTCCCCAGTAAAAGGTAAAATCATTGTGTGTCAAAAGTATAATTAAATAGTTTCAAATTATTTCCGAATAATCCAGTTTTCCCTTCACTTCTGTCTGTTTGAAACAACAACGGCAGTTCCAAAAATTGCGTTGTTTTGCCCTTCTACAGAGGTCTGGAGGCTTACAGTCATTACACTCTATGCTTTCTACATGTGCTTTTACAACCGGAGAGGCCAGCCGGTTGTTTTAGAGGTTTACACATGCATACTGACGACCACAGCCGGCTCAAATAGTGCTGAATAAACCCGCATCATCCATGGCGATTCCCAGTGAGTGCGTGCGTGCGGCAGAAGACAAAAGCAGCACTAACTTTCAACACAAGTGTGTAAAAATTACTCACTTTTAGCGACAAGTCACTCTTTGTAGCTTTGCATTTGTAATGGTTAGATGTTAGGTAAAAATACAGGCCGTCATTTAATCAAACAGTGAGCTAGTTTCAGGGCTAGTTTGTGTGAAATGGAGGATCCGGACGGAGCAGTGGAGTTAGAGCGGCTGGAGCAGTGAGGATTTCTCCTTGTCTCTGTGCGTTTATGAAGGAGCGACAGTGTCAGTGGAATAACAGCACTATTACACATGTTTGGAGGAACATGTGCATGTTCTGGAACTACTCCACTTCAGGGAAATACAGGACGCTTCTTCAGGAGGTGAGTGTGAGCGCGCTGTTCTAACGCAGGGCTGTGTTTAAGGGGACATTTATGACACATCAGGCTGTATTATAATAAGTGCACCTGTCTGACCAGTACACCTGTCTGACCAGTGCACTGTTTTCAATATTTCTTCATGAATGTACATGTTGTGTAGTAAGTGCATTACACATGTTTACACAGTCATATGTCATTCATATGGTTTATACTAGATGCTTTATAATAATGGCATAGATAAGAACAGTCCTGAAGGCTCAGCTGCAATTACAGGAGTAGAAACAAACAGCCCTGTTTGTACAAAGATGGTGTCAAATACAGTCTCATATACAAATATTAATAAACTATATGGTCTAGGTCTCTCTAATTTGACTCCAGAATGGCTCAGTATACATGCAATTAATGTGAGTAAAAATAAATATACTCTTTTGCAATATAGTTTGCATAAAAAGTAGCGTTATTAAAGTGTTATTGACTAAATGTTGACGTCCACCTAAAGTCTGCTTGCCTACCCATAAAAGTCACTGCACGCTACTGCTCTATATGATGGAGTAAGTTGTATGTCCAAGAGATCATTCCTCTTGTCATGGGTTGGAGATGCAAACAGTCCTTGAGGGGGCAGGAAGGTGGCCGAGTTGGGTAGGCAGTCAAGTTTTTTACTACAAAGCTATGGACCTGTAAGTGGGATTTGGGAATGTCAAAATCTTTAAATAAAACATCAAATGAAACAAAGGACCCATTAACAAACATCAGTGAAAAAAACAATCCCGTTTTAATACAAAATTTGAACCCAGAATCACTCAAAGCTGGTGAGAAAAAGGGTTCAAAGTGACGGGAGCATAGAAGTGTTTGTTTGAAACTAAAATGGTGGCAACATTGAAACCAAATACTGAGAGTTTTTTTGACCACTGGGTTTGTAAAATATTTTTCCCACTGGTTCGTAAAGCAGCATTAATGTCATAGGTGAGGCAGTAAGACTAGAGCCAAGTTCTATAGTGGACCAAAGCAGAGCCAGGCGGGCAGTTTTACAATGTTAGCTGACCAATAATAGTACATGAAATTTGGCAAGGCAAGGCCCCTCTCAGCTTTAGATCCGTGCAATTTACTGTAGATTTACGTATTCTAGGCTATTTCTGATTCCATATAAATGAAGACACAATACCATCCTTTTTTTTAAAGAACGTCTTAGGGAGGAGCAGGGGTATCATTTGAAATCGACGCATGAATTAGGGTAAAACAGCCATTTTAATTGTGTTAATGCGCCCAGCTAGGGAGATAGTTAGAGCTGACCAGCGTATCAGATCTGTCTTGGTCTTGTCTAAAAGTAGAGTGAAGTTATGTTTGAAATGGGTATTATTTTGGTTGGACACCTATTTAGGTGTCCAACCTAAATAGGTGAATGAGCTTTCCTCTTTTTTGAATGGGTAGTCTGACAAATCCACATCTCTTTGCTTTTACCAAGATTCAGTCTGTAACCAGACAAACATCCAAAAGAGCCAAGCAGTTCCAGCATACTTGGAATGGACTCCGTTGGGTCTGTGATATACAAAAGTAGATCATCTGCGTACAGTGATAACTTATGGATGGTTCCCCCTCTGCTGATTCTGCTGATCGCAATGCTACCGCCAAAGGTTCTATTAGAAAAGTAAAGGACTCAAGGGACAACCTTGAGTGCCTCTATGTAAAAGAAAGTAGTCTGAAATTATGCCATTAGTGCGAAAAGAGGAAAGTGGCTTTGAATACAAAATCTTGACCCATAAAACTAGGGCCGAAGCTAAATTTACTTAGTACAGACAGCAAGTATAGCTACAATCAAAAGCCTTCTAGGCATCAAGTGAGACTGTCACTTTGGGAAGGTCAGTTGAGCAGTTAGAGTACAAAACATTGAATAACCGCCATGTATTAAAGTAAGATTGGTGAAGGGCAATAAAGCCTGTCTGATCTTCACGAATAATGCTTGGGGCAATTTTTTCGAGGCAGAGTATAAGAACATTTGTGAGAATTTTCTGATCTACATTAAGTAGACTGACTGGTCGAAAAAGATTAACATTTTTGGGGATCTTTATCCTTTTTAGGATAACAGAAATTGTGGCTTGGGATAGTGTTCGTGGTAAATTATTATTAGTGTGGATTTCTAAAACCACCTCACATAGTAAAGCACCCAGCTTATTCACAAATGCTTTGTAAAAATCACGTGAGAATCCATCCGGACCCGGAGCTTTGCTGTTTTGTAGAGACTTGATTGCCTGTAATATTTCAGCAGTAGATATGGGTTTATCAAGTGACTCCTGGTGTATCTTGGTAAAAATTTCTTAAAAGTCAAATCGATCTCTTTAGGATCTGTTATTGTTCGTCTGGGGTCTACTCGGATCTCTGATATTGTATGATTTGAAATTGACTGGCATAGCTGGTGAGAGTGAAGTCTACCTGCTCTTTTCTCATACTCATATACATTTTGTCTTGTTCTAAGAAGAAACGTCTGTTTCTCTGATTGAAAGGGCTTCGAATTAGGACTGCAATATGAACTTCTGCTTATGCAGGTCGACGGATGGATTATTAGCATATTGTGAATCAGGATTTGCTTGTCAGTACTCTTAACCACTCACCACGTTTTTTGTTTTTTTGGACAGCAAATTAAATAATTTGGCCACATAAATATGCCTTATGAGGCTCCCGTATTACAGACGTTGAAACATCTGGAGTGTAATTTATTTCCAGAAAAAAGTCAATATGAGATGTAATGTATTTGCAAAACTCTTCATCTGACAATAAAGTGGAATCAAATTCCCTACTCCTCTGCTGTTAAAGAGTAAGTGTAACATTACAAAGTAGTGGTACTCAAGACAGAGTAAAAAGTATTTGGAAAAACTACTACTCACATGACTAACTTGGATTAAAGACGTGCTGCCAATCAATTAGTCAACTAAAAAGGGGGCGTGGTAAAAGCTCTCAAAACTATTACGTATCTCTGTGTATCTGACTCAAACTGCACTCACAAGAAAATAGGGATGCAACAATAACCAAAATATGGTGATATTGTATGCTCAAAAGTCTCACAGTAATAACATGGGTTTTCACTATATATCAAAATTAGTGCTGTCAAAAATATTGAGCTATTAAAGTGTTAACGCAAAACAGTTTTAAGCCTTTTTTTTAATCGCGAGATTAATGCTCTTTGTGACCTAGTGAACTAGTTTTTTCATAAGCTGTGGCCACTGCTCGTAACATTAGAAAAACTACAGGATCCGGCTGTAAACAGGAAGGGAAACAATTTATACAAAACTGAGAAGTGCCAGCTGGAGGAGATGGGCCAAAGCACGGCACGACCGCACATACACGCGCACACGCACTACTTCACCACACAAGCCCTGCGCACGCACTGATGCCACCCACACGAGGAAAACACAGAACAAAGTCCGCTCCAAAACATAAAGCGAATCCACAGAAGCCCCGCAGCCTCTCTCCCCCAGCCGCTCCCACTCCCCCGCGCCACCACCACATCCACAAACCCACGGAGGAGCACACGCTGCAGCAGGACCCACATCGGTTCCGCCACTGAACAGAAACCCCGTGCCACTGGACCCACTCTCTCTGCCAAAAGCGCCAGTTCCGCCATGTGACAGGTAAACAAACAGCGCTGTGTGCAGTTGCGAAGACGGGCCACAGAACCCCAAACAATCGCACCCTAGCACGACATGGCCCAAAAGTCCCAGCGCGAGTGCGGCCCTAGTACAACAGGCATTGGGGCAGACAAACACAGTCGCTAACTGGAGATTACTGGACGTCCCTCAGTAATGAGAACTACCTCAGGGTCACAGCACATTATTTCACCCACAGTGGGAACTTCAGTCACTTTGACTCTTCTGAAGACAGAAGAGAAACACTTCACTCACACTGATGCAGAACAATTCATGAAAGTGGAACATGAGAGTGGAACATCCAACACAAAGTGTCTCACTGACAGTTGTTATGGTTTGCAATAAAAACACATTTGCACAAAGCAAACCTATCCACTTTTCTATGTTGATAAGCGAATTAAAATGATGATTCAAGGGACAAAAATGTGAGATTAATTTACGATTAATCGCGAGTTAACTATGACATTAATGAGATTAATCATGATTAAATATTTTAACTGATTGACAGCACTAATCAAAATACAAGTTTATTTGCTTAAATTCATTGTTATAGTGCAGCAACCGCTAAAAAAAACTACATATACCATGATCCTTTGCTCTGTTTCAGTCCAATCTACATGATGAAGTAACTGTTATTAAGCACTTTCAAATCTTAATTACTTAATGACAGAAAAATAGCTTATTCACAATTTTGTTAGCCTCCAAAAAATATTGCAATTAATATCATACTGTGGCCTCCAACTTACAGTGAAGCAGTAACACTGCGTAAGCACAGCAGCACAGCACATACAGGTTTATCGCTTTTCATTTTATAAAAGCTTTCTGAAAATGTTTGTTAGCTAAAAAAAAGTGGAACATTGTTCTCGTATCGGAATATTATTGGGCCTCATTCATGAATTTTTTCTGAAAAATTTTTAAGAAGATGCTGTGAGAACTGTATGAGATTCACAACGCCTTCGTAAGCAGCCACATTTCTTCTTAAATAACTGTTGAGCCTAATTCACGAACACCCAGCTACGAACACCACGACACTCATTTACATAAAAATTTACCAAGTATTTGATAATAAATGCCCTCTGAACATCCATATATGGCCAGTATGGGTTTGGCATTATTATATGTAAAAGTGCGAGGGAGAGAGTGAACAAGGACGTCAGGTGGAGAGCAGAGTTAGAACTGGGGTTAGGGTTAAGGTGAGGATGGACTCGTGTTTTTTGAACGGACACAACACTTCCCGGACTGTAAAGCTTTGCAGGCAGAGTGTAGACACTACATGCAACAGTTTACAACCGTTCTTAAGCACTGAAACACGGACTCCGGAAACAGCGTCTAGGGCCGAGCTCCGGGCCCCGGGCCATTTCCAGTGATCTATTGTAAATGGCTCGGTACCCAGAGGGTACCCCCCGGACTTCCAGCGGTAACGGTCCAGAGTACCATATCTATTTAGCCGTTTTTGGACCCCTCGAAAAAATGACTAAGTCGCTTAAGTAGAGTACCAGATGTACGTTTGGCGTAAGGTCAGCCCGGGACTCCCGGTTTCCAGATTTCAGGAAATGAAATGGCACAAATTATGGTTCTCCGGAACCGGGACGAAGAGCTCGTTCAGTGGGGATGCAAGAGGGGCCGTCCTGGGCCCTCTGCCCGGTTCTATTCGGGTTTGAAGGTTGCCCGGAGAGACCCCCAGTGTCTCCCCGGTGCTGCGGCCCAGAGGGCCCGGAGCAAGTGTCCCGGGCAGGGGACGTCTCCCTTTGAGTGCCGGAGCTGCGGAGCTCCAGACAGGACGGGGGCGTGTCCAGCGACTGATCCCAGAGACAAGGCACTGTCACTGGGTAAGGGGACTGCGGTTGTCCCCTTCTACTCCCAGGGCTCCGCCCCGGAACTCTGTCCTGGGGCAGGGGCCTAGTCTTATTGGTCGGAATGGTAACTTTGCCCAGACATGCCTTTTGGCCACCGTTCTTAAGCATTGAAACACGGACCCTGGAAACAGTGTCTCGGGCCAAGTTCCCTGACTGCAATCCCGACAGTAGGGACTTGACTTGCGGCTTTTTGGCCCAGAACATTTACCATACGTCGCAGGCGTCCTCCCCGAGGTTGGACTAAAAATGGCGTGTGGTATGTGTGCCAATAAATACGCATACCTAAGACAGCACCTTAAAAAGGCCCATAAAGTGGTCAACAAGGACGAGCTGGGTCTACTCCTTCAGTTGGCAACGCTCCGGTGAGTGTATATTCACAATGCTGGATCCGATGAAGAATCGAAATACTAGTATTTACTAAGTAGTAACCTCCGGTGTTCTCTCTAGTGGCATTAACGGTCCCGTGCAATGCCTGGTTTGCCAAAAAGACTGTCTCCGGCTGGATAAACACATCAAGGCCGCACATGGGGATGTGACAGCGGACAAGAGGGCTGCGTATGTGCGCTTGGGGCGCAAGCAGCGGGTCATCAGTGACCTCAGGGCACTTAGGGACACAAACCCAGATATACCAATGGTGAGCAGGGTGGACATAAGCGAGGAGGTCGTTCCCATGGAAGTGTCCATGGATCCCCCTGCTATCTCTAACCCTAACAGTGTCCACCCGCTACCACCCGCTGCCCCTGCCGTTGACCCAGCCGACCCGGCAGCCGCCCCAGCTGTCTCGCCTGTAATCCCAGACATACCTTCTGTCTCCCCAGAAACCACAGCTCCAGGTGATGTCCCCCCAGACCTTCCGGTCTGCAGGCGCTGCAAAAACAGTGTAATGGCCCGGATGCGGCTCCAAAGGGGCAACGAGTCCCGGGATGACGATGGGAATGTGTCTGGTTGTGGTGTGTATACTTCCACAGCTCTCCACAGATTAATTTCCTCACTAAAGTTCGCGCTGTGGTTTTTAGAACGACTCCTGGTACTCTTCAGCAAGAGGATCCAGACGGACGGGGCCCCACAAAAGAAGCCTCCAATGCACAGCAGCGAGTTCAATCTGTTAGGCAGTTCCTGCGTGCTGCATCAAGTGGTGGTTTTCCCAGGAAAGACCTACACTTTCTCAGAGAACATGAGAGGATCTCTGAGTAAGTGCTGGATGTTAAACGTAACCCATAACCCTATGTATATATATATCTATATATGTGTGTGAAACATTCCAGTGCAGTCCATGGTTGGAAGGCCAAAGGGCTTGCCGCCACCACAATTCAATTCAATTCAATTCAATTCAATTTATTTTTGTATAACCCAAAATCATGACAAGAGTTATCTCGGCGGACTTCACAAAATTGTTGATTAATAAAGCAGAATAAGAAACATTCATAAATCAAAAATACAGAATGTCCAACAACAAGCAGGCAAATGGATAATTGTCCCAGCATCTCCTGTCCTTAGACCCTCCTTCTCGGCAAGGAAAAACTCCGAAAAACCCAATGGGAAAACGGAGAAACCTCGAGGAGAACCACAGTGAAGGAGAGATCCACTCCTAAGGACGGACAGGCAGATGAAACTACTAATATAGCAGGACAAGGACAGTTAATCCAGGACAGGGAAGGAGAGGAGGGGTCCAGGTCCTCGACACTAGGGGACAGCAGCGGTCCAAACTGGAACAGCAGCATCTGAAACAGTTACACTCCCCAAAAGGGGAGTGGGACAGGGACAACATGTGAATAGCAAAGAACAGACTACGAATGAACTAGTAATTGAATATTCTTAACAGCAGGAGGAGAAAAAGTAGGAGAAACCAGAGGACAGTGCTCAAGATGCCATACTTTCCCCAGTAATATATCTCCTAGAGCAGCTTAACTAGGCCTATGGGTTTAGTTTCTGTTCCTAACTGACCTGACCATAAGCTAATTCAAAGAGGAACGTTTTGAGCCTAATCTTAAATGTAGAGACTGTGTCAGCTTCTTTGACATGAGCAGGGAGCTGATTCCACAACAAGGGTGCTTGGTACCTAAAAGCTCTACTTCCTAAAGTACTTTTAGCGACTCTAGGAACCACCTATAGTGCAGCATTTTGAGAGCGGAGTGAACGGTTAGGATGATAAGGTACAATTTCATCTTTAATGTAGGAAGGGGCCATGTCATTTACAGCTTTATAGGTTAGAAGAAGAATTTTAAATTTTACTCTAAACTCAACCGGAAGCCAATGAAGATTTTTTAATACTGGAGTAATGTGCTCTCGTTTTTTAGTACCTGTTAGTATTCTTGCTGCTGCATTTTGAACCAACTGAAGGCTTTTTATAGAGCTTTTAGGGCAAGCTGCAAGCAGGGAGCTACAGTAGTCTAACCTCGAAGTGACAAAAGCATGGACAAGTTTTTCAGCATCATTTTTTGGCAGTACATTTCTAATTTTGGCTATATTGCGTAAATGAAAATAAGCTGTTTTACAGACATGGCTTATGTGTGCTTTAAATGAGAGCTCTTGATCAAATAGGACTCCAAGGTTTCTTACAGTGGAGCTGGAGGCTACACTGACATTGTCCAATGTGATTATCTGCTCAGTTAGAGAGTCAAACTTTACATCGAGCCCAGCTGCAGGCCGGGACAAAACCACAATAGAGTCTCGTAGGTGTTTAGGGCCTAATAGAATGACTTCAGTTTTTTCAGAGTTAAGAAGTAAATAATTAAAGGTCATCCATGAAGATTTGAAATAGGTCTGTAATTGGCTAACAGGTCAGGATCAAGATTAGGCTTTTTTAGGAGTGGCTTAATTACTGCATATTTAAAAGACTGAGGCACATAAGCACTTTCCAGTGAAGTATTTATTATATTAAGAATATGATCTATAATTAGAGGGAGAATTTCTTTAAAAAGTCTACTTGGGATTGGGTCTAACATACAAGTTGAGGATTTAGAGGACATAAAGGCTGAAGTTAATTCTGCATGATTTAGAATAACTTCTCAAAAACTGGACCAACTGAGGATAATTCAGATCCCACCAAAACTGGACATGAGTTTAATTGAGACCCTACTCTTACAGCTTGAACTTGCTCAGAGTTAAAAGTAGGGGCAATTTCATTTATTTTATCTCTTATAGTAATGATCTTATTATTAAAAAATGTCAGGAAATCCTCAGAACTGAGAGTAATTGAAGGTTCTACTGCACTGTGGCAGTTTGTCAGCCTGGCTACAGTGCTGAATAAGAACCTAGGATTATTTTTGTTTACTTCTATTAGATTGGAATAGTAACTGGTTTGGGCCGCACGCAATGCCTGCTTATAGGACAGAAGGCAGGTTTTCCATGCTTTTAAAGACTGCACTGAGTGTGCTTTACGGTAACTTTTCTCAATTCTCCTAACCTTTTGTTTGTGTGCACGCAATTTTTCATTATACCATGGAGCAGATCGCCTTGACCTGACAACTTTCTGTTTTAGTGGAGCAACTGCATCAAGGGCAGTTTTCAAAGAATCCATGGTCTTATCAACAAATTGGTCACTTTTGATGGGATCTAAACCATCCCCAGCTGGGTCACATGACATATCATTAAATATTGGCCCAATTATTTCTATGAAATTAGTAACAGCTTTTTCAGAAATTGTTCTTTTAGTTATTATTTTATTCTGGTGAACAGAGAAATCTTTAAGAATAAACTGAAAGGTAATCAAAAAATGATCTGATAATATAGGATTTTGTGGGAGGACTTTTGGATCACTGATCTCTATGCCATATGTTAGAACAAGATCCAATGTGTGCTTATGACTGTGTGTGGGCTGATTTACACTTTGAGTAAAACCGATGTCATTCAAAAGAGCGCTAAAGGCTTTGTTTAGACAGTCACTTTGTTTAGACAGTCATCTGTCGGTTTTTATGTTAAAATCTCCAAGTATTATAATTTTGTCCCAGTCTACAACCAAGCCCGACACAAAATCCGAGAACTCTGTTAAAAACTCTGAATAAGGACCAGGAGGTCGGTAAATTATTATAAATAAAACACCTTTTCGGTTTTTCCAATTATGGCAGGTTATTGATAGACTGAGGCTTTCAAACGAGCCAAACGCTTTATTAGTTTTAGGACAAAGCAACAAGCCAGAATGAGAAATGGCTGCAACACCACCACCTCGACCTGTGCTCCTGGCACTCAGAAAGTTGACATGACTTGGAGGTGTGGACTCATTTAATCTCACAAAATCACCAGGTTGAAGCCAAATTTCAGTCAGGGCCAAAATATCAATGTTATGGTCCTGAATTAATTCATTGACTAAAAAGGATTTAGAAGAAATCGACCTTATGTTTAGCAGTCCACACTTTACACACTTATTTAGAGGCTGACTAATATCACGAGTTGGTATTTGTATTAAGTTTTTTGGTCTTTTAAATGTATTTTTATTTTTATTTTTTCGAGGGACAGACACAGTCTCTATCTGGCTAGGTTCTGAATACTTGATTTGTGACAGAGCGGGCGAGAGCCTAGCGTCAGTAACAGAGGAGCAGGATTTTCCACTAACTCTCCTCTGCGCCCGGGACTCACTTTTTCCCTGTCACTTTAGGCGACTAAGACTATCGGTCAAATTTCTAACTAAAAGAGATGTGCCCGCCGAAGTCGGATGGACACCATCCCTGTGTATGAGCCCGGGCTTCCCCTCGAACGCACTCCAATTGTCGACAAAAACTACATTGTTTTGGGGGCACCAACTAGAAAGCCAGCAGTTAAATGCTGACTGTCGGCTGTACAGTTCAGCATTGACACGACAGGGTAGAGGGCCAGAAAATATTACAATCTCCGACATCGACTTTGCCAATTCACACACAGCCTGTACCTGCAATTTGAGAACTTCTGATTGTCTCCGCCGGGCGTCATTACCGCCTGCGTGAATCACGACTCGGCGGTACCTCTGCCTACTCTTTCTAAGAAGCCTAAGGTTTCCATCGATGTCACCCATTCTGGCCCCCGGATAACACCTAACTGATGCTGCTGGCAGCTCCACGTCTCTAACTATACAGCTTCCAATCACTAGAGTCTCACGAGTCCAAGTAGCGGGTGTGTCGCCGCTGAGAGGGGCAAACCTATTTGTGACGGGGAGCTCCTGGTGCACTACCGGGTGGCGTGTAGCGCTATGCTTCTTCCGAACTGTCACAAATCGATCCTGGTCTTCTCCCAGCTGCGGGGAGGTCACTGGGGAGCTAGGCTGGCTAACGCTAGCAGCCCTAGCTCTGACGCGGTCCGCGCTCCCTGTCTTTACAATCTGACTATAGCTGGGTCTAAAGGCCTCCAATGAGCGGATCCGCGTTTCTAACTCAGTAACCCTTGCCTCCAAAGCTACCACTACACTACACTTCACGCAACTAAGCCTATCGTCAGTGAAAGAGCAAGGGTTCTCACTCCACATATGACAGCTTGAGCAGGACAGCGCAGTAGTGGTGCTAGAAGGCCCAGCCATGATGCTAACAAGTTAGGCTAACAAGCTAGGCTAACTCAGGCTGGAACGAGAGTATAGGTGCTTTGAATCCACAAACTATTGAGACTAGATGTACTACGAATGGATTAAAGACCAATCGACTAGAGCTGGTATGGTGAAGAGCAAATTAATTTGGGATAAGTTCGTGGATTGAGACAAAAAGTAGAGACAAAAAGTAGAGAGAGTCTAACACACAGCACGTAAGCCGAAAACAACTCACCGGATGTGACGTCAACCCGGATCTGTCAACCAGGGACTAAAGCAGGACTAAAGCAGAAACTGACGGATGTGTCAGAAGAAACTGACGGATGTGTCAGTGTTCTTGAAGTGGGTCGCGTCCGCATGCCCCAAAGGTGTCAGGCTCTCGGCAAGAGGCATTGCCGGAATCAGAGATGCTATCGCAGCTGAGCAGAGAAAAAATGCTGCTGATGTTGTCAACCATCAGCAGACAGTGAGAAGGGCAAAATCTGGTAAGGCCAGCCGGGCCAAATTTGAGGGCATGGATGCATTGGATCTAATAGGTTTATGACATGTATATTATGCATTCCAGCCTCGGTCCTCAGTGCGAAGGTTCACCAGACTTTTATAAAGAGAGCAAACCAGATGCTACCCAAATATTTCAGTAAGTCCGGGGTGGGTGGTCCGGTCTGGATATGGTACACCAGCTTGACACCTGTAACCTTAAATATGTGCTTTCTCAGACACCCTGGAAAGAGATAAGACACAGGCTGACCTGCAAAGGTTTTTCGGCTTGCTGGCGGGCCTAATCATTGCTGAGACTGGCCACAGGATTACGATTCTATTCAATATGCTTGTGGCGGAGGTCGAGGCAGCAAGACAGATCGGTCAATGCTGCATCATCTATGTGAAGCATCACAAGACCCGCCGGACCTTCGGGGACGCGAGAGTCCCCGTGGGTATAAGTGTCTATGGTATAATGATGTCCTGGCTCTGCTGCAGACATAGTTTCCCCGGTGGAGACTCAAGCCATTTCTTTTGCTCAAGTACCGGCAATAGAGCTACCCTACTCCTGGCAGAATTTAGAAGGAGCTGGCTGGATCTGGCAATGCCCAAACCACCGCCATCATTTGGCGCCCTGCGGAGCTCAATGGCTACTTACGCGAGTACATGTGTTGGGTTATTCCTTATATGTTTCACATACAACAATTGTGGTTCTTTGCTTCTTTGTAGGTACTGAGGGTGTCTGATGAGAGGGAGGCAGATGAGATAACCACGCTCATGTGCCATGATTTAGCCACCTCTAAGAAGTTCTATAAAGCTGACCCACCCCCTGGGGAGACCGCTCGAATGCGGGACTTTATGTTGGGGGCTCTGGAAAGAGGTACAGGTGCATGCAGCCCCCAGGAGGATGGAACTGTTGTAAAATAAATAAATAAAAAACCTTTAAACTCTGGGCAGTGTTTTTCTCTGAGTTTGAACCCAAACACTTAGTCAGCTCCCAGTGTTGTACCCCAGGCAAGGTGCACTCTCCCTGGGTAGGGAGAGTGGTGGTGTCCCCTCCTGGAGCTCCATATCCCCAGGGGGAGCTCCAAGAGTTGTATCCCAGGTAAGGTGCACTCTCCCTGGCTAGGGAGAGTGGCGGTGTCCCGTCCTGGTGCTCCATGTCCCCAGGGGGAGCTCCCAGTGTTGTACCCCAGGCAAGGTACTCTCTCCCTGGGTAGGTAAAGCTGGAGTGTCCCCCGGTGGTCAAAATTGTCAAATTACAGCATTGGGTGTAATAGAAACCAATGGGAAAATTTTGGCCTAAATCAGCCCGGGACTCCCGGGCTGACTTTACGCCGCTCATTTTTGCTGGGAGTCAATGGCAAAAGTCAGACGCCACCAAGGGACCATCAGAATATAGATAGGAGCAGGTCATACGGCGAGATATGGGACCAAAGGAAAGGGCACAAATGATGGTTCTCCGGAACCGGGAGAAAGAGCCCGTCGAGCTGGGACGTAAGACGGGCCGTCCCGGAGCCCCTGTCTGGATTTATTCAGGTTTGAATGCACAGGGACTTCTCCACAGACCTAGCCCAGTGACAGTGCACTGTCAGTGGGCACGTGGTCTGTGGAGGTCCCCTGGTTGTCCCGGTTGTCCCAGAGCTCCAGAACGTGGTAGGGACTTCTCCGCGGACCTAGCCCAGTGACAGTGCACTGTCAGTGGGCATGTGGGCTGTGGAGGTCCCCTGTTGCCCCGGTTGTCCCAGAGCTCCATCCAAAGAGGGGCACAGCCCAAGTGTCGGTGTCCGGGGATGGCTCACTGTCTCCGGACGCAGCCTTGCGCGTGTCCCCGTGTTGCCCCGGTTGTCCCAGAGCTCCATCCAAAGAGGGGCACAGCCCAAGTGTTGGTGTCCGGGGATGGCTCACTATCTCTGAACGCAGCCGTGCGCGTGTCCCCCTGTTGTCCCGGTTCTCCCAGAGCTCCATCCCCACGGGGGGAGCAGCCCAACAGTGGTTGTCCGGGGATGGCTCACTGTCTCTGGACGCAGCAGTGCGCGTGTCTCCCTGTTGGCCCGGTTCTCCTAGAGCTCCATCCCCATGGGGGGCACAGCCCAACAGTGGTTGTCCAGGGATGGCTCACTCTGTCCGGACGCAGCCGTGCGCGTGTCCCCCTGTTGTCCTGGTTCTCCCAGAGCTCCATCCCCACGGAGGTTGTCCGGGGATGGCTCACTGTCTCCGGACGCAGCCTTGCGTGTGTCCCCCTGTAGTCCCGGTTGTCCCAGAGCTCCATCCAATGAGGGGCACAGCCAAAGTTTAATATCCCAGGGAGAGGGCACTCTGCCTGGGTACGGGATCCGGGGGCTGGTACCCCGGACTTCCGCAGGTAACGGTCCAGAGTACCATATCTATTTAGGCGTTTTTCGACCCCTCGAAAAAATGACTAAGGCTGCGTCTCAATTCTACCCCTTAGCCCTCTGTCTTAGCCCTAACCCTCTGTTGTGCGCGTTCACGAGAGACAGAGGGCTGTCCCAATTCTCTTTTCTGTAAGGGCGAGGGGTAAGGGGAAGGGCTATGATACCCCTCTGCGCAAAGCGTTTTCAGATGCACCCTTTGCGCAAAGGGGATAGGCGTGGCTTAACACAAGTCGGAGCAAAAACCAACACGGAAATCGGGAAGTATCGAGCAATCGGGAAGAAATTGGACAAATGTGAGTATTTGCACTCAAGAACCTCATAAAAAGTTGTATAAAACTGTAGTAACTTTTGAAAAGTTGTAGGTATACTCATGGCGCCTGCATTTACGCTTTCTGACATATACGGCTTATCGTAACATGCCCGGTTAGAACTATACGCATGTTACGGTATTACGAACATGCATGGCCTAAAAGAACTATATACGCATATATGTTAGACTAGAATGTGTCAAATATATCGCTGTATTTCGCCTCGTAACTCGTCTCATGCGCGTTTAGAACTATACACACGTTACGGTAGAATGTGTAAAATATTACGAACATGCATGGCCTAAAATATTATTGTTTCGTTTCGCCTTGTAAATTATCCCCTATTTATATTAAAAATGACATGTTATTAATCACATTTGTATTTCTTGTAGGAGGCTGGACTTGTTGGAGTTGTGTCAGCCCAACAAGCTTCAAAAAAGTGGGAGAATTTGAAAATAAAATATAAGGTATATTACATTCTATAATATTTGTAGGTACCAGAACAACTATATGTTTATGACTATGTATTAATTTTGTTTTCTTTTTTGTGTGTACCAGGCATCCTCTACAACTCCGTCCACCTCTGCAGCATTTTAATTTTGTGTTACAGCTGATTAAAATTTGATTTACATATGTTGTACAGAGTATAGTAATTTTAAAAAAATAAAAAATTAAAAAAACATTTGACTTTTTGCAAAGTTCATTTAAAACAAACTCAAAAGGAGCACAATACTTCAAAACTTTAAAAATAATGTCATATTGTTGCGACTGCAAAGGGGTGTCCCATTTCTAAGGTTTAAAACACACCCCTTTGCCTTAGCCCTCTGTTTAAAGACAGAGGGGTAGGGCTAAGGGGTAGGGCTAAGACAAAGACAGAGGGCTAAGGGGGAGAATTGGGATTGGGCCTAAGTCACTTAAGTAGAGTACCAGGTGCACATTTGGCGTAGCCAAAAGTCAGACAGTTCCGAGGGAGCGTTGGTGCTTTTCCCACAACACTGTATTTCACGAAATTAAATGGCACAAATGATGGTTCATCGGAACTGGGACGAAGAGCTCGTTCGGCGGGTGTGAGAGACGGGCTGTCCTGGGCCCCCTGCCCGGTTCTGTTCGGGTTTGAAGGTCGCCCGGAGAGACCCCTGGTGTCTCCCCGGTGCTGCGGTCCAGAGGCCCCGGAGCATGTGTCCCGGGCATGGGATGTCTCCCTTTGAGTGCCAGAGCTGCGGAGCTCCAGACAGGAAGGGGGGGGCATGTCCAGCGATTTATCCCAGAGACAAGACACTGTCACCGGGTAAGGGATCCGGGTTGGTCCCCTGTTGTCCTGGTTCTCCCAGAGCTCCATCCCCACGGGGGGCACAGCCCAACAGTGGTTGTCCGGGGATGGCTCACTGTCTCTAGACGCAGCCGTGCGCGTGTCCCCGTTATCCCGGTTCTCCCAGAGCTCCATCCAAAGAGGGGCACAGCCCAACAGTGGTTGTCCGGGGATGGCTCACTGTCTCTGGACACAACAGTGCGCGTGTCCCCCTGTTGTCCCGGTTCTCCCAGATCTCCATCCAAAGAGGGGCACAGCCCAACAGTGGTTGTCCGGGGATGGCTCACTGTCTCTGGACACAACAGTGCGCATGTCCCCCTGTTGTCCCGGTTCTCCCAGAGCTCCATCCCCACGGGGGGCACAGCACAACAGTGGTTGTCCGGGGATGGCTCACTGTCTCTGGACGCAGCTGTGCGCGTGTCCCCCTGTTGTCCCGGTTCTCCCAGAGCTCCATCCCCACGGGGGGCACAGCCCAACAGTGGTTGACCGGGGATGGCTCACTCTGTCCGGACGCAGCCGTGCGCGTGTCCCCCTGTTGTCCCGGTTCTCCCAGAGCTCCATCCCCAAGGGGGGCACAGCCCAACAGTGGTTGTCCGGGGATGGCTCACTGTCTCTGGACGCAGCCTTGTGCGTGTCCCTCTGTAGCCCCGGTTGTCCTAGAGCTCCAGCCCCATGGGGGGCACAGCCCAAGTGTTGGTGTCCGGGTATGGCTCACTGTCTCCGGACGCAGCCTTGTGCGTGTCCCCCTGTGTTGCCCCAGTTGTCCCAGAGCTCCATCCAAAGAGGGGCACAGCCTAAGTGTTGGTGTCCGGCTATGGCTCACTGTCTCCGGACGCAGCCTTGCGCGTGTCCCCCTGTGTTGCCCCGGTTGTCCCAGAGCTCCATCCAAAGAGGGGCACAGCCCAAGTGTCGGTGTCCGGGGATGGCTCACTGTCTCCGGACGCAGCCTTGCGCGTCCCCCTGTGTTGCCCCGGTTGTCCCAGAGCTCCATCCAAAGAGGGGCATAGGCCAAGTGTAATATTCCAGGGAGAAGTGTGTAGAATCCCTCAGTCGTCCAGGTAGAATCCATAGCAAAAGGAGAAATTTAATTTGTCAACTGGACAGAGTTTATTTGGTCGAATACGTTTCGCAGCTCATCCAAGCTGCTTCTTCAGTTCTGGTCAGATGCTGGCGGAAACTGCTTTATATCTGCTTGAAGGGAGGAGCTTAATTACAATGAAAATTACTCTGAGACAACACATATTTGTTTACAGTTTCTGTTAGTCAGGTGAGTCTATTCAATATGGAGTTGTTTACACTTTCTGTTAGTCAGGTGAGTCTATTCAATATGGAGTTGTTTACAGTTTCTGTTAGTCAGGTGAGTCTATTCAATATGTAGTGGGAGTGGGTGAGTAGTTAGCATATCCATTCAGGGCCATGATGGGTGTTTTCACACCTCTGGACATGTCCTGGCTAGTCCCATTGTTTTCCCAGTTTGTTTTGATTTAGGTTTGAGGATAGAGTTATAGATGGGAGACAAATGATGTCTGAAACCCCCATTTATGTTCAAGGAAGGATTCTCTTTCTTGACAAAAATAGCTTCTTTAACTCCCCTCTCAAACCAGTTCTTTTCTCTGGCCAAGATCTGGACCTCGCTGTCCTCAAAGGAGTGGCCTGTGGTTTTTAGGTGGAGATGTATGGCAGATTGCGGCCCACCCTGGTTTTCCCGTCTGTGTTGATACATTCTTTTGTGAAGTGGCTGTTTTGTTTCTCCAATGTAGCGCTCACTGCAGTCTTCACTACACTGAATGGAGTAGACCACATTGCTTTGTCTGTGGCTCGGTGTTTTGTCCTTAGGATGGACCAGTTTTTGTCTTAAAGTGTTTGTGGGTTTGAAATAGACTGGGATTTCATGTTGTCTGAAGATCCTCTGTAGTTTTTCGGAAACGCCAGCCAGGTAAGGAATAGTTACACCCCTTCTTCTGGGCTCTGGTTCTCTGTTGTCCTGTTTCTTTGCTCTCTTCGTTTTATTGAAAGCCCATTTAGGATATCCACAAACGGAGAGGGCTTTCTCCACGTGTTGTTCTTCTTTCTCCTTTCCCTCTGCGCTTGTAGGAACCACTTGGGCCCTGTGTTGTAATGTCCGAATGACTCCCAGTTTGTGCTGAAGTGGGTGGTGTGAATCAAAAAGCAGATATTGGTCGGTGTGTGTGGGCTTCCTGAAGACCTCTACCTGGAGTCGCCGGTCTTCTCTTATTGTTACTGCACAATCTAAGAAGGCCAATGTGTTGTCCTTGGCATCTTCACATGTGAGTTTGATGTTCAGATCTACAGAATTGATATGTGCAGTAAAAGGTTCCAAATCTTGAATTTTGATTTTTGAGAAATTATCATCAACAAAGCAATACCAGTGCGTGGGTGGAGTGCCTGGATATGAGGCCAGGGCACTCTGTTCAAATTGTTCCATGTATAAGTTTGCAATGATAGGGGAGACCGGTGAGCCCATTGCACAGCCGTGGATTTGTCTGTAGAAGTTTCCTCTGAACTGGAAATAGGTGGTACTTAAACAAATTTCCAGCAGTTGGCAGATTTGGTCAGGTGAAAGTTTGGTTCTCTCTTCTGGCTTGGTATCCTCCAGTAGTCTCCTCCTTGCTGCCTCCACCACTACCGATGTAGGGATACAAGTGAAAAGAGAGGTCACATCAAAGGAAACCATAGTCTCATCCCAGTCAAACTGGAGATGCTTGATTTTGTTCACAAATTCGGCTGTGTTCTCAATGTGGTGCTCCGTGTTACCCACCAGCGGAGCCAAGATGGTTTTTACGTGTTTGGCCACAGAGGGAAAGGAGAAAGAAGAACAACACATGGAGAAAGCCCTCTCCGTTTGTGGATATCCTAAATGGGCTTTCAATAAAACGAAGAGAGCAAAGAAACAGGACAACAGAGAACCAGAGCCCAGAAGAAGGGGTGTAACTATTCCTTACCTGGCTGGCGTTTCCGAAAAACTACAGAGGATCTTCAGACAACATGAAATCCCAGTCTATGTCAAACCCACAAACACTTTAAGACAAAAACTGGTCCATCCTAAGGACAAAACACCGAGCCACAAACAAAGCAATGTGGTCTACTCCATTCAGTGTAGTGAAGACTGCAGTGAGCGCTACATTGAAGAAACAAAACAGCCACTTCACAAAAGGATGTATCAACACAGACGGGAAAACCAGGGTGGGCCGCAATCTGCCGTACATCTCCACCTAAAAGCCACAGGCCACTCCTTTGAGGACAGCGAGGTCCAGATCTTGGCCAGAGAAAAGAACTGGTTTGAGAGGGGAGTTAAAGAAGCTATTTTTGTCAAGAAAGAGAATCCTTCCTTGAACAGAAATGGGGGTCTCAGACATCATTTGTCTCCCATCTATAACTCTATCCTCAAACCTAAATCAAAACAAACTGGGAAAACAATGGGACTAGCCAGGACATGTCCAGAGGTGTGAAAACACCCATCATGGCCCTGAATGGATATGCTAACTACTCCCCCACTCCCACTCCATATTGAATAGACTCACCTGACTAACAGAAACTGTAAACACTCCATATTGAATAGACTCACCTGACTAACAGAAACTGTAAATAAATATGTGTTGTCTCAGAGTAATTTCATTGTAATTAAGCTCCTCCCTTCAAGCAGATATAAAGCAGTGTCCGCCAGCATCTGACCAGAACTGAAGAAGCAGCTTGGATGAGCTGCGAAACGTATTCGACCAA
>CM057103.1:1832500-1912500 GCA_029959045.1 Taenioides sp. WSHXM2023 | reverse complement strand
ATTTTTTGTGCTTGCTGCAATTATTCAAACAATTCCATCCCCAGCTCACACATTTAGGGTTCTAAGATTCCAGAGTCATATGTCAACAACAAAATAAGAATCCACTGCCATGAAAGTCATTTATGTTTTAGAATGAGCCAAAATCTACATTATATATATTATATGAGTTCTCAGAAATCGTTTTCTTTAAAGATGCACAGGGTAACATTTCTCCTAGAGCAGGGGTGTCTCATTTTCACCGAGGGCCACATCAGCATAATGGCTGTCCTTAAAGGGCCAGATGTAACTTATAAATGTAACTAAATGTAATCGAATGTAATGTAAAATAAATGTAACTACTCCTTAATGTTAAATAACTCATTATTTATTAGAACTTATTCAAGTGACAATTACAGTTGCATAGAAAACATATGTTTGCTTGTTGCTCTTTGAGTGTCTAAAATTTAGACACTCAAAACTTTTAAGCTCTCGCGGGCCACATAAAATGACATGGCGGGCCACATCTGGCCCCCGGGCCTTGAGTTTGACACATGTGTCCTAGAGGGCCCATGTAGATGTTATTGTTTGTTTTTGGGTTGTTTTTTTTTTCTTTCCTGGGATGTTCTACAGTATGACATTTAATTTAACTATTTCTGTGGAGACCAGCAGGCCACATTATCAGACCAACTTACAGCTCAGATCTGTGGAGTGGGCCAGCTCGCAGTAAGAATACATGTCTGATGATGTGGCCTGCTTGTCTTTGTGGTAGATTTGATAAATAAAAAGATCTAAATGAATAAATACAAGATATATTTGTTCAGTGCCATACTATGGAACATCCCAGGCAAAGCAATGACATCACCATGAGACAACCAGACGGCAGAAAAGTTACACAGTGCACCTTTAAATAAATAATGAAATAATGAAATAAAGCACAGCTACCTACTCACCCTTTAGTCTTAGAGTTTGGTGAGTGCTAGGGTTGTCAAAAGTATCAAAAATCAGATATTAAGTGATAATACAACCAGTATCAAGACTAGAAACTCATTTGAGCAGGTATCAATACTAAAAAAGACACATTGACAGGACAGAAATAAACCATTCCTGAATGTCTTTAGAATGATCAGAACAAGTATAAGAGCACATAGACTAGTATACACCCATGGACCACTATGGAACCTACAGGATTATATAGATATAAGACCGCATGGGAATAGAAAATAAAGTACTACCATTTAATGTGGAAAATCACATTCTATTGTCTAAAGAAAGAGTGTTTTTTATTATTATTATTACATTTTAGTATCATGACAGCATGTATCTTCAGCTCTGTTACATAACCTGAGTGAGTGTCTTCCTCATGATCAAAGGTCACTCCAATCACTCCCTGTATTATCATATACACATGCTCACACTGTGTCCTGCACCAGAGGAAACCTTACAAATCTGCACAAACACAAATCTCTGTTTTTACCACATCCAGGGTTAAAGGTCAACAGTGGGCCTGAACCTGCACTGAAACGATAAACATAATAAGAGTACATGAGAACCGGTGGGACACCATGACCTGTCAGTGAGGACGTCATCATGATTAGTGTGTGAAGTGTGAGTGAGAAGTGAAGGCATGTGCTGTGTTTAATACTGCTGTTGTTGTAACACAGGAGACGTTTATTTACATGAGTACAGGACTCAGCACCTACAGACATGACATGACATGAACCCTCAAAGTGCCTACGCTGTTGGACTGCTCCTTTTACTAAAACACAGTTGAGATTATTAGATTTAAGGCTATATTGCAAAATGTAAAAAAAAATCATAATAATAAATAAGGTTTCACATTTTATTTCCTGGTTGGAAATAATGACATCACACAATTGAAACACAAGACTCTTCTAATACAGATTATTATTTGACAAACCAAATCATTTAAAGAAAACACCTTCATTTTATTTAATTTTTAAAGTGAAGAAAAAATATGGTTGTTGTGTGTAAATTGTGCTGATTAAAATTTTTGATTAAAATTTTCCCAGTGTGATAAGTGATCAATATGAAATATTTTTTTTTAACTTTTCTTCAAAAGTTGTTTCTTGATTGATGTAAAACCATCATTTATATTTACAGTAGGTATAATCTCTCAAATTTAAATGAGGTCAAAACCTGTCCCACACAATTTAAGACATTGTGACAGTGTTGTGCATTGTAGTCTTGTGCAGTCCAGTCAGGCTATACTATATTGTAGGGAGTATTATACCTGTGATGACGTGGCACAGAAATACAATACCAATTGTGATAATACTTTTATGCTGATATTTTAACATACAGCAGATATATAGTAAGTTCTGTTAAAACAAGGACATAAAAGACTTAATGTACTAGTCAAACTGCGACTGTGGCTGCTTAGAGGCACAACATCACTCACTAAGATCCACACCAGACCAACAGTGATTCATGTTTTCATTTGCACAGTCAACAGATGAGCGTTCCTCCGGTATGAGAGCAGCTTTATTAAACTTAATGAGAGAGTGAACGTGTCAGAAACGGACAGCACTTTACATTAGTTTTACTTTTTTGGAGAATTGACTGGTTCTTGCTTTTAAAACAGCCACAGTAAAGTTAGTTCTTATGTTTATATTGTGACCTGAATAATCATGATTATTGATTAACCAAATAATCTGGACTTCCCTAGTACGTGCCAAACAGGAATTAATCAGCACATCATTAACATCTGTCACTGGACTACAGATGAAAAACAGCCTCCTTAGCTAATTCTGTCATATTTATTTACACAAATGCTTTCAAATACACTGTTCCTAAGATACATAAATAAATCCTGACATCAAAACTCAGTCTAAACCTATGATTAGAGTCTTATAATAAAATATATGTTAAATATGTTTATTTTTGACCCTTTCCGTCACTGCTACGAGCACGAGGAGTATTACACTTCTGTGGGGTATTGTGTAACACATAACACATTTATTACATTAACATTATTAGTGGCCATACCGGCCTGTCAAAGCCTGATCCCGTCAGTCAGTCAGTCAGTCAGTCAGTCCCGTTAGTACTTGGATAAGAGACCGCTGAGAAAATCAGGTGCCACAGTGGGGGGCCATTCGCAAAAAACTGTTGTTGTGTCCATAGGCAAGGCACTTCACCCACATTGCCTAATATAAAAGTGGCACTTGTGTTTTTTTCACTTAAGCTCTGAGTCACTGCCCCTTCAGAGCACTATCACAACACAATCATTGTGCATCCCACTAATGAAACTACTGCACATCGCATCAGGTTTGTTAAGTTGCTGTGTACAGTTTTGTATCATGTTTTTGTATATTTATGGAGAATTGTTGTGTGGGAGCGTGGGTGACGTAGGCCTGTGGGTGGAGTCTTGTATAGGCTCGTACTGCTAACCCTAAGGAGGGTTTGAATAGGGCCCAGGAGAGATCGCTAAAATACTCAAACATGCAGGGATGACATCTAAAACCTCTTCAGGCGTGTTTTTGATAAGGGAACAATATTACAACATGGTAGGTAACAAGCTCCAAAAAAATGATTTTGCAGAATACTCCCTCTTTAAGCAGCAGAGGAAGACCACCTACCCATGGCAGCCCAGATGTGAGCTACAATCCTAGTGAAGAGTGTAACATTTACATCCGAAACAACATCTGCAGTTTTTTTTTTTGTTTTTTTTTTAACATCAATATCATTAGGCAAGAAAATATTTTGGTAATAATAATTGACAATATACTACTATTAAGATTGTCAAAAGTAATGATAATCACATACTAATCAATACTAAAACTAGTATTGAAACTAGATACTCATTTGAGCAGGTATCAATAATAAAAAAGACAGAAATGAACCTTTCCTGAATGTCTTTAGAATGATGTTGAGCTCTATCAGAACAAGTATAAGAGCACATAGACTAGTATACACCCATGGACCACTATGGAACCTACAGGACCACTGAGGATTACACACATATAAGACCACATGTGAATAGAAAAGAAAATACTACCATTTAATGTGGAAAATCACATTCTATTGTCTAAAGAAAGAGGGTCCTTTACTATCATAGTGTTATTGAGTCTATTTCTAGTATCAAAATCACATTTGAAATTTTATCGTGACAACATCGTCTGTATAATGGCATAATTGGATGGTTGGGGCTGATAATCCCTCTGTAGGAGATTCACTGATTTTGAGCCACAAATGTTGAGCCTTCTCATTATTTGTTTAAGATCGGCTCCACAGACTTGCCATTTTAATATTATCTGAAAGTCCTTTCAACTGACAACAATCACACGACACCACTCTAAAGCTGTTGTGGAAAAATCATAAGACATTTATTTACACTGACAGAGCAGACACTGAACTTTTACTAAACATAAACCAGGTCAAGAAATCTGCAATCTGACAGCTCCACAGTACTTGAGAACTGTGATCTGCCCCCAGCTTCGTTTAAACTTTAGAGATTCTACAGTGTTGTAACATCAGGTGAACATAATCTATTGAAACATGAGAACAATACTGTGCAATCCCTTTAAATGACTTTATCACAGAAAATCAATGCCATGTTTCTGTGAGGACTAAATAAAGAGGTGACAGTTTTGATTCTGAGTACTTCATCTGGTCAAAAGTCCACTATGACGTCCTGTTTGTAGCCCTGTCCAGTGCAACAGGCTGTAATAGTGTGTCATAGATACTAAAGATACTAAAAGAGCTAATGAGTTTGGAATATGGATAGATAGATAGATAGATAGATAGATAGATAGATAGATAGATAGATAGATAGATAGATAGATATAATAATTTTTCTTTTTCTTTGTGGGTGATCACTGAGCACCATCTATGCTCAAACAGAGACACTGTGATCCGATATTAACTTATGTGTAGGGATGGAAAATGCTTTTTCTTCTCTCAAAACACAGTTAACTTATTATAAATGAGTTCCAATTGTGTGATCCAGCAAGTATCTACAGAACAGTTTTGTATGAATAACAGCATATCAGCTCTAAAGGCCCAACCATGATATCACCTAAACTGATATCATGGGACTGATATCCATTCCAGCACATTTCCTGGATTGGTGCCGATATTTGATCCCAGCATCAGTGCGTCCCTAACAAGAATCATATTTCAGAACTCAGGGGACCACCAGCACTGACCACTACCTGCTGCTGTCTCGATCCGCCTCTCCATGTCTCCATCCAGGGTCGGGACCATCTTTGGAGTGCTGAAAAATGAAGAGTTAAAAGACAATATTGACTATTGGAGAAATTTTAATGTAGATTTGGTATTGTTTACATTTCCACTAGTAATCTCTAATATAGTAACCATGTTATAATATTATTACCTGCTCATAAACACACCTGGAGTTGTGTTTTGTTTCATTCACATGTTTGAGTAACTCTTTATTATTAGTCTGTCTGCATCTCTAAAGCTCAAAATGCTCTGTTCCACCTTGTGATGTTTTCAACTTAACAGCTCCTTTTACCTTTAGTTCAGTAGAAATTGGCAATTCCAAGACTGAAATGATCCAAATGATTCTAGTGAAGGTGTGTGGAGTGTAAAAACACAGTGGTGCACTTCCTGTATTACCACACAATATCACAAAGTGGAACAGAGTGTTTTCTGTTTAACAGACGAGCTCTGCAGCGTTAGTGTGTTAAACATGTGAATGAAACAAAACACAACTCCAGGTCTGTTTTTGATGAGGAAACAACATTAGAACAGATCAGAAAACAGTGTAGCCTAATATGGGCTCTTTAATTTTGAAAATCTGGTCACCAAACCTTTCTAAACATTTTATTAGAAATAAAATAAGTAAAATAAAATGCATTTCTGTGTCTCCTCCTCCTCTGTCCCCTCTCTGCTGCGCTGGGCTTTGTGAAACACTCACCTTTGGCCTGCCACACGCTCCTCTGCGCAGACTTTGGAACCGGCCCGATACACTCACACGTCCCCGCGGCCTAATCTCAAGTCATCTCCGAAGAAGCACCACGCCCGGACCTATAAAAGAGCCGAAACAGACGCGCCAGACCCGAGGAACGCTACGACCGCCTGTCCGCCTATTCCCGGAGGTTACGGAGCTACAGGCCGCCAACATGAAGTGTGTGGCGGGGACCGAGCTCTGCCTGCTGCTGCTGCTGGGCTCCTACGCGCTGGCCCGTGAGTAGTTTACTGACCTATAAATAATATAAGCATTTGAATATTATTGGCTCAAAGCTATTATTATTATTATTATTATTATTATTATTATTATTATTATTATTATTATTATAAAATCATCTGATCGTCTAATTTAAAGCTCTTATATAACGCAAATTGATTCTTAAGAGCTTTTTGCCATGTTATAATGTTGGAGTTGTGTTTTGTTTCATTCATTCGTTTTATTTTTAGTTTTAGTATTTTTGTTATTAGTCTAAAGCTCAAAATGCTCTCTTCCACCTTGTGATGTCATGAAGTGGTAGTTATCAAGTTACAGCTACCCTTAACCTTTTGTTCAGGACGGACTGGAAATTCTAGGGTTGAGATCATCCAAATGATTCTTGTCAAGGTGTATGGAGTTTAAAAACACAATGGAGCATTTTCTGTGTTACCACATGACATCACAAGGTGGAAAAGAGTGTTTTCTGTTTGAGAGATGAACTAGTCTAAACATGCAGGGTTGGTGTGTTCAACATGTGTGAATGAAACTAAACTAAACACAACTCCAGGTCTGTTTGTGATGAGGAAACAACTTTAGAACATAGATCAGAAAATTGCATAACATGGCCCGTCTTAAATGCCCAGAAATTGGCAGGCAGGTGGAAAGTAACTCTAGCTCATGTTTTTGTAATAGAGTAGATTTGTGGGGTAGCCTGATTACTTGTACTCGTAGCCTAATAGAGTATAATTCTAGCCATGTCACTGTAATTCATTTAAAATAATAAACATACTGCTGTCTCTGCTCCATTTTAATCTTATCAATCTTTTATTAAGTCATAACAGCTCTGCATCGCCTGCTCTGATTGGTCAGAGCTTCTTAAATTGCATTAAAAAGTAACTAGTACTCTATTATACTTTATCTAGGCTATTTTACGTTTACTCAAGTGCAGTTTTGGCAGCAGAACTGGTACTTGTAATATTTTTAGCCATGTAACTGTACATTTACTTGAGCCGAGCGGAGTAGAGTTGCCCACTTCAAAATAATATGAATAAGTAGTAAGTAAGTAATAAGTAGTACAAAGTAGTGGTCCAAGGAATTACTTAAGTAAGAGTAAAAATATCTGGATGTAAAATCTGATTTGTAATTTGAATTGAATGTAATTTGAAGGTTTGAAAGAATAAATAATGCACACAATCTGGTATTTTCAAAGGATAGACACAAAAATGAGACAAACTAAATCAGATCTGAAGGAGCTGCAGAAACACAAAAGTTCAAATTATTTCATATTGTCACATAAAACTTTTGTCACTTTAGACTTACTCACAGTGGGAAGAGGAACCACAACCTTTACTCAAGTAGTACTGTTACTTTAATAAAAATATTGCTCAAGTAGGAGCAAAAGTATGCTGCTGGAAAAGTACTCTGAAAAGTACAGTCTATTAAAAAAGTTACTCAAGTAAATGTAATTGAGTAAATATAAATGAGTACTGCACCTCTGTTCTTCTCATTGTTCAAATGTCTCTCTCTCTTGTAGAAGACGCGGGGAGTCTAGATGAATCCTGCCGCTGTGAGTGACTTTATCTCATACACTGTTTGTATCACTCACTTTAGACAATAATCCTAATCGGAATTCTCTTTCCAAACATTCCCAGTGTCCAGAAGATTTAAGAACTTCCGGCGTTATGTGTACGACTACGAGGCTTCAGCGGTGAACATGGTGAACGGAGCCAGTGACCAGAAGAGTGGACCCAAAGTGACCTGCAAGGTATGTGCAGGGCAGAGAGTAACTAAGTACTTATACTTCTGTTACTGTCCTGTTAGTTGTAGTTTTTTTTAGAACATTTTTAAACCTGTACTTGTAATTGAGTATAATTCTAACCATGTAATTGTTATTAGTTACATTTTAAATCATAGAAGTTGCTGAGTACTGTACAAGTTCCAGTCACAGACTGTATATATAAATAGACATAGCTAACCTGCTAGCTGCCAAGGTCCAAACAGGAAGTGAGTACGGGCGGGCTTCCTGCTCCATCGATTCCAATTCACTTTGTATTGAAAAACATTACCACTTTGGTCTTAGCTTTACATGTTCCTGGTGTTTTTTTATTTGGCAATGTTGTCCTTAAATTAAGATGTGAACAATAATGACAGACAAATCAGGCACCTTCTTTCCTCAAGTTTGCTCTCACTAGCGTTAGCAACAGGTTTGATTGAGAGCATTGCTCCGATACTACTACTACTGGTACTCGTTTTTCATGCATACTTTTTACTTTTACTTTAGTACAGTTTAAGCAGTACTTGTAATGGAGAAGATCATTTATTACCTGTGTAACTCAACTTTACAACATAGAGTGCCAGTTTAATCACAGTCAGTCATCTCTGGTGAGAAAAATCACAGTTATATATTCACCCCAAATGGTTCTGCCCTGTTTCTACCCTGACCCTTATATCTGACCCTTTTTTTCTGAGCCCTACCTCTGACCCTTACATCTGACCGTTATATATCTGACCATTATATCTGACCCTTACATCTGACCGTTATATCTGACCCTTACATCTGACCGTAACATTTTGTGTGGTGCAGGTGGAGGTGGACGTGCCCAGAACCTGTGCTTTCATCATGAGGACCACAGACTGTTCCATGATGGAGATCTCTGGTCTGGACTCAAGTGGAAACACCATCTACGTGCCTGCATCTGGAGCTGAGACCTTCAACGAGGAGATGGCCAAGTAAGCCACTCATGTTTGGTTAGCGTTTGATTTGGTTACTATAGCATCAAAGTACAAGAAAAGCTCAGTCAGGGAATCTCCAACACTGCAGCTCTGGTTGTGCAGATCTACAGTGGTCAGTATAATAATGGTCTATGGTGCATGGAAATAGGAAACAAACAAACAAAATACCCAATTGTCTTTTATTCTTTTGGCACTTAAAGGAGACCTATAGTACACAAAATTTACTTTTGTGAGCCTTAAGCCATGTTATAATGATGTTTCCTCCTCAAAAGCAGATCTGGAGTTGTGTTTTGTTTCATTCACACATGTTGGAGTAACCCTCATCAGTCTGTCTACATCTCCAAAGATTAAAATGCTCTGTTCCAACTTGTGATGTCATGAAGCTGTAGTTTTCAAGTTAATAGCTACCTTTTTTTTAACCTTTAATTCAATAGAGATTGGCAATTACAGGGCCGAAGTGACTGTATGATTCCAGTGAAGGTGTATGGAGTTTAAAAACACAGTGGAGCACTTCCTGTATTACCACATGACATCACAAGGTGTTTTCAGTGTAAGGGAAGAACACAGCCTAAATCTGCAGGGTTTGTGTGTTAAACATGTGTGAATGAAACAAAACACAACTCTTGGTCTGTTTGTGATGAGGACACAACAGTAGAACAGAGATCAGAAAACAGCATCATATGGCCCTTTAAAGGAGACATATTATGTTAGAGGACTCTTGAATGTTCCACAGAATGGCATTAAACTTAACTCTTTTGAATCCATGAAATTACTGGTGTTTTCAAAGAAAATAAAAACACACAACCAACTTGGTCTGATGGCGTCACCTGCTTGTCTCCACACATACATAACATAAATTTAATGCCATATTGTGGAACATTCCAGGCAAAGCAATCAAATCTCCATGGAAACAAGCAGGTAGTAGTTTATTTTTCAACTTTAGGCATTAGATAGAGATCAGAAAATAATTTATGGTGCCTATGTCCTAATATTATTCAGGTCACACAGTAATAAATCACGATTAAACCTTGTATCATTCAGATCAAAAAATAGTCCAAACTCCAGGTCTAAGTGTGTGTATATGTTTGTGTAATATGTGTGTGCATATCTGTGTGTGTATTATCTGTGTGTATATGTTTGTGTAATATGTGTGTGTATATATGTGTGTGTGTATTATCTGTGTGTATATGTGTGCGTTTCCAGGAACCCGCTGATGTTCCAGGTGTCTGACGCAGGCGTGTCCCTGTACCCAGAGGACGACTCCACCCTCATCGTGAACATCAAGAGGGGCATCGTGTCTGCCCTGATGGTGCCCCCCAGAGAGGAGAGCGCCACCCTGGACATGGTGAGGGCACAACACAAGACAGAGATTCTCAAAGAGAGGGGCACAGGCATGGGATTTAGGGCTGCACCTATGGTGCTTGTGTCTGCTCTATAGTTATAATCTATGAACCCTGTGCATCATTGTTATAATTTGGACATTTTAAATCGCAATATTGATCTAAAACCATTTAATAAAAAACAAGTCTGCTGACTCCACTTTAAATCATAATTATAAGTTTACACAACTTTCAGAGAGTCTTAACGGTGACGCTAACAACAACTAGCATACTAACGCGCACATGCATTTCCTGATTATTGGACGCTAAATTAGATGTAGACCGTACACAGCAGACTTATTTTGACCTCAGGAGCTGCATATACAATATATCTGTACTGGGCCAAGACAAATAAATGTGGGTACGGGCCCTTTAAGAGCAGGGTTAGCCCATATTCAGGTTTGGTATCATTACAGCCTGGTTTAGAATTTAGCCCTGTTTAAGACCTCCTTTAGTCCTAGTTTAGACCAGGTTTAGTCCTGGCTTTGACCTGAGCTTGCCCTGGCTTCTCTATACATATACTTTTGTATACAGACAAATGTATATGTATAGACATATAAAAACAAAATGTGTGTTCTGTCCCAGAGTGACTGCCTTCTGTTGTTTATGGCCTTATTTTTCTGCTAACCTTCCAATCAATCCCATGGGGTCAAGACAGATTAGAGTGTTTGTACAGAGCTCCAGCATGGCAGAGCAAAGTCCCTATGATAACTTTATCTGAGGACTGCATCAGGACAACTTATACAACAATAATACTGCTACTGCAGCTACTTTATGGCGTAGTATGAAAGTTGCTGGACCAAAGATGACTGTACTCAAATCAGCAAGGTACAATTCGAGAGTTAAATAAAGGTTAAAGGCCCTATATTACGCAAAATTGACTCGTGGGTGTTACACAATGTTAGAATGTTGTAACTGCCTCAAAACAACATGCCCAGAGTTGTGTTTTGTTTCATTTGTTGAATAATCCTTTATTATTAGTCTGTCTACATCTCCAAAGGTCAGAATGATCTGTTCCACCTCATGAAGTTTACAGCTACATTTTACCTTTAGTTTAGTTTCAGAGCTAAAATCATCCAAATTCAAATCCAAATTCTAGTGAAGGTGTATGAAGTTTAAAAACATAGTGGAGCACTTCCTGTATTACCAGATGACATCACAAGGTGGAACTTCAGGTTGAGAGCAGAACTCACCCTAAATATGCAAGGTTTATGTGTTAAACATGTGTGAATGAAACAAAACAAAAAAACTCCAGGTCTGTTTGTGATGAAGAAACTACATTGTAAGACAGATCAGAAAACAGTGTAATATGGGCTTTTTAAGTGGCATTAGAACGTCCATGTGAGTGAATCTAAGTGCTGGTGTTGTGTTGTAGCCCACAGTGCATGGACAATGCTCCTCAGACGTGATGGAGAAATCCAGAGACGAGAGCACATCTGAGGTGACCGTGCGCAGAGACCTGAGCTCCTGTGAGGGACCCGTCCACAGCCAGCACACCAGCCCCCTGGCCCTCATCTCTACGATGGTAAAACCTGCACCAGGGCTGACACTGTGGAGGCTTGGTTTAGACCTGCTTTAGTTAAACCTGGTTTAGACCTGGTTCAGATGTGAATTAGTGCTGGATTATACCTGGTTTAGTCCTGGTTTAGTCCTGGTTTAGTCCTGGTTTAGACCTGATTCAGACCTGGTTTATGTCTTGATTAGTCTTGATGTAGATCTGATTTAGTTCTGGTTTAGACCTGGTTTAGACCTGGTTTAGACTTGGTTCAGATGTGGATTAGTCCTGGTCCTGGATTATGTCTGGTTTAGTTCTGGTTTAAACCTGGTTTACACCTGGTTCAAACCTAGTTTAGTTCAGGTTTAGACCTGGTGTAGCCCTGTTGTAGTCTTGGTTTAGACCTGGTTTAGTCCTGGTTTAGTCCAACTTTAGTCCTGGTTTAAACCTGGTTTAGTCTTGGTTTATACCTGCTTCAGACTTAGTTCAGACCTGGTTCAGTCCTGGTTTAGTCCTGGTTCAGTCCTGGTTCAGTCCTGGTTTAGTCCTCCTGTACTGCTGGTTAGTCACTAGTTTACACTCATACAAAATGTGACGAGTATTAAAATGAGTGTTGCTTTCTCAGAACTTCCCTCTGTCCAAGTTGATCAGCGCTGAGCAGATCTGTGACTACACGTTTGACACCCAGAAGAGACACATGAGCACGGCCTCCTGCACTGAGACTCACCTCTTCCTCCCCCTCTCCCACCAGTAAGGCTCCGCTCGCCTTGGTTTTGGGTTTTTTTAAGTTCATCATTTTACTTCCTGGTTGGACATGGGCAGCAGATATGACATACAGTATGTAGGGATAATTCCATAACTGTTACCTAGCAACCATAATGTAAACAAGACCCAAAATGAAATTGCGCAATAGTTATGATTAGACTAGTGTGTCACAATACTAACATTTTAAACTTGATTTTGATGCTAAGGAATAGACACGATACTCAATACTGATTCTGATACCACAATAATAATAATAATAATAATAATAATAATAGTAATCATCATCATCATCAATCATCATAATAATATCTATCTATCTATCTATCCATCTATCTATCTATCTATCTATGTGCTCTTATACTAAAGACATTCAGGAAAGGTTCATTTCTGTCCTGTGAATGAGACTTTAGTATCAAAACCTGCTCAAATGTTTTAGTTTTAGTATCAAGTAGTATCTGATTTTTGATACTGTTGATAACTCTAACCTAAAACATCCTTAGCACTAGAATTTTAATTATTGAATTTTATTGTTTGTTTGGGGTTTTTTTGACAGAAGCAAATATGGCATCTCGACTCAGGTGCACACCTCCATGAGCCTGCGGGATGTGTCTAAGATCAACGACAGAGTCTTTTCTTATGGTGTGTATTTTATCCTGACATACAAAAGATAAGACTAGTGTTAATGTGGTTTGATACAAGAACATTTGTAACATTATTATTTATTGATATGGATTTATAATGTTTCCTGATTAAAAACATGCCTGAATAGGTTTTAGATGTCATCCATGCATGTTTGAGTAATCTAGCGTTCTCTCCCGTGCCCTATTCGAAACAGAGCTGACTTATAACCTGTTTAATGCCACCATAAAAGTTACATAGTGCACCTTTAAAACATACTGCATATGCATTCTCTTTCCCTCCTTGTATTTTCAATAACCAGTGAAAGTGCAGTTAACCATAACACCATCAGATGGCACTAAAACACAATGGACATTGGTTTTACCCCATGCGCTTTATCTCACTCTCAGAGTACCTCAAAACTCAAGTACGCAACAATTACTTCTTCCTTTATTACCGTGTATTAGCCACATCACAAGGTTTCCTGTTTGAGAGAAGAACTCAGCCTAAATATGCAGGGTTTGTGTGAATGAAACAAAGGTCTGCTTGTGATGAGAAAATATTATAACAGATCAGAAAATAGAGTAATATGAGCCCTTTAAGGATTTCCTACCTGAAACCTTTCCAAGTGAAATCTAAGTGAAATCTTACCTTTTCAAACTGATTCAAATTTGACCTAATTTTCTCCACAGATGAGTTGAAGCTACGCAGCTTACAAATGGAGCCGTTGGAAGACAAGTCCCCAGTGCAAACCAAAGACACTTCCCTGGACCTCCTCAGAGAGCTGGTGTCCCTCAAAGACCTGAACAAAGATGAGACACGTGCCCCGCTCTTCCGCCGCCTGGTGCTGGAGCTCCGTGGTCTGAGGGCTGAGAGCGCTAGCGCCGCTGCCCTGGAGATGTTTGACATGTCCCAAAGAATGACCTTCCAAGCTCTGGTGCAGTGTGGGACCCCCGACTGCCTGAGCGCTCTGCTGAAGGTGCTGAGGACCTACCCCCAGGAGGCCTATGAAGTGGACGCCGTGGTCATGGGTCTGGGGATGCTGCCCCGCCCCTCACGCCAACTACTCGCTGACCTGCTGGAGATGGCCAAGTACAAACAGAGCAAAGCTATCATGTACGCCCTGGGGAACGCAGCTATGAAGTGAGTACTAACCATCACAACATTCTATAGGCCAGTTATATTTACTACAGATGGAGGAGGCCATAGACTGTACAAAGAAGTGGACTAAGGGAGCGTGATGTCTCTCATAGTGTTTGGCTCCATCAAATGAAGCTCATGGAGGCTAGTAGAGTTCCATATTTGGAATTACAACAGAGTATCATAGCAAACAAAGAGCAAATCAGGAGTGACGGTGATGAAGGTAACAGCCCTTCCTGCCGCAGGGGCAGATGCTTAGCAAACACTGTCAGTCAAACCTGTTGTTAACACTAGCAGGAGTGACCTTGGGGAGAGACCGCACTGATTGGTCTTATTAATGTTCATATGTTGATTTAGAGACAAAACAGCGAAATAAAAAACACAAAATCATGTAGAGCCAACATTTTAAGACCAAAATGACAAGCCCGACAGCAGCAGTTACAGAGAGAGAGGTGATGGTTTTTCAGTAGAAAGTTAATTGGAGTTGATGGAACCGAAGCACTTCCTTTTTGGAACGCAGTGGCTAGTGGGTTAGCTATGTTCATTTATATATATACTGTGTATGAGGAAAGCTGAAATGAGTATTGTTAAAATTCTGAGTTTTGTTGTAAAACAGCAAGGTCTTGGGTCTAGTCACTAACAGAAATGATAAGGTTCAATATTTGTTGATTTATCTTGGAAAAAAAATGTAACCAAAATCCAGGCTCAACCATCTGCATTTTGATAGTTTATCACATTTTTTTCAAAGAAACTGTATGTTTATTTTCTTTTTCTTTTTGTAGACTGGCCCGTGCTGAAGGGACCAACGTGCCTGAGGTGATTGCAGTCAGTGAGTTCTTCATGTCCATCCTGCGAGCAGACTGTTCTGGAGACAAGGAGCTCACCTTCCTCACACTCAGGGTAACACCACAACACTGTAGAATCTCTATAGTTTAAACTGAGCTAGAGCGCAGGTCAGAATTCTTAGGTGGAATTTGCTGTTTAAAGTGCCTATGACAGGCTGGACTACTGATTTTCATCAAAACCTGTTATACGCGCTTAATAACTGTCAGACTGCAGAATTTATGGTTCTGGTTCATATCTCTGTAATTACTGGGCCTATCCACATGAAACCAAAAACGGCACAAAGTTCAACGTTTTTACTGTCAGAATAAATCAACAAAATGGTGAAATGAAAATGATTTGATTTGAAATTTTTTTTCAGAATAGCTTAACCCCAAATAACCCCAAAGACATGACTGTTGTGAGTTGAAGAGACTTTAAGCCATGAAATTAGTGTGGCAAGTTTGTGGAGCCGATCCCAAACAAAGAATTACATCCTGGGAATGTGACTTATGATATTTTTAGCATTGATACCTGCTCAAATGAGTATCTAGTTTTGATACTGTTTTTAGTATGAATTAGTATATTATTTTCGATACTTTTGACCAACCTAATCCATTACTGACAGCCTTAATAGTAACTTCTGTTATACTCTGTATTCCACTTGTCCTGCAGTTTGTAAAGTGATTTTGCGCTTGTGTTCCTCAGGTTGTTGGGAACATGGGAGCTGTTCTGGAGGAAGCTGACGCGTCCATTAAAGGGACTCTGCTCAAGTGCATGAGACAGCCAGCCACCACTCTCTCTGTGCAGCTGGCCGCCATCCAGGCCTTCAGACGCATGACCATCACAGACGAGGTACAACCTGGGAACTATTTAAAGGGCTCTTTAAAGGACTCTTGTGAGCTTTAAGCCATGTTTTTACTGCCTCAAAAACATACCTAAAATCATGTTTTGCTTCATTCACACAGACATGTTTGTGTAACCCTTTATTATTCGTATCTCCAAACCTTAAAACTCCACCTTGTATGGAAGTGGTATGAAGGGGCACTTCCCATACTATCATATGACACAAGGTAGAGTTTTGTTTTGTTTTTTGTTTGAGGGAAGAACTCATCCTCAATATGCAGAGTTTGTGTGTTAAACATATGTGAATGAAACAAAACACAACCTCAGTTATGTTTTTGATGAGGAAACAACATTAGAACATGGCTAAAATCTTACAGGAGTCACTTTTACATAATATAGGACCTGTTGATATCCTATGTAAAGGTACAGGGAATTGATGCCGACTTTTCCATAATTTATGCAGCAAATGTAATCTATATTGAACCTATAGAAAAACGTAAGACACAAACCATGCCTTGTCGTCCCCAGGTGCGCTCAAACCTGCAGCGGGTCAGCCAGTATCCCAAGGGTGCTGTGCAGAAGCGTCTTGCTGCCTACCTGATGCTGATGAGGAGCTATGAGGACAGTGACGTGGAGATGGTGAAGAGGCTGCTAGAGAAGGAGCAGAACGCCCAGGTCAAGGCCTTCATTAGCTCTCACCTGTACAACATCCTGACCTCAGAAGACCAGAGTCTGCAGGAGTAAGCAACATACTAACAGTTCAAAATCCATTTCCATACTAAAGAATGGGGTTGTCAAAACTTAGTATCGAAAATCAATTATTATTTGCTAAAAATTTGTCTATTTAGTCTATTATTATCATTCTGGTATTGAAATCGGTATTGAGTAGCCAGTTCCTTAGTATTGAAATTTTAGTATTTACTAAGGAATAGACTCTTTACTTAATACCAATTCCAGCACCACAATGATATTAAAAAAAAAAAAAAAACACTCTTTATTTAGACAATAGAATGTGATTTTCCACATTAAATGGTAGTACTTTCTTTTCTATTCTCATGTGTCCTTGTATGTGTGTACTCCCTCAGTGGTCCTGTAGGTTCCATAGTGGTCCATGGGCGTATACTAGTCTATGTGCTCTTATACTTGTACAGTACTATAGTAGTACTTATACAGCTCAAGATCATTCTAAAGATATTCAGGTTCATTTCTGTCCTGTGACTTTTTTTTAGTAAGTTTATAAGTATCTAGTATACTAGTTTTAGTATTGATTAGAATCTGATTTTCAATACTTTTGACAACTCTTTTCAAACATAAATTGCAAATCTAATCACAATTGAAATGCTTTCTGGAAAAATCGCAATTCACTTTTTTCAACTGCATCTGTGCTTGCATTGTGATGCGTTGAATCCTGGTTTTCAGTGGAGTGTTTGTGCTCCCAGGTTGCGATCCAAGCTAGAGGAGGCACTGAGGGACACTGAGGTGGCCCCTCCTGGTCTATACACATCCAATTCTCAGAACTTCAGATTTCCTGGTGTCCAAGGAAACCTCATCTTTGACCCCAACAGCCAGCTGCCCCGCGAAGCCCTCCTAGAGACCACACTGGATGCCTTCGGATACAAGATGGACGTTTTTGAGGTACACACACAAGTTTAATTCAGTGGTTTGAGAATAAATGTTACTGCTATCAAAGTCACTCCATCGCTGAATAGAAATGAGCGTCTAAGGTACAACCTGTCATTCATGTACAACTCCATCCTCAGACCAAAACCAAGAAATCAATATGGCAATAGGGTTGTTCCATGGGCTTAAAGGGCCAGTATTACAATATTGTCTGATCCATGTTCTAATGTTGTTTCCTCATCACAAACAGACCTGGAGTTGTGTTTTGTTTCATTCACACATGTTTAACACAAACCTGCGGATATAGGCTGAGTTTGTTAAGTTATGTGGTAATACAGGAAGCCTTCCACTGTGTTTTTAAATTCCATACACCTTCACTGGAATCATCAATCTCTACTGAACTAAAGATAAAAGGAGCTGTTAACATGAACGGTACAACTACTTGACATCACAAGGTGGAACAGAGCATTGTGAGCTTTATAGCTGTAGACAGACTAAAGGGTTACTCAAACAAAACACAACTCTGGGTATGTCTTTGATGAGGTTACAACATTATAACATGGCTTAAAGTCCACAAGAATCAATTTTGCCTGTCCCTCCAGACAGATATAAGTATATAAGTGACTCACAAGAGCCCTGTCAGAACTGAAAATTCACTCTAAAAAATTATAATGTTTAATGAAACCGACCTGGACTACTGAGGGATTACACAGACAATGCTATAAAATGCTAACCCTGGACAGTCACTTAGCCAGGCTCCTTGCTTTCTCCTTGTCTATGTCTTTGACGTTACCTCCCTGCTAATATGCTAACTCCTATCCTGTGTGCAGGTGGGCATGGAAGGCAAAGGTTTCGAGCCCACAGTGGAGGCTCTGTTTGGGAAGAACGGCTTTTTCCCCGATACCATCTCCAAAGCTCTGTACTGGAGCGAGGACAAGATGCCCCCTAAAATGCAGGAGATGTTCAGCAAGTGGACAGCGCCATTCAAAGTGGAGGGACAACAGGTACACATAGAAGGTCCCATTTGTGGTTTATGCATGCTGTCTGACAAACATATATTTAAAGTACAGGTTCTGACCATGACTAGAGAACAGACCAGGTACACAGAAAAAGGGGAGGCTTCCCGCCAGCAGGAACCTAGATGCAAAATATGATGCAAAATACATTGGATGCAAAATACATAAGAGAAAGGGACACAAAATAAACCATACTGACATACCAAGCTAACTTCATCACAGCACGCTACCCAAACACGCCGAGGACTGCCCAGTGCCAAGCCACAGATGAAAAACACAAGCCCCGTTAGCCTCACGCCGGTCGTTACTGAGCCAACAAGACAAATTCCTTCTTACCCCCACGATGCCTGTACACCTTCTGCAATTACTGGGCTTGACACCTTGCAACAGTAATCTTAGTGCACCTAAACACGGTCCACTCGGAGTCCCATATCTTGCAGCCATAACAGCTTGACTCCGCCAGCATGTGATGGAAAAAAGGTCGGAGTTCAGGAGGGAGGGACAAACATAATGCTTTGGCACCTTTTTATAGGCGGGTTTGTGACCAATAAACCAATACTATTTTTTTTTTAATTAATTTATTTTTTTTTTATTTGAAATAGGGACAAAACACATTAATGAACATATACATGATACGTAAATATGTTATCAGATTGTAGCCCAAGGCTAATTTCCATCTGCTGTCCCTAGACAGGTTGATGTAATCATAAAGCAAATACACACAGTAAAAACAATACACCCAGACAGACAATACAATACTACAAATAGACAGACATAAAGAGATGGTCAGTCACAAGATCACAGACACAGGTCAACTAAAGGATGTTAGATTATTTGATCAAAATTGCACGCTGCCCTGTTTAGTTAAGGTGCCAGTGTATAAGTATTGCACACAGCCCATTGCTAAAATTATTACAGTATATTGCACAACCCTAAAAAAGAAAAAGTGCAAGGTGAGATTGCTAAATAACCCGGCTTATAAAGTGCTATTCTACAATGTATTGCATGTGCCCTCAAAGGTAAAATTCTTTAGTATATTGCATCTTGCCCGTAAGTAAAGTATTAAAGTGCTTAGTTAATAAATAGTATATTGCACATTGCCCATTGCACATTATAAACTATAATAAATGATCACACACCTGTGTTGACCTGAGCCATGTCTTTAAATGGCCTTTAAAAGTAGTGAAGCTGGGGGAGTCTCTAACTGTGGGTGGTAGACTGTTCCACAGAACACTGCCCTTATATGAAAACACATTTTGACTGAAAGAGGTTTTTCTGTCAGGCACCTCACAGTCACCTCTGGCTGTGGCCCTGGTGGAGCGAGATGTAAGAGTTGACCTGTACCTAATATAATCATTGAGTGGGGGTGGAGCCAAACCATGTAAAGTCTTATACATCAAACAGGCATTTCTAAATTTAATAAAATTCTGAAAGCTCAATAGATTGTATTTGGAGAGAACATTGCAGCTGTGGTAAGTAAAGGGTTTCTTGTCCAATATTTTCAACGCTTTTTTGTAGAGGGACTCTATTGGCTTAAGAATTGTAACACCTGACAAAGACCAACTGGTTATACAATAACTAATGTGAGAGAAAATCATACAATGTAAAAACATCATTGCAGCTTCATTAGTTAATGACCTGCGTATTTGATTAAAATTGTATAGATTGTATTTGACTATTCTGGACACCATTTTAACATGGTTTTTGAATGTAAGTGCAGAGTCCAACATTACTCCCAAATATTTGAACTCCTTCACTAATTTTAATTCTTGACTTTTGAAATACACATTTGACCTGATTATATTTTTTTTTTTCTTAGAAAAGAACATACACACAGTTTTTTGTGTGTTTAACGGGAGACAGGACCTGGTGAGCCAATTCTCAACATGTGTTAATGCTGATGAGAGAATTTGAGATACTTCTTCAAAATTTTTCCCACTTGTAAAGAGCACTGCATCGTCTGCATAAAGCTGTATGTCCACATCTTTACAAATGTCCGGAAGGTCATTAATGTAGAGGGAAAATAAAAGGGGGCCCAAAATTGACCCTTGGGGAACCCCTAGTGGGCAATCTTGGAAAGAGGACTTCACCCCATTTACCACAGAACACTGTTTTCTATTGGATAAATATGATTCCATCCATTTTATAGTTTTGTCGGAGAAATTGAAGGAAGACAGTTTTGATAGTAATACATTATGATTCACAACATCAAACGCTTTTCTTAAATCTAAAAAAACTGCTCCTACATATGTTTTTTTTATCCAAATAACCTTTAACCTTTTCTAAGAATGTAGTTATTGCAGATTCAGTGGAGTGTAACTCACGGAAACCAAACTGCATGGGGTGCAAAGGAGATTGGCTGTCATTAATATGTTCAATTAATTGCTTTGCAACCCACTTTTCAAGCACCTTTGAAAAAACTGGTAGTATGCTGATTGGCCTATAGTTTTTCATGTCTGTTCTGTCCCCTGACTTAAAAATGGGGGTTACAATTGCAGTCTTCCAGGCCTTTGGAACCACAGAGTGTTTTATTGATAAGTTAATCAGATGGGCTTGATAAGGCCACTTTATATTTTTTAAGAAAGCCTATGTCAAGATTGTAATTGTCCTTAGCTTTGCTATTCTTCATTGCATTAATGATGTTGATAACTTCTGATGCTGTTATCTGACTTATGTTAAAAGTTTGTTGAGTACTATTTTCAGGGCTATAGGAGAACTCAGGAGACTTAAAGCACTTGGATATTTCTTCCACAGATGTTATAAAGGACAGATTCAGCTCATCTGCTAAAACAGCAGGATCATTGATAAGCTGATTGTTAACCTTTAGCTCTATGTCTTTGATGTCTTGCTTTTTCTGTCTCATGGTTAGTTTGTTAATATTCTGCCAGATTTGTTTCCCATTCCCTTTTGCATTTTCCATTATTGTGATATAAAAGTTAGCTTTAGCTCTCCGTAATTTAGACGTTACTTTATTTCTTATAGATGTATAATTTAGTCTATCAGTGGTCAACCCTGATTTAATACATGTTTTAAGTAGTTGATCCCTCATTTTCATTAATTTTAAACACTCTGAGTTCAACCATGGAAGAAAGTTGTTATTTTTTTTCCTATTAATTATGGTTTTAGAAAAGGACTGACTAACTTCCTGAATTTTTTAAAGAAATAATTCAGAACAGGTGTCAGTGTCGTCAGTTGACCATAGATTTTCCCAATTTAAGCCACTTAATGCTCTTTCCATGTTTTTTTCTTGATTTTTTGGTATAACATTGAATTTTGATTGCTTATTTGAATGATTAGTAATTGAATTTTCAAAACGTTGTTTGCTTAGTTTTCTCAAACAGAAGATTGCGTTATGATCAGAAATACCATTCAATAAATTTTGTGTTTTAGTGATTCTTTCAGGTTTGTTTGAGAAGAGCAGGTCAATTTTGGATGCTGAACGATGAGTGACTCTTGTGGGATGCTGTATTAGCTGGGTGAAATTAAATTGGTCAGTTATTAATTTGAGTTATTACTCAGGGACAAGATTTTGAAATAATTTACAATAATCACATCAATTCACAATTTTGGTCACATGATTTTTAATTGGTTCACACTTTCATTTCATTGTTTCATTCATGTTTAACACACAAACCCTTCATATATCCTGTTGCTTGCAGGTGTCAGAGAATCTGATCAGTGAAATTGTGCGTAACTTCAACAAGCTGCTGAAGGACCTCCAGAGCGCTGAGGCCCCAGACGCCATGGCCTACTTCCGCCTCATGGGCACCGAGCTGGGCTACATCAGGACCAACGAGCTGGAGTCTGTGGCCCAGAACATTCGCATGTACGCTGAGATCTTCGCCTACCTGTTACCACGACAAGAGGTGCGTGAACACTTCAGGACAAATGTAGTAGGCCGGTCATGATCATGACTATATCCACTTATTACATATAACTTGTTAACACATGACATATGTAGATCACCATGTTCCCTTTTATAGTTTTCAAAATGCTATATTCACCGAAAATACATATTAACATTTTTACGTTTCGCTTATGTTTTTGAGTCTCCACTCAAGTCACTCCCCCTTCAGAGCGCTATCAAAACACAATTAGTGTGCATTCCGCTGATGAAACTACTGCGCATTGCATCAGGTTTGTCAAGTTGCTGTGTACAGTTTGTATCAATTTTTTGTATATTTATGGAGAATTGTCGAGTGGGAGGATGGGTGATGTAGGCTTGTGGGCAGAGCCTTGTACAGAATCTTATAGCTAACCTGAAGAGGCCTGAAGAGGTTCTAGATGCCATCCATCCATGTTTGAATAATCTGTCATTCTCTCCCTGGCCCTGTTCGAACCCTCCTTATGGTTAGCTGTACGATCCTGTTCAAGGCTTCCCACAATCCTACATCACCCATGCTCCCACATGACCATTTTTCACAAGTATCCAAAAGTAATTTAAAAACAATACACTACAACTTCACAAACCTGATGCAATGTGCAGTAGTTTCATTAGCGGGATGCAGGGGACGAAACTGAAACTGATAAAACATGTTAATACATTGTTTATGGCATGTGTAGCATTTTCAAAACAATAAAATGTACCATGGTGATCTAAATCTGTGATGTGTTAGCAGTTAACACCCTATAGAAGTAAAACATCACCTTTTTAAAAGTGCAGTGTGAACTAACTCTTGATCGCAAAGTGCACATATCTAATCACTAGGCAAGATTTTTAGCTAAGCTAGGGCTAACTCTTTAGCCCTAGCTTTAGCAATACTGAAGCTGAAGTAGCACTATTTGAAAAGTATGCAATATTAACACTATATAATTCCATAGAGAAAAGGGCTGTTGGTTTACTCCCCACACTTAACACATTGTAAGGATGCTGTGATTTTCCTACAGATTCAGTCCTTCCTGAATGGAAACAATGAGCTGTTTGCCCACTACATGTTCTTGGACAACAAGTTCACTGTGCCCACTGCCTCTGGTCTGCCCCTGAGCTTTCACCTGACAGGCACTTTCACGCCAGGCGCCAAGGGGAGAGTCATCTTTGACCCCAGAATGGTATGTATAGAAGCACATGTTACTAAGAGAGGGTTATAGATCTCGACTTTAGGGACACCTGTTTCATATGGGTCATTTGGCAGCCTTTTTTTACCTTTACTGGAGTTGTTTCTTAAATCACTACTTGTAATTCTAGTTGAGTAATATAATTTTGCAGTAATAGTACTAATAAACAGAAGTAGTTAGAGTAACCAAAAAGTGTACGCAAGTAAGAGTAATGTAGCTTTCAAGTGAAAAGCTCCTTTTACCTTTAGTTCAGAAGAGATTGGCAATTCCAGGGCTGAAATTATCCAAATGATTCTAGTGAAGGTGTATGGAGTTTATTTATTTTTATTTTTTATTTATTTTTGTATGTTGGGATTCATATATCCCATTGGCTGAAGGCAGTGTCATCAGCTAGTCTTCCTGGGTCGAATGAAATTTAAATGTTTCCATTTAATCAATACAAATATATGTTCATTTAATTGATATTTCATTGCAAAAAATCACATTACCTTAAAAATAATCACATTTGAGTTCAAGCACACATTTACAGTTCAATTACAGTCCATTTTAACTTAAGTTAACACATGACACATGCATGTGCCGTATTTCAATAGGAGCTCTAAGTGGATATCGATCTATAAACATCGCTTTTCTTCATAAAGTTTATTCTGGGGTAAGGCGCTATTAAGTTCCCATTAGTAACAGTTCTAGTGCCATACTTATGCACAGAATTACAGTACAATATTTGATCAAATATAGAAACATGTGTTTTTAAGGTCAGAGTGTTGTATAACAAAGTGCCCAGTGTAGGTTTTGCTGTTTTGCTGCTTTGTTTAGAGCAACTTGTATTTTTGCTCGATCTTTTTGAGATGCGGAGGACCACACTGGGACCAAGTCACATAATATTAAAGACTTTGTTATTATTCCTAAAGTATCACGTTTGACATAATGACAACATTTTTTAGAAAAACACAGTGGAGCACTTCCTGTGTTACAACATGACATCATAAGGTAGTGTTTCCTGAGAGAAGAACAAGCCTAAATATGCAAGATGTGTGAATACATAATTCCAAGTTTGTTTTTTGAGGAAGACCCTTTAACGTGATTTTATTTTTTACAATTTTTTGCATCAATTAGTATGTGGAATTTCTTTTAACAATCCTACTTTGGAGCTACAGTAGTTACAAGGATCTGCTCCTTTCCTCCAAACTGATTTCCTGTGGTGTTGCTGTAACAGAAGGAGCTGTCGTTCAAGCCCTCTGCTGGACTGGAGTTCATGACGCAGATGGGCGTGCATGTGCCTGAGATGATTAGATCTTCTGTGGAGATGACCACCGAGCTGTTCCACGAGAGCTCCTTCAGTGCCAGGATTTCCATGGAGAGGGATCAGATCAAATTGTCCATGCCTGCGCCCAGAGACAACATCAAGCTCCTGCATGTCAAGTATGAGTGTTTTTTTGTATTCTGAAAGTAGTAGTAAATGTGTATTTCGTTTTCATTTGGTGTTTTCAGAAGAGGACAGTACTCAGTAACATTTACTTTACTAAAGAACTATTTCTTAATACTTTTGCTCCTACTTGAGTAATAATTTTATTTAAATAACTCTTCAACTCTGGAGTGAAAGTTGTGCGTCCTCTTCCCACTGTGAGTAAGCCTAGAAGTGACAAAAACTTTATGTTGGCAATATGAAATTATTTCAACATTGTCCTGTAATGTTTTTTCATTTTATTGTAATGTTTTTTCTTCAAATAGCTATGGATCCTACCTGGACAACTGAGGACTTACACAATCTTTAAATTACACTAATTATAAATCAGATGTTACGTCCTGACAGTTACTCTTTAAGTTACTCTTACTAGAGTAGTAGTTTTCTTAAATAATTTCTTACTTGAATATATTCTTGGGCCACTACTTTGTACTTCTATTTGAGTAATATCATTGTGATTTAACGTTACTCTTACTTGAGTACAATCTTTGGCTATTCTACGCACATTTTGAAATTGCTCAAAATGTTGTCTCTTTCTCTGATACAAAATGTGTGTTCGGTTTCAGGAATGACGTGAAGATCATTGGTCTGAACAAAGCCTATGTGATCCAGCCCACATACTCAGAGGTGACCTGCCCGACCCAGATGCCCGGGATAAAGCTGTGCTACACTGTGTCTGGAGCAGACAGCGGAGCCAACCGCCCATACTTCCCACTGGATGGAGCCGCACGGTGAGGAAACAGATACATCATTATTATTATTATTATTATATTAAAGGGCCGGTAGTACGCTGTTTTCTGATCTACAGTATGTTATACTCTTAATTCCTCATCAAAAACATCATAAAGAATTGTGTTTTGTTACGTTCACATATGTTTCAGTAACCCTTTATTATTAGTCCATCAACATCTCCAAATCAAACCAGTTGCACCTTAACATGTCATGAGCTTTCAAGATAACAGCTACCCTGTACCGTTAGTTCAGTACAGATTCAATTCTACGGCAATTGTCCAAATGACTCTAGTGAAGATGTATGGAGTTTAAAAACACAGTGGAGCACTTCTGTATTACCACATGACATCACAAGGTGGAACAGAGTATTTTAAGTTTGAGAGAAGAACTACATATGCAGGATTTGTGTGTTAAACATGTGTGAATGAAACAAAACACAACTCCAGGCATGTTTGTGATGAGGAAACTACATTAGAGCAGAGATCAGAAAACAGTGTAATATGGGCCCTTTAAAGTGTTTGCTTTAATGAGTGTGACATTGTTAATCACTGTAAATATATGCATTAGATTTGGATGTGTTATTCTTTCTCATCAGTTATATGGTGGATATCGCGCCAGTGGATGAAGCTGCCGAATACACCGCCACCATCAGCTACAACCTCCTGAGTGAAGGCAAAGAAGGCCGCCACAAAGTGGACACAGTCAAAGTAGCCCTGAGAGTTGAGGGCGGTAAGGACATGCTCTGTCTATTGTGCTCTAAAGTTTGAAATCATATATTTTTAGTCTTAAACTTGTTTCTATCTGGTAGAGCTTTATAAAGGTGCTGTACCTGTTTACCTGTCTTGAACCGTGAAAAATAGCGGTTATTTTTGACTTACCTTTTGCATTCCCAACATGCTAATTTTTCACCGTGATTTCACAGCTCTCAGAGGCAGTTTTGCTGTCACAGTAAATCTAGCAACAACTAGCATACTAAGAGTGCACTTCCTGATAAACAAGCAATAAATGCTATATAATTAGATGCAGACAGTACACAGCAGACATATTTTGACCTCTTAGACCTATACAATACATCTGTATTGGGACAAATCACAGTTTGCTCAAACCACTGGGAAAGTCAAGTACAGGGCCTTTAAGATTTAAAAAATGTATAGAACTACATTTTTTGTATTAGCTTTAAGGTATTTATTTTAAAAATATCAATATTTTTGTCAGTCAGTGGAACCAGATTTTTTTTTTTTTTTTTTTGGACGGTTAAGAAAAAAATAAGATTAGATTATGATTTAAAATGTCCAAATAATAACACGATGAACCATGGGTGTCATAGATAATAACTATAGGACAGAAACAGGCACAGGTCTGCTTTAATATTCTGATGTTTATCATCAAGACCATTTTATTTTAGATTTTATACAAGAACTCAAACAGGTCCATGTTGTTCTTAGGAGCTGAGCCCATGGAGGCCACTCTCCTGCTCAAGTACAACAGGAACAGGAACATGCTGAGCTCCCAGCTGCAGATCCCAGACCTGGATGTGGAGACTGGAGTGAGGCTGGGCGTGAGCGACAGCAGCTCCAGAGGAAAAGCCCTCACGCTGGAAGTGTCCAACCACAATGTGCCCCAGCTGTCCCTGATCGCCCGCGCCAAGTCAGTCTGCACGCACACTACTGCTGCACTATATTATATAATATAATAATAATAATCATGACCAGTGGGCTTAAAGGGCCCATATTACACTATTTTCTGATCTATGTAAACCCTGCATATGTAGTTACCGTTTACCTTCAGTTCAGTAGAGATTCCAAGGCTGCAAATGATTCTAGTGAAGGTGTATGGAGTTTAAAAACACAGTGGAGCACTTACTGTATTATATAGCGTAATATCATATATTGTTGCTTCTATTATGATGATAACTGTACTGTCATGATTAACCCTTCCTCCCTCGTGTGTGTGATTCACTGTTGTGGATGGTGCTAACCCGCGCTTGTCTCCCCAGGCTGCAGGGCATGACAGAGGGACTGGCACAGGTGCAGCTGGTTGTGCCCTCCCTCAGCACGGACGCCTCCCTCACGGCCACCATGCACCGGACCGGCGGGCTGGTCTTGGAGCTCAGCACAGACATCAAACTGCCTGAGACCACCTCGACCCAGAGCGTCACCTTCAAATACGGTACAATATCCAAAACTTTTGTGATTTGTGATATGGCTGTTACGAACTACAATACATACTTTCATTTTCTAGTGTCGAAATAAAAACTTAACAGAGACAAAACCAGGATTAAAGGGCCCATACTATGCTATTTTCTGATCTTTGCTATAATGTAGTTTCCTTATCACAAACATATCTGGAGTTGTGTTTTGTTTCATTCACACAGTTTTAACACTCAAACCCTGCAGAGGGTTAGGCTGAGTTCTTTTCTCAAACAAAAAACACCCCACCTTGTGATGTCATCCGGCAATGCAGGAAGTGCTCCACTGTGTTTTTAAACTTCATACACCTTCACTAGAATCATGTTGATAATTTCAGCCCTGGAATTGCTAATCTCTACTGAACTAAAGGTAAAATGTAGCTGTTAACTTGAAAACTACTACTTTATGACATCACAAGGTGGAAGAGTATTTTGAGCTTTGGAGATGTAGACCGACTAATAATAAAAGCCGGGATACTGTGTGTGTGTGTGTGTGTGTGTGTGTGTGTGTGCGTGTGCGTGTGCGTGTGTGCGTGTGCGTGTGCGTGTGCGTGTGTGTGTGTGTGTGTGTGTGTGGGTGTGTGCGTGCGTGTGTGGGTGTGGGTGTGTGAATGAAAGAAAACATAACTTTTGGTATGTTTTTGATGAGGTAACAACAAAATAACATAGCTTAAATCTCACAAGAGTCGATTTTGCATAATATAGGACCTTTGAACAGAATCTAACTATTAAAATATAAATTGCAAATCTAATCGTAATTGCAATAATTCAGCCCTAACAGTTGAATAAAGCCTGAGTAAAGCTTTGGTGTTGTTGGTGTTCCAGGAGAGGAGCAGGCAGAGGTGAAGCTGATGTCCAGAACAAACGCAGAGACCAGGGTGCTGGCGGACTACTGTGAAGCTGCCCGGGACTGGCTCCAGCTGTTTGTGAGTGACGTCATGGACCAGAGAGTGGTCAACACAGACATGAAAGTGAGACACATCATCAGCAAGGGCCTGGAGGTACGCTCACACCACACACACATTAGGACACAAGGTACTACAGTGTGTGTCTGACTGTGAGAAATATGTGTGCATTTATACAAAGCTCCTCTTATTGCAGTCTGAAGGAAGGCAAGTAAATGCAATCAAATATACCACATATAAAAACAACATATTATATATTGATTTAAAAATATATAAATGGGAGGGATGGGTGATAAATGTTCCAGTATCGGTATTGGCCAATATCAATATTCATATTATTTGTGCTGTCCCATTCTCTGAGTGCCCTTTTTGACTGTAATGAGTCAAAATTATTATTGTCTGTATGTTACACAAACATGTAACACATTATTATTGGTTCACATTCACAGCGCATCTCTACTCATTTTGGAAATATTAGTTTTCTCTGTGTGTGTAAATCAGTGAATGAATCCATTACTTAATGTATGTTTCTGAATCATGCTTCAGGCCGGTACTATCTGGATGGACAAGATCAAGGGCGACTTCCCCTATGTGGAGACTCTGAAGGACAACATTGCAAATATGGAAATGCCAAACATGCCTGAGAACCTGTTCATGAACTTGTAAGTAGCCCATACAGTTACACACTTTTTCTTTTACACGACTGCAGACTTAGCTACTACTACTTGGACTTGTGACACTAGTGCACATACTATAATACTGTTATTATTATTATTATTATTATTATTATTATTATTATTATTATTATTATTATTATTAGTAGTAGTAGTAGTAGTAGTAGTAGTATTTATGTATGTATTTATTTATTTACTTATTTTTACTTTGTTTTTATATCTTCATCTAATTCTAACTCTTTCTAACTTTACTAACGTTGCTAACATTGCTGGTGTTTAAATCAGCACTTTGTTCTACATTTCAAATGTATGAAAAGTGTTATACAAATAAAGTTTGATTGATTGATTACTATCAACCCTACCTAATACTATTGCTACGTACATTGGGTCAAAAATATTGCTTGCAAATAAGGTTAACAAAAAATGACTAATCAATATAAAAACCAGTATCAAAACTAGATGCTCATTTGAAAGTAATAAAACTGAAAAAGAGATTGCACAAATAGGACAAAATTGTCCTGTACTTGATAAAATGGTCTTGGTCTACATCAGAACTGAAATGTTAATGTGGTTAAAGAGGGGGAATTATGGAAAAATGATTTTTGAGCTTTCGACCATGTTATAATGTTGTTCCCTCATCAAAAACATGCCTGAAGAGGTTTTAAATGTCATCCATCCATGTCTGAGTACGTTAGCGACCTCTCCTGGGCCCTATTCAAGCCCTCCTTAGCTGTAATATTCTGTGCAAGGCTCCGCCCACAAGCCTCACCCATGCTCCCACACCACAATTTTCCATAAACATACAAAAGCGTGTTGCAAAATGTTACACAACAACTTGACAAACCTGAGTGACTTAACATGTACAGAATATAGCATTTTCAAAACACTTAAAATATAACATCCATCCATCCATCCATTTTCTCCCGCTTAATCCGGCTGGGTCGCGGGGGCAGCACGCTGCCCATTACTCTGTGCACCAGACCCAGACCCCTATGAACCCCTCTGCAGGTGGTGAGCCCACAGGAGGTAAAATATAACATGGTGATCTAAATATGTTATGTGTTAGCAGTTACTGATCTTTAAAAATATTCTTTTAATTATCTTTGTGGTATCAAAATTACTATTGAATATGGAGCTATTGAAATCAAGTTTAAAATCTGACTATTGTGACAACACTACTAATCTTACAGTTACTTCTGCTGCGGTATCCCAAATAGTACAGATGAATACACATTTTTTTTTGTATTTCATACCATATATTTCACATTCAAAATTATTTAAAAACTATTCTTTCTCCCTCTAGTGAAAGTGCACTGAAATACAACTTCAACCAAGACTCCATGATCCTCTACCTCCCAGTGCCTTTTGGCGGCAAGTCTTCAGAGGAGCTTCGCATCCCAGCCACAGTGACCATCCCTCGCGTCAGCATCCCCCAGATCAACGTGGACTTCAGCTCCAAGGACATCTCCCTCCCCACCTTCACTGTTCCAACCGAGTACGAGCTCACGGTCCCCCTCATGGGCAAAATGGAGATGACAAGCAAAATGGAAAGCAACCTGTACAACTGGGAGGCCGTGGTCGCTGTGGGCAACTACACCGAGGAGTCCCCCAGTTACAAGGCCGAATACAACGTCAGGGGAGAGAGCCCCATCAGGCTGTTGTCCTTCTCTAATGCTGGTGAGTCAGACTGTGTGGTTAAGGAGAATGAGTTTCCAGTCAAGACATTTGTATTATTTCCTTCATATATTTAAAATTCCACTGTGAGACATTTGAAAATTGGACCAAAATAAATGCTTTTGTATGTTCTTATTGCACTGAAAAACAAAACAAAAAAAAACATGCTTATGCACTCTAAGTGGGCTTGCATCACCATAAACCTGACACTTACGTGGCACCTTGTCCTGGATAGCTCCATGGAAATGTTGTTCATTAGGCAAAAATGTTCCACACTATGACATACATTTTATTAATCTCCAAGGAGAATTAATAAAAGTATGATTTTAATTTTGTATTTCCATGGAATCATGCAGGTGAGTAATCTTCCTTAAATGCAAAACTGGCTATAGTTTAGAAAATATAATTATAAGTAGCAGTATAGAAGTTTTTTAGTTTATAAGAAAAAAAAAACTACCCTGCTTTACACTGCATGTGATTTATAGTATGTTCCTTGCATCTTTAACAGGAACTGCTGAGCTCTTTGAGGAATTCAATGGTGTCACCACATCCCTGTTATTCGGTTTGAAGCACGAACTCCTCCGTTCTGAAATCAAAATCCGCAACAACTTCGGCATCACTGACAACATCTGGTCTGGAGGTAGAATTGTCATGACCGCCAAAGCCCCAGGAGTTGATACTGCAATGAGCACCTCCGCACAGTTCACCCTCAGACCCACCAAGCTTTCTGCAGACATGAATTCTGATGCTAGCATGACCGTCGGACCAATTGAAGCCACTTGCACATCCCAGAATACCTTCTCCTTTGAGCCGGCTAAGAGGGAAGCTAAAGCCGAAAGCACTGTCAGGTTCAACTCCGACATTGTGAAGCTAGCCAACAAAATCAAGATGTCATACGCTAACAACGAGCTGATCATGGATTCAAACACCAACATGAACAGTGAGCCACTCAAGCATACCACCAAAATCAGCGTAGTATACAAGGACGTTAACCTTATCATTCAGTCTGACTCTGTGACCAAGGCTAGTGAGGTGAAAATGCTGCGTAGCCAGATGGAGCTGCTCGCATCTAGAGAGCAAGTGTCATTGAGAATGGAAAACCAAATTGACGATTCTTCAAACCGTGCTTACTCCCTGCTCACCGGCTCCCTGACCCCATCTGGTTTGGAGGTCAACTCAGACGCTTCAGTCAACATCTTCTCTAGCCTGGCCTCTCACAAAGCTACCTTGACCTTTGATAGCACAGGCCTGACCACTAGCTGCACCACCACTGCCCAAGTTGCTCCTCTCACTTTCGAGAATGTCTTCCATGCAGGAGCAGACTCTACTGGGGCTACGATGTCTCTTACCACCAAAGGAGGCATCAGAGAGAACAAGGCCGAGATGAATGTCGAGGGAAAAATTGCAAGCTCCGAAGTCTACCTTAACAGCATCATGAAGGGCAATGTCTTCGACCTGAACGGAAGGAACAGAGTGAACTTGAGGCTGAACGAAGATGGCCTGATTGCCTCAAACAACATGGTGGCTTCCTTCAACGAAATCAGCACCAAGAACTCCCACACGCTGTCTCTTACCATGAGGTCTCTCACTCTCCAATCTAAGACAGACAACTTCCTAAACAGTGAAAACACCTACATGCACGATATTACGGTCAATGTCGAGCGCTTCACCACTAATGGCATCATGAAAAACGAGATGAAGATTGTCAACATTAACTTCATCAACGATGCACAGTTCAAAGCAGAGCCCTATACAATGGAACTGGTCGGTACAACTATGGGCAGATACAATGACGAAGAAATACGCCATACCTACGAACTCAAGTTTGTGGACATGAGCTTGTCCGCCAAATGCAACACCAACGGCAAGCTGCTGGAGCACCACGTCACACACGCTGCTGATCTGGAGATTTCCGGCCTTACTCTGAAGTTCAACGATGCCGCTACCATAAACTCCCCAATTCTGCGCTTCGACAGCACCTTCAAATCCAGCGTAGCACCCTTCATGCTAAACATTGATGCAATCTGCAACTCCAATGTTGATTACAACTTCTACGGGGAGAAAAATGCCCAAATGTACGGTAAATTTTTGATGAAAGCCGAGCCACTGATGTTTACCCATGCTTTGGAAAATAGAGCATCTGCCAAGATAAAAGACATGCTGGGAGAACTGACCGTCCAGGCCAGCATGGACAATAAGTTTGACAGCTTGGTCACGCTGAAAGAGCAAAGTATCAACTTGAAAATTACATCCAGTGTGAATGGGCATGCTTTCAATCATGAACTAAGCGCCTTCAACAATGCAGAGAAAGTTGGTGTTGAGATGACCAATGCTGCATCTACTTCTCTATTAGCTGAGAAAAACAGAGACTATAGCCTTTCTGGTTTCGTGATCTACGAGAAGAATGGAGAAAGCCACATCATGATCCCCTTCATCGAGTATTTGCCAGCAGTGGTTGAAAACATCAGAAACGCAATAATTAGCATTATGGACAGAGGCAACAATGGAGTGAAAGACCTTGACAACAAGTACCAAATTAGCACAAGATTTCACAGGAAAATCACAGAGCTGAAAGAGGTCATTGACAACTTTGATGCTAACCTTTTCGTCCAAGATTTCAAGAAGTTCCTCAGCTCCATCGAAAGCATAATCACCAATCTGACCTCCAAGTTCCCCAAAGACAAAGTTGTGGCTATGCTGAAGTCTGTCAAGGAGATGATCATGACTTGGATGAAGAAGTACAACCTGGTCGAGAGGTTCAACATCTTGTACGGCAAAATGGAGGAGATCCTGTCCAATTATGAAGTGGAGAAAATGATTGGTGCTTTTATGGATGAGGTGGTCAAGATCATGAAGCAGTACCAAGTGAGAGAGAAAATCCAAGCTGTATTTGCTGCTCTTAAGTCCATCGACATCAAGCCAGTCGTCAACAGAGTGATGCTGCCAGTTAAGGGTTTGGTTGAGGAACTGTACGCTGTTGACTTCAAACAATTTATCGAAGATATTAACAACTTTGTCCTGAGAATGCTGCAGAAAGTGAGATCTTTTGATTATGAGACATTGTCCAGGGAGTTGACCGAGACCCTGAAAGAGATGAGCGCTGTTCCATGTTTTGGAAAGCTGTTAGGAGAAGTCAGAGTGGTTTCTCCACATTACAAAATGAAGACCAGTGTCAACTTTGAGAATAACACGGTTAGCTCAGACACCCCAGACTTCCTGTTCAGCCTTAAATCGAATGCTGATTCCACACTGAAACCACTTGAATACACTCTTGATGCCTCCGCTAATGTTGGCCTGCCAAGAATGAGCCACTTGACTGTTGCTGAAAACATCAAGTTTGACCATTATGCATTTCAGATGGACCACCAGGCTTCTGCAAGCATCTACAGGCAATCTGCTTTGGCATCTGCTGAGACAACTGCAAAGGCTGACACTGAGCTGTACAGGGGAGAGCTCCTCAACAAAGCTTCCCTCATCATGGAGAGTGGCATCTCTTCCAAAATGGAGACCAACTACAAACAAGACCTCCAATTCCCACCTCTTAGAATCTTCACTGACATGCTCCTGAATCAAGTTACAACTTTGGAGATACAGGATGGCAGCGCTACTTTGAGACTGGAAAACGCTGCTAATGGTAAAGTGAACACTGATGAGGCCAACCACAAGAGCAACATGGAAATTGTTTTTGATCTCCACACAGCTAAGATCTCCTTCAGTGGAGCTACCGGTGCTAACAGCGTGAAAGGTACCCAGAAATTGGACGCAGACATTTGCATCTTCCGACACCTTATTCTTGATGCTAAGATGGAAACCGAAGCACCATTCATTAAAAACAGTGTTGTCACGGTTAAATTCCAAGCAAAGGCCGAGGACATGAACATCGACTTCACCGCCTCCCACAATGCAGAACTTGTTGGTGAAATTGAAGGAAAGCTTATTAAATTTGTCATATCCTTGGTCATTCCAGATGATGTTGTCGCACCTTGGAAGCTCTCAGGCAAAGCAGATCTCCAAAACGTCTTATCTCTTGCCCTGAACCCGATGGAGCAGAGGGCTAGCTGGACAAGCCTGGCTCGATTCAACCAGTACAAATACTCCCATCTGTTTAACATGGAAAATGTAGAGAGAGAAATTAACATTGTGTACCAAATCAATGGAGAGGCCAATCTGGATGTGCTGAAAGAACAGGTTACCATCCCTGAAATTGAACTGCCATATCTGGATATCACTATCCCGAGAATGGATGACGTTTCTCTGTGGGAGGATGCAGGTCTCCGCGATTTCTTTATCACCACCCAGCAAACTCTTGACATAAATGGCAATTTGAAGTATGTGAAAAACCCAGACATGATCGTCATCAACGTGGAACCCGTCATCAATGCCATCAACACGAACACCAGAGCTTTCCACAAACGCATGCTCATAGGGAAAGAGAGAGCCGCCACCATTCTTGCTCAAACTTATGGTAAAGCGAAAGACGAGTATGAGAAGTACAGTGTGGAGCTGCCCAAGATGATCACGATCCCAGCATACAGGATCCCAGTCGTAGATGTCGAGATGTCCACCTACACCATCCCTCTACCTGACGCTCCCTTGGTCAAAATGCCATCTTTCCACATTCCGTCTGCTCTGAGCAAACTGACCTTCCCTAAAGTCACCCTGCCAAAAATTAACAGCATCAAGATCCCACGTTTGGGAGAGATGACATACGAGTTCTCCATGAAGACTGCAATGCTGACACTCAAAACCAATATTGGCCTTTTCAACACTGAAGAAGCTATGACCATGAAGCTGGATTCTACCTCAACTTCTGAGTTTGAGATGCTCACTGGAAATCTTGACAGCACTGCTGTTATCAAGACCAACAACGGGCTGAGGATGAATTCCAACCTGGCAGCAAGGCATGCTATGGTAGAGTTCAACCACAACAACGCTATCATTTTTTATCCCACCATGGAAATTGAAATGACCAACTCCATGAGGCTTGCAACGTCCTACAACCTTGAGCAGTCAGTGCAGGTGAACAGATACAATGGACTGCTGGTTTCCCTGTCCAATCCATCTGGACTCATCGCAGCTCAGATCAGCCCCAAATCCCTGACCGCTGTGAAGGCCAGAGTCTACGGACGCTACCCGGTAAGGGTTACACCTTTTCCATTGAAATGGCGGACTGTTAAAGATTCACAATGGACATATTATTATTAGTAGTAACATCCAAAGCAATACAATTTTGACTAACAGTTGCTATAATGGCTGGATTATTTTCAATATTATTAGTACTATCAGCTTACCTTTGCAGCTGTTTACATCATAGACGCCTAAACAGCTAAAATAAAAGTATCAGTAATCTATCAGTCCTATTGGCTGTTATAATATTGTAGTAGAATTTGCAAGATTCAGATTAATGTGAGTAGGAGTAGTAGTTGTAACTATAGCATTTGACAATAGTAGTAGTAGCAGTAGTAGTACTAGTAGTTGCAGTAGTAGTTCTACAGTATAATATTGATTGAAGTTGTCCTGTTAACAGTATACATTAGAAACACTAGTGCACTCAATAAAGTTGGCAGGAATATATTTTATATTTTTTGTGGGCTAGTATTTTGTGAACTAACAATTAAAATTATTGTAGATTTTGGGGTTGTTAGTCTGGTTATTATTAAGGTGTATGTATTTGCTACCAACTTCTATTTTATTGCAATTGTTTCAGAAGATTTACACATATTTTCTTTGTTTATTTCTTTTCAGTCTGAAGATGACATGGACATTGTGGCCCTACAGCTGTCTGTGGGCAAGAGCCTGAACGTCCAGGCCAACTGGAACATGGAGATGCCTTACGATGCTATGCTAGCAGTTCAAGCTAAAATGCCAAGTGTAGACACTTATGTTGATGCTGGTGGTAATTTGTATAGAAATGTGCAGCGCCAAGCAGCAAGAGTTAGCAGAAATGTGGCTAAGTCCTTTGAGAAAGCTAAAGATGAGAGCGTAGTGATGTTCAAACAGACCATTGAAACCATCTCTGCTATGGAACCCTATGAATACATGACAACCTTTGCAGATGATGCTATTTTGAGCCTCAGGACTTGCCGTACCAGAGTCACGATGATTTTAGATGCCATTGTGAAATTCCTTGGAGAAACTAATTTCCAACTTCCTGGTTATACTGAGAAAGTTACCGGACTCGAGCTGTACAAAATCGGTGCAGAGTTTGTCTCTGATGTCTCCAAAGAAGCTATCGATAGGATTCCAAAATACATCTCCTCAGTGTTCACTCCAGTAACTGAGTATTTTAAAACAATAGAATTCCAGTTTTCTAACCATATTGTGAGGGGCAGTGAGATTGTGGAAGACTTTACCGTATTTCTTAGCAGACTACAGGAACAAGTTAAAATCATTGTTAATAAAATTGCCAATTACCCACTTGAGGAAATCTTCAAAAATATAAATTCTCTTTCACAATTTGTTATGCTGCAAGCTGAAAATTTTGTTGAAATGGTCCAATCTGTAGATGTGGACCGAATGACCAACTTCCTTAGCGACGTTTATGAAGATGTGGTTAATTCCCAGGTTTTGAAAAATATTATAAAACAGTTAGAGAAAGTATACTTGATTGTGTGGGATTACATTAGAACAGTCCAAGCAAGAGTCCAAAACATAATGGACGACTTTTCCGTTGACCAACTTAAAAACGACATTGACGCTAGCATCAACAGAATGGTCAAAAGTATGAACGCCTTCCAAAATAATATCACTGAAACTTTAAAAGAAGAAACTAAATCCATAGACAGATATGTTAAAATGGGTGATAGAAATCTAGAAATTGACATACCTTTCCCTTTTGTGAATTGAGTGACCTCCAACTGTGATGCTGTAGAATCCAACATGACACCTGGGCATTGGCAGTAATGTTGTATGTTGATAAAGCTAAAAGTGTTAACTCCTTTTTTAAACGTTTTAATTGTTTTGTTCTCAGTATGCGGTGGTAGCGGTCACATTTGTGTCTTGTATTATTTAAAAAAAAAAACAAAGTGTGTGATCAATAAAGAGTTTGTACTGCAAAGTGTCTATCTCCGTCTCTTGTACAGTCCCTGACAAAAGTCTTGTCGCTTATCCATTTTGTAGAAACAAAAGCTTATAACCTGACTTTAAATTAATCGATTGGTTTTAGAAATGTCTCATATGAAAGCTAAAACCCTCCCAAATTATGCTCAATATACTAAAATAAATTTGCTTCACTGAAGAAAGATTGATCATTTAATGAACACAGAAAGGTCAGATTTTGGCAAGACAAAAGTCTTGTCGCCTACAGAAAATTTAACAAATAATTTACTTCAAATACAAAAATATGTTGCATAACGTCAGTGAATTAAGTAGTGGTGCTGTGAGATCCATATTTAATATCTTGTATGACTTCCATGAGCTTGAAGGACTGCATCCATGCGGGTCGACAATGATTCATACAATTTGTTGATGAAGTCATCAGGAATAGCAAAGAAAGCAGTCTTACATGCCTCCCAGAGTTCATCAAGATTCTTTGGTTTTGCCTTCCATGCTTCCTCTTTCATTCTACCCCAGACATGCTCAATGATGTTCATGTCTGGTGACTGGGCTGGCCAGTCCTGGAGCACCTTGATCTTCTTCGCCTTGAGGAACTTTGATGTAGAGATAGAAGTATGCGATGGAGCACCATCCTGCTGCAAAATTTGACCCCTTTTATGGTTGGGAATGTAAGAGGTAGCTAATACTTCTTGATATTTTAGGCTATTGATATTGCCTTCCACCCTGCAAATGTCTCACACACCCCCATACTGGATGTAACCCCAGACCATGATTTTTCCGCCACCAAACTTAACTGTTTTCTGGGTGAATCTTGGATCCATGCGGGCTCCAGTAGGTCTCCTGCAATATTTGTGGCGGCTGTGATGTAATTCAACCGAGGATTCATCTGAGAAATCCACCTTCTGCCACTTTTCCAGTGTCCATCCTTTTAGCAGGCTGTGGGCCTTGGCAAATGCCACACGGTTTTTTAATTGCCTTTTGTTTAGTGCTGGTTTCTGTGCACTGATTCGACCATGGAGGCCATTTCGAGACAGAATTCTACAAACTGTTCTGGTTGACACAGGGACTTGAGGTGACCAGGCCTGGTGGAGCTCTGCTGCAGTGGAAAAGGGGCTGGCCTTGGATTTTCGAATCAACAAACGGTCCTCCCGAGCAGTTGTCTTGCGGGGTCTGCCGGACCTGGGCTTGTCAAAAACATCTCCAGTCTTTTCAGATCTTTTTCTTATTCTTTGTACTTGACGCTAAGACACATTGAAGGTGTCAGCCACCTCAGCAGTGGATCTGGTCTTCAGCCTCTTGATAATTAACGCTTTGGTCTCAGGGTGGATCTTAGGCATGTTGTCAGAGGTCAAGTTGCAGTTGATGTGAAGGTCTGGTGTGCTGGGGTTCTTTTTATACACACCCACTAATTGATTGATCAGTAACTGATCACAGGTGAGGCTGTAATCTAGGATTGGGTGCATCATATGACAAGGCGACAAGACTTTTGTCTTGCCAAAATCTGACCTTTCTGTGTTCATTAAATGATCAATCTTTCTTCAGTGAAGCAAATTTATTTTAGTATATTGAGCATAATTTGGGAGGGTTTTAGCTTTCATATGAGACATTTCTAAAACCAATCGATTAATTTAAAGTCAGGTTATAAGCTTTTGTTTCTACAAAATGGATAAGCGACAAGACTTTTGTCAGGGACTGTAGTGCATTTAGTTTACTTACTTAGAAACCTGATTCATGGTTAACAGCTATTTAATATATTTTAGTAAATAAGTGTAATGTTACTTTAAAATAAAAGAAGTACAAAGTAGTGGTTTCAATCTCATCTCTTTCTATATTCTAGAAAGAGTAAAAAGTATTTGGGAAAAATTAGCCAAGTACAAGTACCTTAAAAAGTAACTCGGTAACATCTGATTTGTGTGTAGTTTGTATTAAATGATTAAACATTAAATGATGCACAAAATCTGGTCTTTTCAAAGGACAGACACAAAAATAAACTAAATTTGAAAAAGCGCTACAAGAAACACAAATCTTCAAATCATTTCATAATGTCAACAAAGCTTTTGTTACTTGTAGAGTTTCTCACAGTGGGAAAAATATCCAAAACTTTTAGTATGTTGCTGGAAAAATACTCTGAAAAGTACAATTTCTTTAAAAAGTTACTTAAGTAAATGTAACTGAATACTGCCCACCTCTGTTAATATCCTTGAGGTTTAATAAAGCGAAGTAGTATTCAGGGTAGTATTCAGTTACATTTACCTAAGTAACTTTGTAGAGTATTTTTTGCAGTATACTTGTATTCTTACTTGAGTAAAAGTTGTAACTCTTCCCACTGTAAGTCAAGTGACAAAAGCTTTTTGTGGACAATATGAAATGATTCTCACATTTGTGTTTCTTGCAGTGCTTCTTCACATATGATTTAGTTTGTCTCATTTTTGTGTCTGTCCTTTACCAGATTTTGTGCATTATTTCATGTTTTGCATTCATTTCAATATTTAAATCAGTTACTCTTTAAGTTAATCTTAGGCCTACTTGAGTAGTATTTTTCCCAGATAGTTTTTTTTTACTCTTACCTGAGCAATTTCTTGGACCACTACTTTGTACTTCTACTTAAGTAATATTATTTTTACTTACTTACTTACTTCAATTATCCACGTCTGGATATACATGAACGTTTTCAATCGAGGTATATGTAAAAGCTTTTGAAGGATGACTTGGGAAGAGTGGTAAGAACAGTTCAAAATAAATAATGGTATACTGTTTCTTAAAGGTGCACTATGGAACCTTTCTGGAGGAGTTTATGACAATAAACAGCTCTATCTTGCACTAATTCAGTTCCATTTGTATAGCTCAGAAAGACCTTGAAAAACATGCTTTCTTATTGTGATGAATACATGTTTACTTGCCATAACAACCCCCAGTGAGAAAAGTTACATAGTAAAGCTTTAAAATGATATTACCCAAGAATAAGACACAATATTCCTTTGAGAAAAGAGCAGAGTGACTTTGCACAGGGCCCATGAAGCAGACGGAGAAAGGAGGGGCCCCAGCACAATGCATTCCAGTGTGGAACGTCAGCACAACTCAGCAACACAAGAATACACACACACAGGACACACACAAGAACACACACAGAACGCACACACACACACACGTAGAACACACACAGAACACATTTACACTGTTGTTATGAGTTATATATATATATATATATATATATATATATATATATATATATATATATATATATATATATATATATATATATATATATATATATATATATATATATATATTTTTTTTTTTTTTTTTAGCTTTCTACCGTTATAACATTGTTCCCTAATCAAAAACATGCCCGAAGAGGTCATCCATGCATGTTTGAGTAATCTAGTGATCTCTCCCAGGCTCCCACACGACAATTCTCCATATATAAAGGAAAACATTACACAACACTGTGCGCTACAGCTTTAGAAACCTGATGCGATATGTGGTGGTTTCATTAGCGGGATGCACACTGGATGTGTTGTGATAGCGCTCTGAAGGGGGAGTGACTCTAAAAATGTTAAGTGTTAGCAGGTAATACCCCATAGAAGTGAAAAACCCCTCTTTAACCTGAGCTTGCTTGTGAGAAAGAAATTTTGTTTCTGTTATTTGTTGGTTTAGTTAATACCCCGAATGCCATTGACAATACAGTAGTGATTTGATTTGATCTTATTACTGGCTCTTCCCCATGTGTGATTTAAAGGTGCATTGTGTATCTTTTCCAGTTGAAGGTCCATCACATACTGTTTCTATGTTTATGTCGTTGCTCAGCCTGGAATGTTCCACAGTATGACATTAAACAACTCTACCTTACATTTATTCAATTACAGGTGGTTTTATATCTCAACCTAGAAAAACAGGCATTCTGACTGTGAGTGGGGTTGCCGCTCCACAGATCTGAACTGTAACTTGATCTGGGTTGGTCTCCATGAAGATAGAAAGGTTAAATGCCATACTGCAAAACATCCGTGACGAAGCAATAATATTTCCAGGGAGACAGACCCCCCCATAGCCCCGACCCTTCTCCAGAGGCAGAGGTGTTACTGTACATGTGTGTGACAGCAGAAGCACCTGTTTAAGTGTGGACACAGTCTGGTCTCCACGACGGCAGCTGGAATCTGCTTTGTTACATAAGCAGACTCTCACTCACAGGCCTGGGAACACTGCAGTTCACAGCTCGAGTCATCACAATAAGAATGCAATATAAAGAATGTCAGAGAAGTACTACAAATATACCCCCCATTCATAGATTTTTCAAAATACAAAAACATACATTGTATTTGTATTTCGATATAAATAGGTATATATGGGGAAAAATTCCATATATATGACCTACCTGTCCCCAGATTAAAAAAAAAAAAGTTCAAATCAAATTTTGTTTTACTGATAACAATTGACAGAAACACACAATGGCCATGTTTTAATTTCTCTTAAAATGTTCGCATTAACCCGCTCTACATGATCCTGGGGCTTTTATTGTAAAAAAAAAAAATCCTATTCATAATATAGAGCCTGGCTCCAAATTCACCCCTGTAACCATGAGCATCACAAGCTTCATTTGACTGGAGTCGAACGCTGTGGGTGACGTCACACTCACTTAGTCCACTTCTTTGGTTTAAACCTAAAATGCCTCTCTCTGATCTGAACGATCACTACCTAAACCCCAGCACCTGCACCAGTCATGAATCAGTGCTAATGCAGCCTCTGCAGCTCAGGGAGAGAATTCTGGAGGTTCTGAGCTTCACATGAGACATGGCAAAAGGAGAAATTCAATTTGTCAACTGGACAAAAGTTTATTTAAATAAACTGAATTGACTGAATTTCTCCTTTTGCCATGGATTCTACCTGAGGGATTCTACACACGAGACATGTTCTGTCCATACTGAGAATGAAACAAACTCTGTCTCTATCTGCAGGTTAAGGCTCTGGAAACAGAGTTTCAGTTGTGATTGTGGTACTTAAAACAAACTGTAAGAGCACGGGCTACATACAGTTCCCTTAAGAGACACTACAGGCAAAACTAATTGTGTGTGTGTTTTGGTCAGTTTGGTCTTTTAGCATGCAAGCTTTCATGTGGGAACAGTCACACGTTAAACTTTACAGTCTTGTACTTAACTAAGATTTTGACCAAAATCTAATTTGGACTTTAAAATCTAATTCTAAGTCTGATTTATTAAAGTTTTAACTATAAAAAAAAGAGGTTCAGAGCGATTTATTTTACTCATATACTAGCCACAATAAGATCCCTTCTGTTTACTTTTTAGTATCTAACAAAATGAAGTAAGAAATGTACACCTGGCTCCATATATTTTTGAGATTTATATTACAATTTTAGTCCATTTTTACTAATAAAATGCCTTATTTTTTTTTTATATAAAAATGTCACACGTTAAAAAACATGTAATACATTTTGTCTTACATTTTATGTGAGTAAACTACAGCACTAAACTAAACTACTTTTAAAGATACTGGTATCTTTAAAAGTATTTTTTCATATTCACCTGTGTGTGTGGCCTTAAACAGAAATCTTCACTCTTACTGTGTCCAAATGTCAGACGTGTCCTTGACCCCAGACTGTTCTGTTTCCAGGGGCTTTCACACAGCACGTTCTAGAAATAAGTATCTCTGGTTTGTCCTGCCTTTACCGTAAAAGAATAAAAATCACAACACAAGAGTGTTTTGAATCCAATCTGTTTAGTCTATAAATGTGTCCATCATACACACACTGTGTTGGCAAGAACTCTCCAAACCTTCACATAAATAACAGGTGCAATTTTACAAAACAAAACACACAAATGTGAGATTTGAGCCAGCTACCAATGTCCAGCACTTGGTAATACTTTTTCATAATAGCAGAAAAACACTTATTTGTTAATATGGCACAATACTTGGCTGGTATCAGATTCGCCTGTAGTGGCTGGTGAGTCGTTTTACTCATGTATAGAATGTGTTCACGTGTCATCACAGTATTCTAGAATCTCTATAGTTTAAACAGAGCTGGAGATAGGTTAGAGTCCTCAGGTGAAGTTGTGTAACTGTCAGATTACAGAGTTGTTGACCTGGTTTAAAGTTCACATCGCTGTAATTACTGGGCCTATCCCCAAAGACATGAATGTTGTCAGTTGAAAGGACTCTCAGTCATAAAATGGTGGCCAGTACACATACATTTAATTTTTAAAGAGTACTTTTCTAGCAGCATACTTTTATTTGAGTACTATTCGTTTTAGTGAAGTAACAATACTCTTGAGTAAAAGTTGTGCTTCCTCTTCCCATTGTGAGTAAAAAGTGACAAAAGCTTTATGTTGACAAAATGAAATGATGTGAACATTGGTGTTTCTTGCAGCGCTCCTTCAGATATGGTTTAGTTCATCTCATTTTTGTGTCTATACTTTGAAAATACTAGATTTTGTGCATTATTTAATGTTTTGTCCTTCATATTACATTCACTTCAAATACTTTTTTACTCTTACTTGAGTAATTTCTTGGACAACTACTTTGTACTTGATTTGATTGATTGATTATTTTGAAATAACATTACTTGGGTATAAGTTCTGGCTACTCTACCCACCTCTGTTAATATGACAAGTTTGTAGAGCCAATCTTAAATAAACAGGCATGAGGTTCAACATTTGTGGATCAGAAGTTTGGAGATTTCTTTCATCAACAGTGAATCTCCCACAGTTATACAGACTCTGCCCTCCATCTGAAACTATGAGATCATCGATTTCTAGAACGTGAACACAGCCTACGTTTCCTCATTTTGGCCCCATCTTTGATGGGTGGTTTGCTCAGTCTGTTAGTGACCGTTGACTACATGCATGACCACAGCTGACCATAGGGTTAAGGCATCTGCTAACACTGGCTCTCATGTCCAAACAGTGTAATCCTTGGCTCAATGTTCAGATCCATAGGAAAACAGCAGCAGTGGTTCTCAACATGTGGTGCGCAAACTTACACTGCAAAAAACAAACACCTTCAAAGTTAAAGACCCTGTACATGGTTTCTTTTACCATGTATTTGAGCATTTTTTTACAAGTATATTGTAAAATCACCTCCTGAGGTCAAATTAAGTCCGCTGTGTGCTGTCTGCATCCAATTATAAGTGTTTTAATGTCTGATAATGAGGAAGTGCACATTAGCATCTTACTTGTTAGCTTTACCGTTTAAAATTAACTACTTCTGTTTTGCACGTCTGTAAGGTGGTAAAAATCAGGTACAACGCCTTAGAAATGTTCAAATGATTTAAATGATGTGAGATTCATTGAGAAGTAGAAGTATTAGTACTATTTGAAAATGTGCATACCTATAATGAAAAATACTTATTTAAATGTTAATATATTTAAAACAACATTTTTTTGAGTGAAGTTACAAAAATGAACTAAAACTACAACTCAAATCATTTCTTTTCAATTTGAGATGCTCCTTTTTTGCAGTGTATTGCTTAACAGCAAATATTACATTTTAAGACATTTTTCCCCGTTTTAGCTTTGAATTGTGCTTAAAAAAATAATTTGTAGTCCACACCATCACCAGCTGCTTCCCATTTTCTGAGCTGGTGAAGATCTGAGCACCACTGGCTTCAGCAGAAACATCTCACAAGCCCCTCAGCTCCTCCTCAGTTCGTCTCCTCGTGATGCACAAAGAGCCTGCTGTTAAAGCCCGAGCATCTCCGTGTGGATCAGCTGCTCGGGCCCTGTGTCCAAAACAACATCCCACAGTCATTAGTGCCGCCTGGGCAGAGTGAAACGCCTGGGAGGCAGGGAGCTGGAGCGTGCTCTGTCCATACATGTCCACACAGAGGCCTACTCAGCATGTAGGCCTACCGCTAGACTCAAGTTAGACTATCAAGTTAGACCAATCTCAAATGGATCCATATAGCGCTGTGTAGGGCTGTCAAAAGTATTGAAACTCCAGTACTAATCAATACTAAAACTAATATAAAAATAGATACTCATTTGAGCAGATTTCGATACTGAAAAAAAAATAAAATAAAAATAAAAATCACAACTAATATACAACCTCATGTTAAAGGTTGTATGGAGGATTTTTTTTGTTTCAAATTGTCAATGAAAGTTCAAACTAGCATTATAGAGATGCAGCAGCCTTGTAATTATTGAAAATCCATCAGCTCTGGACGTGGTGGGGCCAGATAAACATTAGCCAATAGATAATGAGGCCATCTCGTTATCTATTGGCTGTTAGGTTTCAATCAAACTCTCTACGTTTCTAGTGCAACTGACTCGCCGGCGAGCTGGAATTACGTGGTTTACGTTCGCCTCTTACGCATTCCAGACGCAAGGCGCAGTTTACTCAACCAACGCTGCGGTTATTAGTGGCTTTTTCCAACTTTAGCTTCCTTGCAATTAGCACAAAGTTTGATGCTGCAAAAGAAAGTCAGTTTTTGAGGTCGCTGAAAGAAGAAGAGAAGGGGAACAGAAGCAAAGCCAATCTAAGGTGATTCTTGGATATTCCTTACAGCGATGGCGTGCACTGAAGCAGAAGAAGGGTCTAAAGACTGACGCGTTGGTTGCTAAATTACTTCTGGACAAAAACCTTCAGCAGCAATTCGTTCAGCGATTCTGGATGCTCCCCGGTTGTAAACAAACATGCTTTCTAGCGTAAAGAGGAGGCGGGAGGAGGCATTTCTACTCAGGGAGCTGTGGGGGAGTGGGGTGGTTTCACGCATGTGCAACATTTGAAAAAGGACAAACAGTCGCTGTGTTTCTCTTTCCTTAGAAAATCCTCTATACAACCTTTAAGATAAAGACAGTACTGTTATTTTGTATATGAAAATTACATTTTCATCATGGCATCATAATCTGTATCAAGTATGGAATCAGTTTCGAAATATATATTTTAGTATCGTGACAACACTAGCACTGGGATCAATATTAGCCTGTTCTATGAGCTTACTTGGCATTCCACAGTAGTGTTAGGTAGTGTTAGGCCTACTGTACTGAAGTACTCGTAAGAATTGGCCTTAAAGTGTAGCCATCAAAGCCCTCATGTGGCCTAATGGCAGATAGACTACTAGTACCTTTGTAATTATGTAGTCATTAGCCTACTCATTAGTTAATTGAAGAAAAAATACATAAATAAAATAAATATCTTACAAGAAATTAAAAAGTTATTAACTACGAAGTTAATAGAATTAGGCCTACTAGCACAGAATTGGGACAAAAACAGCCTAGCAACAGGGGTTAAAAAAAACAACAAAAAAAAAAAAAACAAGCAAAAGAAACATGCTAAGTTTGAACACAAAGTCATTTTGCCCTGTGAGCAGTGCCTAGTTTTATTAAGCCCACTTCACTGTGTTGACGTTTCCTTGGTAACCGTCTTCACTAAACTTGGTGGCAGGGCTAAGAGTATGCCATGTGTTTGGCCTGCTTTTACGCACAGGGCTGTACTTGTGTTTCTGCAGAACACAGCACTTCACTAAATAAAAAAATTTAAAAATCAAATGACTTGGAGTAGTAGCGTAGCCTAGCAACAAGGGCCTTTTTTTTTTTTTTTTTTTTAAGCCAAGATTGAACGCAAAGTAATTTTGTCCTGTAAGTAGTTCCTAGTTTTAAAGGTTGGTCACTCAGTAAGCCCACTTCACTGTGTTGACGTTTCCTTGGAAACCGTCTTCACCAAACTTGCTGGCGAGGCTCAGAGTAGGCCTACCGTTTGGCCTGTTTTTACACACAGGGCTGAAGTGTGTTCCAGTCCGGCTCAGTAGAACCATGTCCGGGTTCCTCAGTGAAGCTCGCCCGGGGGCACTCACATCAGCACACAGCAGTTGACGCACTCCCCCTGCGGCGTAGCCTTCTTCTGCAGCGCCGCCCGTGTGGCCGTCTCGAAAACTTCCCAGATGCCCTCCTTAGTTTTGGCTGAACATTCCAGATAGTCGTAGGCCCCAATGCGTGCCGCCATGGTGCGTCCGTCATCAGGTTTCACTGGCCTCTTCACGTCCTCGTCATGCCGGAGGTCCTTCTTGTTGGCCACCAAGATGATGGGCACGTTGGGGCAGAAGTGCTTCACCTAAAGAAATAATAATGAGAAAAAAATAATGACAAAAGTTATGGTCTTAGTTGTAGGGTCTATATTAAGCTATTTGAAAAATCTGTTACAATGTTGATTCCTTATTAAAATCATACCTGGGGTTGTGTTTTATTTCATTCACACGTTTAAAAACACACCTACACCTGCATATTTAGGTTGAGCTAGGTCCTCAAACTGAAAACAATCTGTTCCACCTTGTGATGTTATTAAATGGCAATACAAGAACTTTTTTTGTTTTTGTTTTGTTTGTTTGGTTGCGTTTTTACAGTTTTTTTTTTTTTTATAATACACTGATGTGCAATTTTCTCACGCCACTTATATTAAAATCTGTAAAAATATAAAACACTCAAAAGATTTAAAGTTTTACGCAATTAATTGGATAAGGTGACATAATTGTGTATGTTACAACATTTCATTTTCTTGGCTGATTTAACTAAATTAACCTATTTAAATTATTACTCAAATCATTATTCAAAAAGTGAGTTATTTTTGCTGTGTATTGCTTTTCGGTGAATAATACATTTTTTTGACATTTTGCGCAGTTTGGAATCCTGCTTCAGTCCATTTGAATAAAATAAATACAAATAAAAAACTAATAATAATAATAATAATAATAATAATAATAATAATAATAATAATAATCAATTAAAAGTGCTTCACCTCGGGCACCCACTTCTCCGGGATGTTCTCCAGCGAGTCCGGGCTGTCCACGGAGAAGCACATGAGGATGACATCGGTGTCTGGGTAGGACAATGGCCGCAGCCGGTCGTAGTCTTCCTGCCCGGCTGTGTCCCAGAGCGCCAGCTGGACTTGCTTGTTGTCCACCTCGATGTCCGCTACGTACGTCTCGAATACCGTGGGAACGTAGACCTCTGGGAACTCGTCTTTGCTGAACACAATGAGCAGACATGTCTTCCCGCACGCCCCGTCTCCCACCACCACAAGTTTCTTTCGAATGTCCGCCATTCGTGCGTCCACGGCTGTCCCACCACCGCTGGCTCGCTTGTACCATCCAAGACGCGGCCGTTACGCACACGATGCAACACTTTGTTACGCCGAAAACGTCTCAGAACTTTTTGTACCGTAAAGTCGAGCGTTTCTCCGAGCAGCGAGCCCTTTCCAGTCAACGAGGCGGCCTCTTTATAAAGCGCACATAGTTTCCTAAATATAGCGATCCAATGGGAAGCGGGGAGGTGAGCTCACTGCGGCCGAGGAGCGCGCTGATTGGAGCGGAGCGGGATTTTCCCAAAGCAAAGGAGGGACCAACGCCACGAGGGCCCATCCCGACGAGGGGCCACCACCGGACTCACATGCAGTCACCGCAAACTGGCGTCATAAATAAGCAAAATGTCACGGAATCAGTTAATACGCTACATGTAAATAGAGCGAAACAGTATAAACAGGCTAAGCTCACAGGTGTAATACAATCAAACGTGGCAGTGGCTCAGTGTTAAGAGCACTCCATCAACCCAAAGATCGGAGGTTCGATTCCCGCCCGGACCAAGTTCTGTCATAAATAATAACTATATAGGGCCTACATGGCCTAACACTTGACAGCCACTTTTCAAGATCCCCAAAGACACACTACATAGGAAGACAGACAAACATGAGCAAATGACATAAGAGGTCATTAAAAGGCTGTTTTAAAGAAGGCCCTGTACCCTGGGGCCTTGTGTCCTTAGACAAGACACTTCACCTTACCTAGTATGAAAATAGTGTGGGCAGCAGTGATTAATGACTACAGTGAGGCTTGGACAAGGAATAATAATAATAACAATCACAATTTTGTCCATTACTCATTCACTCCACACTCAGTGGTGGTAAGACACTACTGTAGCCATAGCTGCCTGGGGACAGACTGACAGAAGCGAGGCTGCCAGCCTGCGCCATCGGCCCCTCCAACTACCACCAACATTCACACATACTCCGCTTTCATACTAGCCAATGTGAGTGAAGTGCCTTGCCTAAGGAAACAACGACCCACTGGCCACTGGCGCCCCACTGTGGCACCTGTAAGTAAATCACATTACACGTGTAAGGCATTACAAATGTCAACTACATTCACTCACATTCATCCTAACCCTGTTCCCATGTAGATCTATGATTGACCCTGTAGGCCTAACATGACAAATTTGTTAAAGTCTAATTTCTAGATAATTATTTATCTTAATTAATTATCTTAAGTACTATTGAAAAGAGTGCCTGGATACAGTTAAAGTACTCATGACGGGTTAGAGGCACCTACTTTTTAATTAAACATAGTCAATCATTATATTTAAGGTTTTACAAAAAAAAAAATAAATAAAAAAAAAAAAAAATTGGTGAACTTTCTGGTTGGACATGGGAAGCAGATTTGACATACACAGAGGTAATTCCACAATTGTTACCTAGCAACCATAATATAAACAAGGGCCAAAACTTGTCTAAATTACACAATAGTTATAATTAGACTGATAAATGTAGCCTAAATGACAACGCCTATTTTGTCATATGATGGTTTGCACTGTCAGAAAAGCCTTCCTTGTGTGTTTTCAGTGTTGATAGCTTAGGTAGAGGAATTCAATTTTAGAACTCGTAGTGAGTTCTAAAGTTCCTGTATTTTTGTAGGCTACTTTTCTTCTCAAATTTTCTCACAAACTGCCACTTAACCCGTTATATGCACTTTATGCACTTCTATTCACAGTATTTTTCCCCACTCCATATTGAATAGACACACCTAACTTACAGAAACTGTAAACACTCCATATTGAATAGACTCACCTGACTAACAGAAACTGTAAATAAATATGTGTTGTCTCAGAGTAATTTTCATTGTAATTAGCTCCTCCCTTCAGGCAGATATAAAGCAGTGTCCACCAGCATCTGACCAGAACTGAGGAAGCAGCTTGGATGAGCTGCGAAACGTATTCGACCAAATAAACTCTGTCCAGTTGACAAATTAAATTTCTCCTTTTGCTATGGATTCTACCTGGACGACTGAGGGATTCTACACACACATATATATATAATGTTAAATATATAGCTATATTTGAAACCTAGCAATGGGAATAGGCTCGATAATTACGAGTTCTCTGCGCCCTAACCATTACGCACATTTGCGCAGTGTCCGCTATTTACAGGGAGGGGGCAGTAGCGTGAGCAGCAGCTCGTTTAGCCTGAGTCCCGCGGAGCACGGAGCTAAGTGTGATCTGTGCACAGCCTCCTCAGCCTCTCTACAGCCTCTGCTCCAGGGAAACAAAACACTTCGGCTCTGGGTTTGGACGCGCGCCGCGAGAATAGAGCCTGCTCGAGCCAAAGCGCGTAAGTACCGGGTCTGGAGCGGTTTCGTGGCTGCTGTTCGTGGAGCTCTGTGGCGGTTTGGAGCCACCGCCGCGGCGTGACTGTTTCCCTTTTGTTTAGCGCTAAGGGCCCTCTGTTTAGAACTTGAAGGGGGGCCATGTTGTTTAGTTTGGATGATGTTTTAGCTCACTACTTGGCAACCGCGGCTAGCAAACTCTAAGCCCTGCGTCAGCGTCGGCTTTCTTTGCCGATCTCAGCTGACTGTTTGCGGTCCGTTTGTGCGGGGAGCAGGAGCACAGCGCACACGGTACCACCGGAGCACACAATGATTTTTATCTGAAGTGTAGCACGGGCTGGCCAGCGTAAACACATCGGCCTGCAGCAATTAGCCCCTGATGCTAATATGAATTACAGACGGTGTGACATTAGCCCACGTAGCTTGTGCAGATCGCCTGATTGCTTAAAGAATATCCATGTTTTAAAGGCCGTAACCCCACAGGGACATGCGCATGTTTCCCATTGAGAGCGCGTAATGACAGCGCTACTGTAACGAAACGCTCCGGTACAGCTCTGGCACGGGCTGCTGGAGCTTTGTTAGCCGGCTACAGTGCTCGCCGTTAGGGGCTACATATTTGCTAACATTTGCGTGTAAAACAGCCTAATGAATGACACACATCCACAGTGGATGTTTTCACGCGGGTATTGTGGTTTTTTTCACCTCGGAAGGGCTGACAGTATCGGGCTGCTGGTGGATTAGCATGGGCTAGCCTCCAGAGCTAACAGCAGCTTTGTTGTTGACTAGCCTCCTGGAGTCACTTGTTTGATTTGGGCTTTTTGTGGCCACTGCTCTCCTAAAGATGACACTTTTAACACTGAACTGAGAAGACCCATTCAAAGGCCCTATATTGCACACAATGGATTCTTGTGAGCTTTAAACCATGTTGTAATGTTGTTATCTCCTCAAAAACATACCTGAAGTTGTGTTTTGTTTGAGTAATCCTGCATTATTGGTTTGATCTCCAAAGCTCAAAATGCTCTGTTCCACCTTGTGATGTCATGAAGGGTTAGTTTTCAAGTTAACAAACTATCTTTTACCTAGTTCAGTTGAGATTGGAAATTCCAGGGCTGAAATTATCCATTTGAGTCTGTTGAAGGTGTAAGGAGTTTAAAAACACAGTGGAGCACTTCCTGTACCACATGGCATGAGTGTTTTCTGTTTGAGAGAAGAGCTCAGCCTAAATATGCAGGGTCTGTGTGAATCAAACAAAACACAGCTCCAAGTTTGTGATTAGTTATATTGATGAAGCGTCTTTGAGAGTCCAGAAAAACGCTATATAAAACTGATGCATTATTATTTATTATTATCATTATAACATGGATCAGAAAATAGTGTAAATTTTAATTTGCATCCAGGCTCTTGGAGGTAAAACATACAAACTTTTTTGCTCAAATTATATTGGCTATCTGCTGTAAATGTGGACCAGCTTCTGTGTCATAATGAAACAGTAGGCTTAAGTTATTACAAATTATGTGCACTTTTTTAAGGTACAATATGTCACTTCCTGGAAGTGGCACGTCACCTGCATGATTTCATGGAAACAAAGTTAAAACCATTCAACATTCTCCATGGAGATACCTTTTTTTTACTATACTGTAGAATATTATAGCCAAAGGAACAATATTTCCATGGAAATGAGCAGGAGGCAACCCTCCTCCAGGCCAAATAAGAGTTAGGTTTGTGGAGATGCAAACCCGCGCACAACAAAGACACATGTTCAGTGCAATAAACACCACACTAAAAGCACATATTTTAGTCTTTACATAATGTGGCTTTAATCTGCTTGTCATTTACACCTACTTAATTTGCACCAACCCTCCTATGACAAAATATGGATTTACAATTCCTGTGGTAAAGAATAAAATGAATGACTCTTTTTCAACCATCTGCAAAATCCAGTCATCTGTTTAGAGCCCCAAAGCTATAGAACCACTCCAAGCTCCATTCATGTGTCTGGTAGTTAACTTAAAGGTTTGCCTGGAATGTTGCACAGTATGGCTTTAAACTTGTGTATCTAGCATTCCTTCAATTACAGGTGTTTTCACTGCTCATCAATTAAAAAAAAAAAAAAAAAAGATCTGACCTGTTTCTAGGATTTGTGGCACAGTTTCCTCCTTCATAGATTGTTAGGGTTAATGCCATACTGTTGGAGATTGTACTAAGGACACTTTATAACACCAGTCACTTTAAATAAGTCATGCCACATCACTTGATCTTTTGCACTGTCAGTTTGCACTGTTGTTCTGATGCTTCTGTATATACGAGACTATTTTTATTTTTTATTATATATCTTAATCTTTTTTTTGCATGCTCTTACTTTATTTTTAAATAGTGATACTTTATTATTATTATTATTATTAGTATTAGTATTAGTATTAGTATTAGTATTCAGTATTCTATGTTGCACCTCATCACCAAAGCAAGTTCCTAGTCTGTGAATTTGTGTTCACTGACAATGGCAATAAAAGCTTTTCTGATTCTGATTTCTGATTCCAGGGAAAGCAGCAATATCACTTAGGGAACAAGTAGACTTAGACAAACTTTATTGATCCACAAGGGAAAACAGTTGAAATAAGTAGATGTTGTAGAGCAGCTTTTCCCAGCTTTTCTCAGCAGTGCCACCAAAGAAAAGACTTGGCTTTCTGAGTACCACCAGATCTAAAGCAGGTTTATGACAGGACTTTTTCAGGTCTAATCATGGCCTTAACCAGGTCTAAAAGTAGAATACATTTCAATTGTAGATGAGAAATGACTGGTTTAGACGAGACTGTAGTGGCCCAGGGAATCGTTTATTGAATTGAATCAATCAAAAGGAACAATTAAAGTAGCGATAGATATTGGATGGCCCAAAAATATCAGCACAATTTGTCAACTATCGGTTTCTCTGTTTTTTAAACGATTGGCATCAACCATGAAATAAAACAGATTGCTCAATTTCTTGATTAAAGATTAAGTAAAGTTACTACTATACAGTCAATGCAACAAGCAAAATGTCTTGCCAATTTATTGCTTTGCTTCTTTAAGACTATGGGGGGCACAGTAGTCTTTTCTATTTATGGGAAACAATGATGTGAGTGAGTGAGGTTTGAGTGGCCAAAGAGGTGTAAAAACAAACAGATCATCTCTCCTCTCTCTGTCCTCCAGGTTTTCCGTGGAATGAGCGTTCCATGCAGCATCCTAGGCATGAATGACGTGGCCTGGCAGGAGACAAGAGGGGGGATGCTGCATGCCAACGGCGCTCCTGAGGGCGGAGTGGTGAGGGTGCACGGGGGAGGGCCCTTAGCCACAGTGACAGGTGTTACGCAGGGTCCCGGTGGGCCACACCTGCCGGGCCTGGAGCGGGGACAGAGCCAGGGCCCGGGCACCCCGCAGCCCCCCCTCAGCGGGCGCTCCCAGGATGACGCCACAGTGGGCTACTTCTTTCAGAGACAGGCCGGGGAGCAGCTCGGAGGGTGTGCCCCCAGCAAGCACCGCTGGCCCACCGGGGACGCCAACCATGTGGATCAGGTACTATATTATACATCAAGTTACTTCTTTGTACTCGTGTTGACATTCTGAAGTTTCTAAAACTTTACTACTAGGATATTAAGATAACTTGATACTAAAGAAGAGATGTGATACTCAAAACGGATTCCAGTACCACGTTGATAATAAAAAAACCCTCTTTATTTAGACAAGAGAAAGTCATTTTCAACATTAAATGTTAGTACTTTCTTTTATAATGCCATATCTGTGTAATCCCTCAGTGGTCCAGGTCGGTTCCATAGTGGTCCATAAGGATATTCAAGTCTATATGTTCTCAGAGTGCGCTCACACTAGCCCAACCGAACCGTGCCAAGGCATGGATAGCCCCAAAAGCGCAGTGCCGATTGTCCAGTGTGAGTGTACCCGAACCGTGCCCAGGCACGACGAGACTTTGGCCCGATTGGAAGAGATGGGTCAAAGCACGGCACACAGCTCATGTACGTGCACACGCCTGATTTATGTTTGCATTGCTGCCATGTGTGCGGAGAGGATGGAGGATGGAGGATAACAGGAAAAAGTGACTTAACTCTGATACAAAAGTCATGGCGAGTCCACGCTTGCCTTCAGTAATGACTGTGGGCAGACAGAAGTTTTGAACCCTGGCCTCTATAAACTCATGGATGAGCGTGTATCATAGTAAGATGCAGATTTGCCTCACTATTTAATAGGCATTTCATGGCACTGGACTTATTTTCTCTGCTAAAGCGATAGTTCTGCTGCGTGACATGTAAACAAACAGCTCTGTAATGACATCATTGGGCCGTGGCTCGGTTCAGTTGTGCAGGTCTGAGTTTGGGATATAGAACCCTACGCAGTTGTGCTTGAGCACGGCACAGTAGTGTGAGTGCGCCCTTATACAGCTCATTCACAACATCATTCTAAAGCTATTCATTAAAGGATTATTTCTTTCCTGTGTTTGTGACTTTAGTATCAATACCTGGTCAAATGAGTGTCTAGTTTCAAAACTTTTTGTTATCTATTTAGTATCTGATTTTCTATACTTTAGACAATGTACTTTGTACTTGATTCCGAAATGTCAAAGGAGCAAGACCTTGCGCAATGACTAAAGGCATTTAGTCACTACATTTAAATACACAGACAACTCTGATTGCACTTGACAACCAAATTCAAATCATCTTTGCCCCAAAACCTGTCAGACCACTGTCCCAGTCTATAGCAAGTCAAAGAACCCAATGTTGTGATGTTCAGGGGCGTGTAGTAACTTAGGATTAGCCCTAAATCTTTGCAGCTATAATTGTTAGGGGTAGGACGAGACAGAATTTTCATGAAATGAGACATGAGATGGGGTTCAAGAGAACGAGAAAGAGACAAGACAAGATTTTAAAATAATTTACAATAATCTGATCTAGGTATATAAATTGCCAAATTAAATAATTTTCATCATCTGCTTTTAATAATTTGAATGCAGATGCTTTAAACACATAGGCCTATTTAAACACCAGTGTAAATCCCACATGCATCACTACTAGTTGTTACAGTATACTCAATATACAATATGTCTATTACACTTAATTTTTATTATTTATGGACCTGCTCCTCTATTCTGTTGCTCCAGCTCCTCCACCCTCTCCTCCTCTGCTGCCTGTGTTATACATGCACGGTGTAGAGGGATACAGACAGCGGAGGTGCGCTTCTCTCTTCTTTCTCACTTTAAACTAAGTTATAATGGATGAAGAAGGCTTAAATATCTCTTTGAGGGTCTTTTCCAAACAATATTTAAGTGTGGAAAGCACTGCATGTTTCGCACTGTCTGCTGGTGAATTAGGTGTATATTTGATTATATATTATTTCATAATCTTTTTCTACCAACTTTAGCACTGATTATTTGCGGCAGTATTGGTCTCATCGCTTCAAAATAAAAGTGGAACAAAGTTTAAAGTGTTCTGTCTCTATGTTGAGTAGTCTTTCAGCTACAGCTGATGTAGAACTGTAGTTAATCATCCACACATGTCTAATATTTGTCTACATTTGCCTGTGTCTTTCTTACCTTGTGCAGTTGAATGCCTCTGCTGGTCTGCTGCTATTTTAAATTGGACTGCACTGTTACATGCAGCAGGTATCTGAGTACCCCTTGGCTTCTCCGGATGTGTCATTGGGGTCTCTGAGATTCAAACTACAACGCCTCAATCGTAGTTTGGTTGCGGGTTTGCATGCATTTAGAAAAATTGTTTAAATTCAGTGTTATTGCTTTGCCTGTAATATTCCACTGTATGACATTAAACATGTATTTCTTTATTTAATTACAGGTGTTTTATTGCTAAAAAGGCGTTCTGACCAGTCATCTGCTTGTCATCTGCTTGTCTCTATAGAGATGGATACATTTACATGGCATACTGTGGAACATTCCAAGCAAAGCATTAACATCTCCATTGGGATTACCTTTTGACCAATTGAGCCAGAGTGCGAAACAAGTTACTAAAGGAAAGCGCTTATGATTATACAGTGATTATGACCTGAATGTTGTCACTAGTGAAGAATGAATGAAGAGTTTTGCATTGGCCTCAGGTGTTTATCATTCCTGTTCTATTTGGTTAGATAGGGAGTCATTAATGTCTCTTTTCTTTGACACATTTCCCTATGTAATGTACGTCAGGACACAGTTGGAGCTGTATCAGTGACTTAACATTTGGAAGAATGTAATGTGTTTTTTATTCTTGTACTAATATTGAAGTGCCTGCAATAATAATGTGTTAATGCTATTTGGCACTTTTCACGTTGTCTGTATTTAAACTTTAATCATTTCTTATCAAGTAAACAATGTAATGCCAATACAAAAACATGTGTTCATTAACAAAGGTCTAAACCTCCATGTCAAAGCCTGACCTCAGGGCTGGGCCTGCTTAGCTTCTGAGCAGGCCCAGAATGTGCCTAGTATGAATGTGCCGTGTGTGAGTGTACATCATCGGTCTGCTCCAGGGCAGCTGTGGCTACAACAGTTAAGGATAAGGTTAAGATGTTGGTTACTTCATTGTTCCCTCATGAGAAAAATTAATTCTTTGCATTTGACCCATCCTTCAACAGTGCCACTGGGTAGCCTGTCAGGAGCAGTGTGCTACTGCAGTACAGACCCATCTCCAGATGTTGAGCCAGGCTTGGTCAGGACTACTTGATCAGGACTTGGCTGAAGCCACTGCACATGAGACCATATCACTTGTAGTGTGAAAAGAAGGCTTGGTTTTGGTTTCATCTAAAATGTCTCTGATCTGAGCAGAGAATAAATATGCAAATGTGAAGAATTTCTTTGTAATATTTGCCATATCTTGTTGCAGGTCCGTGCTGTAGATGAGATGAATTATGACTTTCAGGCTCTGGCGTTGGAGTCCCGGGGAATGGGAGAGGTGAGCTTTTTCTTAAAGAGAATTCAGTTAAATCCTGTGACTGTTGCTAATGGTAACTTTTGTGTTGTGAAAAGCTTTTACCTGCAAAGAAGCTGTGGGATTCAGATGAGCTGGCCAAAGATGGACGGAAGGGCATGCTGCTGGGAGAGGAGTGGAGAGACAACGCATGGGGCTCATCCCGTAAGAATCTCTATCCATTTTTTTGTAGGGCAACCACAATGAATGATCATATTGAGACTATTTGGTTATAGAAAAAGACAGTGACATTAAATCAGTGTTAAGAAGGAATAATCAAGTTCAGAATTTATTTCATGTTTGTATCTTCTTATTTGGTTGAGAGTATTTAAAGGTCTTGCATTATGCAGAATTGAATATTATGAGCTTTTAGTCATGTTAGACTGTTGTTACCTCATCAGAAACATGCCTGGAGATGTTTTGTTTCATTCATGCATGTTTAACAATAAACGATTACTCAGTCTGTCTGCAGCTCCAAAGCTCAAAATGCTTTGTTTCACCTTGTGATGTCATGAAGCGGTAGTTTTCATGTTAACAGCTCCTTCTACATTTTTTCAGTTGAGATGGGCAATTCCATCTCATCTGCATGATTCTAGTGAATGTGTATGGAGTTTAAAACACAATGGAGCACTTTCTGTATTGCACATGACATCACAAGGTGGAACACGGTCTAAATATGCAGGGTTTGTGTGTTAAACATGTGTCCAGGTACTAACATGTTTTGATGAGGAAACATAACTTAGCTCAGAAAATAGTATAATCTGGGCCTTTTTTTAAAAGCTAACAATGTACAACAGAAATGATTGTTTTAGTAGTTGACTAGTCAAACAGTTGTTAGGTCCAGCCCTAGATACAAGAATCATATATTTGAGACATGTTTGTAGTGGTCTAAACCATAGACACTGTTTGTGTTGGCCCCATGGAGACCATGGAAATGAAGTTCTCTTCAGTGGGTACCTGGTATCAGCTTGCTAATTGTGTTCATTTAAATGGCATTTTTGATTCATTTGTGATTTATCTTTCAGCCCTAATCCGTTTCCTTTCTCTTTAAAGGGCCACTAAACACCAAAATAACTTTTTTTTTCTGCTGATTAGCTGTGTTAATGGGTCTAAAATAGAAGTGTATACCTGTCCCTGGCCTTATTTTGGCATTTTAGTGCATATTTGTTAAAAATCTGACTTTTGGGTTAAAAGCCGTGTCTGTAACAGCCTCTTTAGAATCAACTACGGCCACGACATTTGAATTTTTGGGTTGGACTAATGGCCGTCAATGAGTCAGATGCAGGTTATTACGTGACGAGCACAGCCACTGGCGGTCTATGGGCGGTATGTGAGGAGCCCCTCTCAGCCCCGCCCCCACCTGGCACCGCTGGGCACTGCGATGTCCCGCCGTGTCTGGAGAAAAGGCAAACGGCGTGATTCGAGCACAAATGTCCACTCTGTTTCAAAGTCTGGAGCGCACCGGTCCACGCCATGTTGGATTGTTGTGGCTGTTGGTCGGCTGTCAATTATTGCTCCAGAGCCCACCCCACACCTGCTCCGCCCACCCGCCGGGCACTGCCCACTCTAGAGGAGTTTTCAGATTTTGCTTAGGGGCGGACTAAAGCTTCGGGAGGGTGTTTAATGGCTTTTTAATCAAATATCTTAGTTACAATTTGGCTATAGAAAACCACACTACAGGAAGTTGCTTGCTTTTAGTTTGATTGGCTGGACTAAAACTAGACTTGAGACATTTGAAACTGGCCTTTTCATTCAGATCATTCAGTGTCTCAGCCAATCATGGTCCAGCGGCGGCCAGCCCAGAGTTTCCATGGCAACGGTGATGCCAATTCTGTGCTCTCGCCTCGCTCAGAAGGTGGAGGCCTAGGAGTCAGCATGGTGGAGTATGTCCTCAGCTCCTCTCCGGGGGACAAGATTGACAACCGCTACCGGAATGGCAGATACGTAAGGCCCACTCGGCTCAGGCTCACATCGGCTGGACTTGGCGTGGCATCAGGAGTAAATTTACACATATTTTGTTTTATCAGGGGGGAGGAGGAGATGGCGATCAGGACGGCCGGGAGAAAAACGACGCCCCAGAGAAAGTGTCTCCGTTTGAAGAGGACAAAAGCCCCGAGCTGAAGGCATCGGAGGAGGCCGATCCTGCCAAAGCCAATGGCAGAGGCCTGCTCAACGGCATGGACCGGGACTGCAAAGACTTCAAGTGAGACTGACTCATTCACTAGACACCTGTGTGCTGTGAGCTGCTGCATTTAAAGAGGGGGGATTATGCAAAATCAACTTTTTTTTTGTATTTTTTTTTTTTTACTTTCTACCACGCTATAATTCCCTCATCAAAAACATGACTGAAGAGATTTTAGATGTCATTCATGCATGTTTGAGTATTTTAGCGATCTCTCCTGGCCTTCGAAGACTCCTTATTATTAGCTGTAAGATCTGTGCATCGTTCTGCCCACAAGCTTATGTCATCCATGCTCCCAAATGACAGTACTACATAAATATACAAAAACATGATACAAAACTGTACGCAACTTGGCAAACGTGCAGTAGTTTCATTAGTGGATGCATGCTGATAGCATCCACACTTAGTGTGGAGAGGAGACATAAAAAAAAAAATCTGATATTAATATGTTATTTTCAGCAAATATAGCTTTTGCTAAACAATAAAAGGAAACATAGTGCTCTAAATGTTTTGGGTTAGCAGTTAATACCCCCTAGTGTAATACCCCCTCTTTACATACATGCAGTACCAGTCAAATGTTTGTGCATGCTTTTATATGTACCGTATTTTCCCGACTATTGAGCGCACCTGAATATAAGCCGCATCAACTAAATTTTCAAAGAATTTTATTTTTGTACATATATAGGCCGCACCTGTCTATAAGCCGCAGGTGTCCACGTCTTCAAGAAGTTTTCAAGTTCCGAGCATCTGCTTGTATTGCCTCTAAAGCTTTTGTCGTCTTTTTGCATTGAGTCAGTTCGTCACGCGCGAGAGTCGCTCTGGCGCTCTACAGCGCATGTCTCGAGCAGAAAGAGCCGCTGTTCTGTCTTGTATCATGTCAGTCTCTTGTATCATGTCAGTGTCTTGTATCATGTCAGTGTCTTGTATCATGTCAGTGTCTTGTATCATGTCAGTGTCTTGTATCATGTCAGTGTCTTGTAGGATCTCAACAGGATTTCAGGCTCTCCGGGGGTCGGGGTTAGTTGTATCGATCATGTATGAGTGGATGTCCCGCTACTGAAGTTTGAGACGTTTCGTCTCGTCATTTACGCTTCACCTGCATTTAACACATACGGGTCATTAAGACGTATCCCACTCACTAATGTTCATTTAGCAGCAGAACTTATTTGATCACGCAGCGATAAACTGTTTTAGTGCTGACAACAGCGCTAGCGAGTGTTCTAACTAACCCTAACCCATGTTCACCGCACAGACAGCGGCGCTTTCTGCACTCAAGCTGCGCGCGCATCCGCTGTGTTCATAGACGAATAATCCATCCATATATTAGCCGCATCGTTGTATAAGCCGCAGGGTTCAAAGTGTGAGAAAAAAGTAGCGGCTTATAGTCCGGAAAATACGGTAATATGTTTCCTTTGTATACCACTTTCTATATTGGTACAAACTGAAGACATCAAATATAAAAGGGATGATTTATGGAATTGTGTAGGGAAACTTGTTTTGTGGACAGCTGTACAAAACCCTCTGCTTTCTCTCAATGAGCTTCATGATGAAGTCTCCTGATGGTTTTCACATCTCAGCTGTGCCGCGTCAGGGTTCATTAATGGAATGTCAAGAGTGCAAAGCAGTGACCAAAGCAACTCGCATCTAAAACATGTCTGTTCTTTCACACTTTTTTGTTTACTGCGTGCCATATGTGTTCATTCATAGTTTTGATGCCTTCAATGAGAATTTAAAATGAAAAAGTGTCTCCAAACTTTGACTCGTAGAGTATAAGGGCCTATATAGAGTACATATATAGAGTGATAGCCATGTTATTGCGGGCTATCTTAAGCTCTTTGCTTACAGGTCCCGCATTACGCTGTTTCCTGATCTATGATATAATGTTATTTCCTCACCACAAACACCTGGCGTTGTTTATTTTTTTATTTAACCTTTATTTAACCAGGAGGTCCCATTGAGATTCATAATCTTTTTCAAGAGAGACCTGGCCTAGGAGCCAACACAATCAATACAAAACGATATCAGTATAAATTAATTAATTAATACATATTAACCAATGCTGTTTTTGAATTGTTGGCGATGTCCAACCATTTAAACCATAAAGAGTGCACTGATGAGTGAGAGACTTGGCACTGGTGATAAACCTCACTGATGCATGATACAGAGTCCAGTTTGTGCAGAGTGGTGGAGGAAGCCTGCATATACAATATATCACCATAGTCCAGAACAGAAAGAAAAGTTGCTTCCACCAGTTTTTTTCTCAGCACTGAAAGGAAAGCAATATTTGTGTCTTAAAATAGAAACCAATCTTGTGTTTGAGTTTTTTTGTTTTTTTTTTGATTGAATATTTATTTGATTGAACTCTTTCAATGACTTTCCCATTAGATATAAAGATAAGATAAGATATGCCTTTATTAGTCCCACAGTGGGGAAATTCCAGTGTTGCAACGCACAGTTCAAGAACAGCAGGAAAATGGAACATGCAATAAAACAAGATAATAGATAATGGCTAAAAAAATAATAATTTAGAAATAGACTTAAAGATAGACTCTAATTTTGTTCCGGTGGAGCAAAAATATAAAATACAAAATATAAAATATAAAATACCAAAAAATACTATTATGTACAATAAAAGTAACAGTGCAGCATATGAACAGAGTAAATCTCAGTAAAGTGACTTCAGTATATTATGTTATTTACAATAATGACTATGTTTATGTACAGACAGGATAAATATAAGTAAAGTGACATGAGTGAATTGTACCAGAGGTCTTCAGTATTGCACATAGAGTTGAATGACACATGTTCAGTGTTAACAGTGTTCATTGTACAGTCTAACAGCAGCAGGAAGGAAAGACCTGCGAAACCTCTCCTTCACACAGCGAGGGTGAATCAGTCTGTCACTGAAGCTGCTCTCCAGAGCAGACAGGGCGTCCTGCAGGGGGTGACACTCATGGTCCAGCATAGAGATGACCTTAGCCAGGACCCTCTTGTCCCCCACCTGCTGCACTGAGTCCAGAGGACAGCCCAGGACGGAGCTGGACTTCTTGATGACCTTGTCCAGCTTCTTCCTCTCCCTCTCTGTGATGCTGCTGCTCCAGCAGACCACACCGTACAGGATGGCTGATGCCACCACAGAGTCATAGAAGGTCTTCAGGAGTGGCCCCCTCACTCCAAAAGACCTGAGTCTCCTCAGGAGATAGAGCCGACTCTGGCCCTTCCTGTACAGTGCATCTGTGTTGTGAGTCCAGTCCAGTTTGTTGTTCAGATGAACACCCAGGTACTTGTATGAGTCCACTCTCTCAATGTCCCTTCCCTGGATGTTCACTGAGGTGACAGTAGAGTGGCGTCTGCGGAAGTCCACCACCATCTCCTTGGTCTTCCCTGCATTGATGATGAGGTGGTTCTGCTGACACCAGTCCACAAAGTCCTGTGCTAGTCCTCTGTACTCCACATCGTCATCATCCTTAATGAAGCCAATGATGGCAGAGTCATCAGAGAACTTCTGCAGGACGCAGCTGTCCGTGTTGTGTCTGAAGTCTGCAGTGTAAAGGGTGAAAAGAAAGGGCGCGAGGACCGTGCCCTGGGGCGCCCCCACACTGCAGGTCAGTAGGTCAGACACGCAGTTCTTGGCTCTCACAAACTGGGGCCGGTTTATGAGGTAGTCCAGGATCCAGTCTGCCAGGTCACAGTCCACACCGGCAGTCTCCAGTTTGTCCCTCAGGAGCAGTGGCTGGATGGTGTTGAAAGCACTGGAGAAGTCAAAGAAGAGAATCCTCACAGTGCTGCCGGGGTTCTCCAGGTGAGACAGTGAGCGGTGCAGCAGGTAGATGATGGCGTCCTCCACTCCGATGCCAGGCCGGTATGCAAACTGCAGCGGGTCCATCGCTGAGCTCACGGTGGAGCGGAGGTGGCCAAGGACCAGTCTCTCCAGTGTCTTCATCAGGTGCGATGTTAGAGCCACCGGCCTGAAGCTGCTGGGGTCTTTAGTGTGCGGTGTCTTAGGCACTGGTACCACGCAGGAGGTCTTCCAGAGTTGTGGTACCACCCTCAGCTTAAGGCTCATGTTGAAGACATGCTCCATAACTCCGCACAGTTCGTCTGCACAGGACTTAAGGAGCCTGGAGCTGATGCCGTCTGGTCCTGCTGCCTTCCTGGGTCTGATCTTCTTGAGCTCCAGTCTCACCTGGGCTGTAGAAAATGACAGTGGCAGGCTGGGGGGATGGGTGAGTCCATGTGTAGTGGTGGGCTGAAGAGCAGAGGCAGAGGTGTGAAGAGGTGCAGGAGTTCCCCATTGTCCAGCTGGGGAGGTGAGAGCTGGCAGCTGGGTGGGGGGAGTGGTGGGTGATTGATCAAATCTCAGGAAGTGAGAATTGAGCTCGTTCACCCACTGCCGGTCCCCCTCCGTCTGGGCAGGAGGCGCTTTGAAGCCTGAGATCGTCTTGAGGCTTCTCCACACCCCCTGGATGTTCTTCTGCTGCAGCTGTTGCTCCATCCTTCTCTTTTGGCTGGCTTGGCTCGTCCTGATTTTCCTCCTCAGCTCCTTCTGTGCAGCCTTCAGCTCCTCCTTGGTCCCTGACCTAAAAGCTCTCTTCTTCTCCTTCAGCAGAGCTTTTATGTCAGGGTTAATCCACGGCTTGTTGTTTGAAAAACACCGCACCGTCTGGGAGGGGACGATGTTTTCAAAACAAAAGTTGATGTAGTCCGTGATGCACTCTGTCACTGCATTGATGTCCTCCCCATGTGGGTCACAGAGCTCTGTCCACACTGTGGTGTCAAAACAGTCTCTCAGAGCCTCCTCACTCTCAGCAGTCCACTTCTTCACCACACGGGGCACCACAGGCTGTCTGTGCATAATAGGCTGGTACACAGGCCGCAGATGGACAATGTTGTGGTCAGCTCTACCCAGGGGAGGCAGTGGGGATGAAGAATAAGCCTCCTTGGCGTTGGCAAAAAATAAATCCAGTGTTTTATTGTCTCTTGTGGGGCAGGTAACATACTGGGTGTATGTAGGCAGAACAGGTGCAGGAGATGCATGGTTGAAGTCTCCAGAAATCAGGAAGAGAGCCTGTGGATGCTTTGTTTGGAGTGTGCTCGTACAGGAGTGCAGTGTGTCACATGCTGTCTCAGCATTAGCAGAGGGAGGAACATAGACAGCGATCACTATCACATGTGAGAACTCCCGGGGCAGATAATATGGCCTCATGCTAACAGCCAGCAGCTCAATGTCTCTGTTACACAGCTGCTCCTTCACTGTACAGTGTCCAGGTTTGCACCACTTCTCATTCACAAACAGAGCCAGACCTCCTCCTTTCTTCTTACCACTCTCTGCCGTCCTGTCTGCGCGCAGCAGGTGAAAGTTGTCCATAGCAACAGCTGAATCCAGGATTTGCGGGGTCAACCAGGACTCCGTGAAAAGCATGATGCTACTGTCTCTGTATTCCCGCTGATATCGCGTGAGCGCCGCTAATTCGTCCGTCTTGTTCGAAATAGACCGCACGTTTCCCGCGATGACAGAGGGGAGCACAGGTCTGAAGCGTCTCTTCTTTTCCCGGAGTTTGCGTCCAGCACGTCGGCCCCTGCGCGTCTTCCGTAGCAGCTCCGCCGGGATGTCATGGCGGTCTCGGGGGAACACTACAGCGCAGCGCAGCGCAGCACTAACAGCTGATCCCTCGTGTATACAATGGGGGGTCGCTGGCCCACGCACATTGCGCCGGTGAAAATTGGCGAAAATCCAACAAAAGAAAAGTTGAAGCGAAGCAGAACCAACGCGTTTCTGAAGTACTTAGCTTTATGCACACTATTTACAAAAAGTACAAACACACAAAGAAGGTAAAGGGCAAAAAAAGTTGGAAAATAGAGGAGCACGATGCAACCAGCTGCGGCTCTCACCAGCGCCGGAAGTACATACTGTGCTCTTCTGTTATGTTTTGCTTCATTCACACATGTTTAACACACAAACCATGAATATTTGGGCTGAGTTCATCTCTCAAACTGAAAACACTGTTCCACCTTGTGATGTCACGTGGTAATACAGGAAGTGCTCCACTGTGTTTTTTAAATTCCATACACCTTCACTAGAATTGTTTGGATTATTTCACCCCTGAAATTGTCAGTCTCTACTGAACTAAAGGTAAAACGTTTAGCTTTAGCGTAAACTACAGCTTCATGACATCACAAGGTGGAACAGAGCATTTTGAGTTTTGGAGATGGACTAATAATAAAGGATTACACAAACATGTGTGAATGAAACAAAACACAACTCCAGGTGTGTTTTTGAGGAGGCAACGGCATTATAACATGGCTTGAAGCTCACAAGAGTCCATTTTGTGTAATATAAGACCTATAGGAAGTCTCATCAGCGTGCTGTGGCAGCTTCACCTGTGCTTAACAATTCAGTGAAATAGCAGAAAGCGCTAAGTTGGATGGATCCAAACAATGATACAGGCTATGGCTGTTATTCTTAATCTGTTTTTTGCTTGGTCATTTGAGAACATACAGATTTAAGAATGAGTTGGCTGTTTATTGGTTCATGATAGCTTCTCCTGTCATCATTTAAACCACCAAATGTGCTGTCTCAGCTATTTTTTTTTTTTTTTTTCAGAATCTTAAGGCTCATTTATGCCCCACTTCCGTACATACGTAAACAGATCTGTGCTGTCGAAACGTAGTAACTATCACTCCATTTTTACTTCCAAACGTTTCTAATGTCAAGACTGTGTTCTGTTAAACAACCTCCAGAGGGAGCGAAAAGCCAGTTTGAAAATGTACTAAAACTGATGAAATAGAGCAACAAATGAACAAGGAGGTGTCAAGAATAATGAGGCGAGGGAAGAATTTTGTTTTACAGCTGGTTCTAGTCACTTTTTAAAAGTTTAGCTTTCACTATCGAGCTATGTTCATGTACAGCTGTTACTAAGATTCCACAGTTCTGAGGAGATGGACCAGATTATGGATGGAACAACACAGAGGAAGGGCGGAAGCCTCTATGCGTATGCGTATCCGTATGCATCTAGAACATGCAGCATAAATCAACCTTTATTGTGCTGAAATGTCCTGAGCCACTTCTATCCCTGTGTGCAGCCCGACCCCCGGCAGTCGGCAGGCCTCCCCCACTGAGGCGGTGGAGAGGATGGGTCCCCCTCAGCCCGGTCTTGAGATGATGGGCCAGCCGCACCCTCACGCTCTGCAGCCCCCCAACCCACAGCAGAACAAGCCCCCCACAGAGGACTTCCACAGCCAGGATCCCTCCCCCAGCATGGGCCTGGAGCAGCAGCAGGGGGTGGAGTCCCTGCAGTTCGACTATGCCGGCAACCAGATCCAAGTGGACTCCTCTGGCACGCCCGTGGGACTCTTCGACTACAGCTCACAGCAGCAGGTTTGGACCAAGTTTCTGCTACTACTGTGTATGTACTATGGATCTGCTGGTCATCAAAATATACAGTTCTGTCAATTTAAGACGACTTAAATTAAACTTATTGTGCAAAATTTATGTTAAGAGCTTTGAAATATGTTTATTATTTATTAACTCATTCAATAATTTATGCATGCATGATTTTTTTAGAAATTGTACAGATGCTTCTGCAATGTTGTGTATCCATTTGACACGTACAATAATTCCTCTGCCACGTGCTGCAGTATTCAAAGCGGTCTAGAGTAGCAGTAGTGTAAAGGGAAGATACCTCTGCAATTTTGAACATAATAAGTCAAATATCTGTCATAAGATATAGGTGTATACCAGAAAAAGCTGTCTTTAAATACAACTCAATTAAAAACACGTTTGCCTTGACTAACCTTTTGGCCTCATCCTGTGAAATGGTGTGTGTATAATGATGTGTATAATGATGTGTATAATCATCCATTCAGAATCAGAATCAGAATCAGAAAAGCTTTTATTGCCATTGTCAGTGAACACAATTCACAGACTAGGAACTTGCTTTGGTGATAAGGTGCAACATAGAACACTGAATAATAATAATACTAATAATAATAATATAATAATAATACAAGTAGAGATATCACAGTTAGAAAGGATAATAATAATAATAATAATAATAATAATAATAATAATAATAATAATAATAATAATAATAATAAAGTAACACTATTTGAATAAAGTAAGAGCATGCAAAAAGATTAAGATATATAATAAAAATAAAAATAGTCAAGTATATACAGAGCATCAGAACAACAGTGCAAACCAACAGTGCAAAAGAGCAAGTGACGTGACATGACTTATTTAAAGTGACTGGTATTATAAAGTGTCCTTAGTACAGGTGTTATAAGTGTTCATAAAGTGTTTATGAGTCCAACGGCAGAGGGGAAGAAACTGTTCTTATGGCGAGAGGTTCTGGTCCATTGTGTGCAGTTGTTCCAGAGGCCCTCCCAGCTGACGGTCCAGCAGCTCACAGCAGCGCAGCAGCAGCAGTATGCTCTGGCTGCAGCTCAGCAACAGCACCTCGGTCAGTCTGCTCCTCGTCCTGCCTTACCCATCCTCTTTCTCCTGTCTCTCTCCTCCTTCTTATGCCCATCTCTCTCCTTTCTCTTTTCTCTTCATCTGTCTCTCGCCTCTTCCTCACATGTCATTCTCTTGCTCTTCTCTTTGCTCTCCTCCTCGCCTTTCTCTCCTCTTCCTTATCTGTCTCAATCCTTCTCTCTTGTATATACAGTGACCCATATTTCTGTTTACTCAGAGCTGTCTTGTGCTCTGTGTTCCCAGCTGGCCTTGCTCCTGCCTTTGTGCCAAACCCATACATCATCAACGCAGCGCCCCCTGGAGCTGACCCCTACACTGCAGCGGGGCTGGCCGCAGCAGCCACACTTGCAGGTCCGTCTACTTTTCACTTCATGTATTTATCAATAGGATATGATTTTTTGAGCCGATAGGATATCCGATATTTGGCCTCCTGCTTAGGTCGATAACTGATATTTTGCTAATACCAGTATTTCACGTTTAACTTGAGATGCATTTGTGGGCCTTGTTATGGATTTTAAAGTAATGTTCACAAATTAAATTTTCACTTTTGTATTTGTTGATTGATTGATTTGGTTTATTACAAAATGACATAAATTACAGGAAAAACATTAAGCATAATTTAGCAAATACATTTTGTAAATGGGACACCCCACTGAAGCCATCACTGGCTTATAAATGGGGCCCATAGTCTGTATATTATGTGCACAAACACATATGGAGAGCAGAAGATCTCGAAAATCATACTGAGTATCCATATCGGCTGATAAGATACTGGAACTGGAACTGATGGCTATCAGCTATCTTGAATTCTATATACTCGTAGTACAACACTAACATAAAGGTTATGTACCTGACTTTTAGTGTCTTTAAAAACGTGACAGAACTAGTTAATTTCAATGGTTTGAGGTGGTCCAAAGTTATTCCTCACTTACCTTATACATTCAGAGCATTCTAATTATTTACGATGAGTTTATGAGCACTTTTCACAACAGAAAGCAGTGCATGGTAAAGCTAACAATGCTCAGCCCACAAGCCAACATTACCCATGCTCCCACACAATAATTCTCTGTAAATATACAAAAACATGATACAAAACTGCACATCGCATCAGGTTTGTCAAGTCGCTGTGTACAGTAGTTTCATTAGCAGGATGCCTGGTGATTGTGTTGATAGTGCTCTGATGGGGGGAGTGAATATGGTGAGCAAAGGAAGGGGAGACAAGCGTCAAAAAAAAAGTAAAACTTATAAAACATATTGTTGTTTTTGGCGAATATTTATTATTCGATATAATGCGATAAAAGGTAACATGGTGATCTAAATATGCTATGTGTTAGCCCAAAAATCCCAATAAAAGTAATATTCCTCCCTTTTTAAGAAATCCAGTTATTTTCATAGATTTTCAGTAGGCTGGAGATGCTCATAACTGGTAGCTGTAAACTGATTGGACAGCAGTCCTATTGGGCCTGGTTGTTCATATTGTGTTTTCCCCCAGGCCCCACAGTGGTCCCGCCTCAGTACTATGGGGTGCCGTGGGGGGTGTACCCAGCTAACCTCTTCCAGCAACAGGCTGCCAATACTGCCAACCACAACGCCAACCAGCAGCCGTCCAACCAGGGACCGGCCACCGGACAGCCACAGGTAACACACTTTAAGTGCAGCGCAGGAATAAAATGGTGCCCAAATAGAAGGGTGGGTGTTGCAAAAAGCTCTCATTTATTTAGCATCTGTATCTATATATGGGTTTCAGCTTTCTGTTATAAGCAACCTTTTGAGGACTTTTTCCTATTCAAAAGATGTAATAGTTTGTGTTAAATCATCAATCACTATGGCAACGTCCTACTTTTTCATCATGCTGAAACCCATGGATATTTGAACAATCTAGAAATGAACCAAAACCACCATTTAGACACATGTTGAAGTAAGTATTGCACAAAATGGGAATGGACTTCAAAAATAAAACACATGGTCTAAGCAATGAAAAGCTCTATCTTTTTGCAGCCATTTTTATTCTATACAGTATAGTTGAATTTTGTCTGTTAAACCATAACTTAGCCCGCCTGACCCAGCTTTAATGTCAGATGCCATTACAGTGAATAAAAAGCTTCATAGGGCTGTCACCAGCCGTATACGTGTATCTGAGTGCTGTGTCTTGTTGCAGGTGATGCGCACAGGAGGGTCCCAGAGGCCCCTGACTCCGGGGCAGGGCCAGCAGAGTCAGCAGGAGTCTTTAGCCGCTGCTGCTGCTGCTGCTAACCCTGCACTGGCATACGCGGGCATGCCAGGTCAGTGCACTTTCTGTGTGATTACCATTGCTGGGACTGGGAGATGGTCAGAGAGTCCCACTTCATATTACCAGTGTGCGGTGTTCCAGGGTAGTTTTTCTAGTCGGGGGTGGAAATATTCCAGTTGCCTGGAATACACCATGGGAATGTTATAATGGTCATCGTGGCAACAGCATATCTATTGATTTAAAATGGCATTTTCCATAAATTTCATAAATTTAGTTTATTAGCAGAAAGCAAAAGCTTGGTATTGTCCTTACAGTGAAATCTCTTGTGCAGGCTATCAGGTACTGGCCCCTGCAGCATACTACGACCAGACAGGGGCCCTTGTGATGGGACCAGGAGCCAGGACGGGCTTAGGAGGTCCAGTTCGACTGGTCCAGACCCCCCTCCTCATCAACCCGGCAGCAGCAGCACAGGCTGGTGAGTCACACCTCAAAACGTGTCATAGAAAACATGTTTCTATGTTTGGTAAAGGCTTTATGACGTTCATGTCTAAAGATGAATACTCATACTGCAGTTTTGGGTTTTAATGTCAGATATATGGCAAGAATATAAAGCTGTCAACATAAGGCACTTTGTAAGCTATTGTATAACAAGCTGGTCTCTGACGGGGTGACAATTCTAAAACCAGTAGAAGGGCTATATAAAAAAGCCTTTCATCACTGTAACATCCTTTCAAAGTATAATCTCTTAAGTTTTGAAAACTTCATAAAATTTAAAAATGTATGTCTTATATACAAGAGCTTACATGGGCTGGCACCACCACCTTTAAAAGAATACATTAAACACAGGAGCATTTCATTAAGAACTACCAGAGCAATAAGTAGAGGTGACTGTGAGGTTCCAGTGAGAAAAACTACTTTTGGTCAAAATGTTCTGTCATATAAGGGCTGTGGCCAGTGGAACAGTCTGCCCACTTTTGTAAGAGAGGCACCTACCTTTACAGTATTTAAAAGTTACCTAAAGGAGTGGCTAAAATCAACTCAAACATGTGAGCACAATGTATAAGAACAGAAACTTTAGGGCTTGGTGCAATACATTCAGCACTTTAGGACTGGTGCAATGTATTAAGCACTTTAGGGCAGGTGCAATACACTCAGCACTTTAGGACAGGTGCAGTGCACTTAGCACTTTAGGACTAGTGCAATATGAATTGTGTAACCCTCCTGAGTTTGTTTTTTGATTATTTTTGATTGTGAATCGCTCCTGTGTGTAATCTGTGTTTTTAATGTATTGTTCTCTTGTTTTATTGTATGTGTGACCTTTTAATTGGCACCATCAACCTGTCCAGGGACAACAGATGGAAATTAGCCTGTGGCTATAATCTGGCATATTTACATATGTATCATATGTTCATTAATGTGCACTGTCCCTTTCAAATAAATAAATAAATAAAATAAAAAATAAATGATATAGCACACTTCTATTAGAATTTGAGTTTGACATAAAGACAGCCCCATTTAATAAAAAGACTATGGAAAATCAATGTCCCATAATGATGTCATCAATGATGTAATTCCTCATTCGTCCAGGTAGGATCCATAGCAAATGAAAATTCAGTTCTGTCAACTGGACAAAAGTTTTGCCGCTCATTGTGCCTTGTTCCTTAATGAGGCAGGAGATTTTGTTGGTTGTGGAGGAAATTATGATGATTGCAGCTTTTGCAATTTGCCAGTTGCTTATGCATTTTGATTCTATTGATGGTAGTTTTGTGACATTTTGGCCATTCAAAAGAACATTTGCTTCTTGAATTGTTAAATTCTATGACAATGGTCTCAATTTGTCATTACTCTGAAACCTGTGGATAGATAAAGAGCAATAAAGTGCATAACGTCTCTCCCTCTCGTCTCCTTCTCATCTCCAGCAGCAGTGTCTGCGTCGGGCTCTGGGAACAACATGTCTGGACCTCCAGCCAACGGCCTGTACCGCTCCATGCCTCAGCCCCAGCCTCAGCCCCCTCAGCAGCCCCCTCCTCCCAGCAGCGGTCTGCCCTCCTCCTCCTTCTACGGCTCTGGTTCTATGCCTAACACGTCCCAGAGCAGCTCCCTGTTCTCCCACAGCTCTGCCCCTCCACACAGCTCCTCCCTAGGCTTCAGCAGCACTGGGGGTTCCCTCGGTGTGGGGCTGGGGTCGGCTCTGGGGGGCTTTGGGTCCTCTGGTCAGTACAATTTTATTAGCGTTTTCTAAATGTTGCTTTCTTATTTTTATACAGCGGGATATCAGGCTGGTCACCGCCCCCTCCTCCCACCTTGAGCTAGGCCCAGTTCAATCAGATTTGTTTATTTCCTTTTTTATTATTTGCTCATTGATTCTGCAGAAATCTGCATTGTTTTTCAGTCCCTTGTTTTGATACAGACATGTGTTTCTCTAATTGGCTAATCCACCTGTCAGTCATGCCCACGTGCAACTCTAGGATTCACAGCTTTGCAAAGGAGTGTTTTTTTCTGGACCTCAGACAACAATGGTACTGTCAGAAGACAGGATTTTAGGTTTTGACATTTACTTGTAACCACTTTTGTGTTGCTCATTTTTGAACAGCGGCATTACTGCTGAATTTTTTTTAAAAGCCTAACTTTGAGATGAAGATTAGAATGAATCTGTATTTTTGAAGTATGGTCATTGGTTTCAGCTTCCTTTTTTATAGGTGCCATTTTAAATACTTTAAATACACAACTGATTTTTCAATTACTATGGCAACAGTAATGTTTTTATTACTCAGTATTTTGAGTGCAGCTTCATTGAAAGCCATGGCTAGTTGAATAATTGTTTTCTGGAGCTGAACATGCTGTGTTGTGGTGCAGTGTCCAGCTCGAGCAGCAGCAGTGTGACCAGACGGGACTCCCTGTTGGCCACGTCCGACCTGTACAAGCGTGGGGGCAGCAGCCTCACACCCATTGGCCAGCCCTTCTACAACAGCCTGGGCTACTCCTCCTCCCCCAGCCCCATCGGACTCACCCCAGGACACTCTCCGCTCACCCCTCCCCCCTCACTGCCCTCCTCACACGGCTCCTCCTCCAGTCTGCACCTCGGTAAGTTAACGATGAGCATGTGAGTAGCAGTTCACTCAAAAGGCCCATATTACACTATTTTCTGGTCTATGTTATAATATTGTTTCCTCATCACAAACAGACCCGGAGTTGTTTTGTTTCATTCACAGGTGTTTCACACACAAACTGCATATTTAGACTGTGGGGGGGGGGGGGCATGTGAGTTTTGTGTCATGTGTAAATGACACAAAACGCAACTCCAGGTATGTTTTTGACGATAAAAGTGTCATTTTTGGGTAATGTAAAACCTTTCTAAAGGTGTAGATTTTTTTTTTTTTTTTTTAATTCCATTAACAAGACCTTTCTGTGTCCCCAGATACAGTATGAGGTAAACAAATCAAATATAGCTTTTACTAATGCCAGTTGTAAGGCATGGGATAAACATTGTCACAATAAAAAATGTATACCTGACTTCAATGATAATTGGGGTTGGTTTATTTTGAATCACAACCCTTTGTATTCAGACATTGCTCATGTTTGGTCCCTGTCCTTCTGTACCCACAGGAGGCCTAACCAATGGCAGTGGGCGCTACATCTCTGCTGCCCCTGGTGCTGAGGCCAAGTATCGCAGCGCGGGGGGCACGTCCAGCCTGTTTAACTCCAGCAGTCAGCTCTTCCCCCCTTCCAGACCCCGCTACAGTCGCTCTGACGTCATGCCCTCTGGACGCAGCCGCCTCCTTGAAGACTTCAGGAATAATCGCTTCCCCAACCTGCAGCTCAGGGACCTGCCCGGGCACATGGTGGAGTTCTCCCAAGACCAGCACGGATCCAGGTCAAGTATAGGACCAGTCTGCACCAGTGCTTCTCACACTAGCATAAGACCTGCACACGATTTAGTTGAAGTTGGATGTGACTTTTTCAAATTGTGATGACCCCAAACTCATCTAAACTGCTCTTGTGTCTCTCCTATAGTTATAATCTATGAGACCCGTGGATCATTATGTTACTAATTTGGACATTTTAAATCATAATATTAATCTAAAACGAAAAAAACAAAAAAAAGAAACAATTCTGCTGATTTCCATGTTTGAAAACAGTGGTGCCCAATGTCAGCTGTTGTTGCCATAATCTTCACAACAAAGTGTTGTGAAGTTGTCAGCGCCTCCTGTGGATAGCTGCGCAGTTGTGGATTTTTTTCATTTGTACCAAAATAACTATGCAACACTGCCAAATCCTACATGTGTCACCAATTAAGAAAATAAAACTGGAGAACAAATTAAGTATGTCACAGTGAGCGTGTACTGGTGGTGTTGAAAACGAGAGTTGACCGTCATTATGGCGTCTTGAAAATAAGTGATTAAAGATTACTCCAAACATGCACATATCACTCCAAACACAATACAGGTAATACAGAATCAGAATCAGAAAAGCTTTTATTGCCATTGTCAGTGAACACAATTCACAGACTAGGAACTTGCTTTGGTGATAAGGTGCAACATAGAACACTGAATAATAATAATAATATAAAGTAGAGATATCACTATTAAAAAAAAGATAATATAATAATAAAGTATCACTATTAAAAATAAAGTAAGAGCATGCAAAAGATTAAGATATATAATAAAAGAATAAAAATAGTCAAGTATATACAGAGCATCAGAACAACAGTGCAAACTGACAGTGCAAAAGAGCAAGTGACGTGACATGACTTATTTAAGGTGACAGGCGTTATAAAGTGTCCATCTTAGTTCAGGTATTATAAAGTGTCCTTAGTACAGATGTTACAAGTGTTCATAAAGTGTTTATGAGTCCAACAGCAGAGGGGAAGAAACTGGTCTTATGGCGAGAGGTTCTGGTCCATATGGACCGTAGGCTTCTGCCAGAGGGAAGTGGCTCGAATAGTTCGTGTCCAGGGTGAGAGGGGTCAGCTGCTATCCGGCCTGCTCGCCCCCGAGTCCTGGAGACGTACAGGTCCTGGAGAGATGGAAGGCTACAGCCGATCACCTTCTCAGCAGAGCACACAATGCGCTGCAGTCTCTGTCTGTCCCTGGCAGTGGCCCCAGAGTATCACACAGTGATGGAGGAGGTGAGAATGGACTCAGTGATGACCGTGTAAAACTGCACCATCATCTGAGCAGGCAGCTTGGCTTTCCTCAGCTGCCGCAGGAAGTACATCCTCTGCTGGGCTTTCTTGATGAGGGAGCTGATGGTCGGCTCCCACTTGAGGTCGTGGGTGATGCAGGTGCCCAGGAAGCGGAAAGAATCCACAGTGATGATGGGGGAGTCTGTCAGGGTGAGGAGAGGCAGGGGGGCTGTGACTTTCCTGAAGTCCACGATCATCTCCACTGTCTTCTGGACGTTGAGCTCCAGGTTGTTGCTGCTGCACCAGGACACCAGCCGGTCCACCTCCCTCCTGTAGGCAGACTCCTCGCCGTCCGAGATGAGCCCGATGAGGGTGGTGTCATCCGCAAACTTAACCAATTTCACGGAGTCGTGGCTGGAGGTGCAGCAGTTGGTGTAGAGGGAGAAGAGCAGGGGAGAAAGTACACAGCCCTGTGGAGATCCTGTGCTTATAGTCCGAGTGTCCGAGACATTCTTCCCCAGCCGCACGCACTGCCTCCGGTCCGTCAGGAAGTCAGTGATCCACCTGCAGGTGGAGTCAGGCACGTTGAGCTGGGCGAGCTTGTCCTGGAGCAGAGCAGGGAGGATGGTGTTGAATGCAGAGCTGAAGTCCACAAACAGGATCCTGGCGTAGGTTCCCGGGGAGTCCAGATGCTGAAGGATGAAGTGGAGGGCCAGGTTGATGGCATCGTCTACAGACCGATTTGCTCTGTATGCGAACTGCAGAGGGTCCAGGAGAGGGGAGGTGAGGCAGAACCAGGCGCTCAAATGACTTCATGACTACAGACGTCAGCGCCACAGGCCTGTAGTCATTAAGTCCAGTGATCCTGGGCTTCTTGGGGACGGGAACAATGGTGGACAGCTTGAAGCAGGCTGGGACATGGCATAACTCCAGGGAGGTGTTAAAGATGTCCGTGAAGACAGGAGCCAGTTCTTCAGCGCAGTGTCTCAGGGTGGAAGGAGAGACACCGTCCGGACCTGGGGCTTTCTGTGGGTTTTGCCTTTTAAAAGTCTTAGTCACATCCTGCTTGGAGAGTGTGAGGGCAGTGGGGGAGGAGGAGGGGTCTGAGGTGGGCTTGTCCATTGTAGTCAGTGGGGTGGGGTGGGGTGTGAGACTTCAAATCTAGCGTAGTAGGTGTTAAGCTTTTCTGCTAGTTGTCGGTCATCCACAGCAGGGGGAGCTTTGGGCCTATAGTTTGTAATACCCCTCAGACCTTTCCAGACAGAGACGGAGTCGTTGGACCAGAACTTCTCCTTCAGATGGTTATTGTATCTCGATTTAGCCTTCTCCACTTCCTTGCTAAATGAGTACTTGCTCTGTCTGTATGAGTGAGGGTCACCACTTCTGTGCGCCTCCTCCTTCTCCTTCCTCAGCTGTCTCAGTCTGGGTGTGAACCAGGGTTTGTCGTTGTTAAAGGTCACCCTGGTGCAAGATGGAACAATGCTGTCCTCACAGAACTGGATGTATGACATCACTGTGTCCGTGTACTCATCCAGATTCTCTGCGGAAGCCTTGAACATGCCCCAGTCTGTTGTATCCAAGCATGTGCGAAGCTCCTTCACAGCCTCGCTGGTCCACCTTTTAGAAGTCTTCACAGTTGGTTTGGAGAGCTTCAGTTGTTGTTTGTATGTGGGGATGAGGTGAACCATGACGTGATCAGAGAAGCCTAAAGCAGCACGTGACACGCTCCGGTAGGCCCCACTGACTGTTGTGTAACAATGATCCAGCGTGTTCTGCTCTCTCGTTGGGCATTTAATAAACTGTTTGTACTTTGGCAGCTCCTGGCTCAGGTTTCCCTTGTTAAAGTCGCCGAGGATAATAAGTAGAGAGTCCGGGAAGGTTCGTTCTACATCCAGAATCTGTTCCGCGAGTGCGCGTTGAGCCTCGTGCACGTCCGCGCATGGCGGGATGTAAACAGCAGCCAGAATGAATGAAGCGAACTCACGTGGCGAGTAGAAAGGTTTGCAGTGAATGAAAAGATATTCCAGAGCGGGAGAGCAGTGTTGGGAGATCACAGTTACGTCTGAGCACCAGGCGTTGTTGATGTAGAAACAGACCCCTCCACCTTTTGTCTTTCCCCCGGAGAGAGCCCGCTGTCTGTCCGCGCGGAGGAGCTGAAATCCCTCCAACTGTAACGTGCAGTCCGGGATCTGCTCGCTGAGCCATGTCTCCGTGAAGCACAAGACACAAGAGGAAGAAAAGTCTCTGTTACTCCTCATCAGCAGCGCCAGTTCGTCCATCTTGTTGCTGAGTGAGCGAACGTTGGACAGGAAAATCCCAGGTAAGGGCGTCCGTGTGCCGCGTCTCCGGAGGCGCACCAGAGCCCCTGCGCGTGTTCCTCGTCTGCGGCGTCTCACTTTTTTGGCCAAAAAATGAACTAAATCTACTGCAGGCACTAAAAAAACTGGCAGTAGATGTTTAGGAGCTCTTCACGGGCGTAAGAGCACGCAGACACACGATTTACGAACAAAAACAGACAAAACAAAGAGCACCAAATCACCAGGGCAACCATGCGCGGCGCCATCTTGGATCACATGAGTCAGGTAATACCTGTATTACAATCTCAACTGAACCTGAGTTGCCAGAACCTTAATTTGCAGATAGAGGTCATATCCAAGTTGTTTTTCCTCAGTATATGGACAGGCCATGCCTCATGTGAAGCTCAAAACCTCCGGAAATCCCTCCCTTAGCTGCAGAGGCTGCACTAGCACTGAATCATGATTTTGCTGCATGTGCTCATGTGGTGCCTCCTCTGGCTCTGTTCTGGCTCTGTTCTGGCTCTGGTACAATGCTCTGACTGTTCTCTGATGGTTCCTCTTTAGGTTTATCCAACAGAAGCTGGAGCGGGCCACACCTGCTGAGAGGCAGATGGTGTTCGGGGAGATCTTACAAGCGGCATATCAACTCATGACTGACGTCTTTGGGAACTATGTCATCCAGAAGTTCTTTGAGGTACTCCTAAAGTACTTTACTGTTACTATTGAATATAAAGTGATCACATTCGTTTTCACATTTTTAACAGTCTGCAGTGGTCTGAAGTTATTCCTCATACTTTATGCCTTCCGATCATCCTAATTATTCAGTTTTATAAGTTTTATAACTTCTCACAACTTTTAGGGACTAGAGCGCAGATTTACAGTGACCGTAAAGCTAACAACTAGCATGCTAATGCACACACCTGAGTACTGGACACAGCACACTTATTTTAATCTCATGAGCTGCTTATACTGCTTACTAGAGTAAGACTATTTTTTCAGGTACAGGCCCTTTAAGAGAACAATAAAACAAAAGTGGGTATTTGTTCCGTTCCTGGTTGTCCTGC